>VZTY01004612.1:35516-56512 GCA_013400935.1 Turnix velox
TTTAAGGTCCCTTCCAACCCAAACTATTCTATGATTCTATGATCTACTTACTTGCTGAGGTCAACACAACATTTAGCAAGCAGGTATTTGCACTGGGGGGTGGTGCAGCTGTGTCCCTTTAGGAGCCTGTATGCTTTATATGCCTTTCCTGAGCGGTAGTAACAAGTTGCCAGTAAAAACAGGGCTTCTTCTGAATGGACTGAAAAATAAGAAAAACAAAAATTACAAAGAAATTTAAAATAACTCAGTCATTTATCATTTTGATACAAAGAATTGGGGGGAGGGGGGGAGGAGGAAAAGCCAGCAAGAGGAGGAGAGAAAAGGATTGATGTTGGTGAAATTAATAACTGAATCAAAGGAATTTCCTCATTTGTCAGCAAGTAAACTTGCACATGGCATTTTCTTGTACAACTAGACAAATTTGTAGCATTTACTGCTGTAAGAGAACTTACATCCTTCTGGCTACCCAATCTGGATAGGTGATTAGCCAACTTGTTAAAAACAACGGCTAAGTCAAGCAAAAGAGTTACACCTAGGAGAAGAGTTATTTTAACAACTTTTTGGCTGAGAGCATTATCACACTCTGCACCAGTGGCTCTTTGAAAGGACAAGAACTTTTAGAAGATCAATTGCAGACTAAATAGCCTAATTGGTGGTTTTAATTCTAATTTCAGTCAATGGCTTTAATTCTAATTTAAAGTAGCCTTCTATCTTTGCAATTTTACCTCCGTTATTTCTCTAACCCACCTGATGCTGTATCTTCTTATGATTTAATGGAGCAGATTTCCCTATTTTCATGACTATTAAAGCCTGTCAGCTACCAATCACCTCTACTCTAACACCCTGTTTTGTCCTATTTGCTGCCCACATTCATTATTTCATTTGAAACACTACTCAAATTACCATTCAGATTTTATTTATGTTAGGAAGCAGTGATAGAGACAAGCTCTCCCACAAACCCCCTTCCCAAGCCGAGTCCCCACAGGCTTCTAAATCCTGAATGAATTAGTCAGGCTTCAGGAAATACCACCTTTATCTAAACAGATATCAGGAGTAATCAAGACCAACATGTCTCTGTGGCAGAGGTGGGAAGTATTTGGATTCAATGGCTGCTTCCATTGCAGGGATGAATTACGTACCTCACCGAGAATGTTCTATTCTCAGAGCCTGCCCTTGAATCCAGATTTAAAAGTGAGGTCAGACTTGCTGATTTTACTTGTGATTACAGCATAAAAGGGCAGAGCTAACCCCTGGAGTAACTTAAAACCTGACTGCAGAGTTATCAGCTGAAACTTCAAACACCAGAAAATGCACTTTCATCAGGCAGAGGTGAGTAAGCACCACCACACTGTAGTGTTAATTCTACCCCTAAGTCATGAGGATGTGAAATATCTGTATGAATTTATTTAAAACAAGTAGCTGAACTCTCCAAACAACTAAGAAACTTGTATTACATTCTAGAACAAGGAAAAAGAAGGGGTCTTTCAAGGATAAGGAAACGTACAGATTTGTGTTACTGCTGTTGACTCAGGGTTCCACACATCCCAGATCTCACAGTGTGACAAGGAAGTAAAAATTAACCAGAATTTAACAAGATAATTACAAGATTCTCTCTCTTCAGCATTATTAGCAGAGACAGCTTCCAGCAACAAGGCAAATCTTCAGAATTTGGGCACTGCACCTCCCCTCAGGTGCCCTTGCAATGCTCAAGGTTATTAAAAAAAATCTCCCCCACTTGCTATCAAGTGGCAGATCAGTGTATTGAACCACAAACCTTACTATTTTTAAGGAGGTTTTGCTGTACAATAACATTGCTGCTGCTCTAGGATTTCATTTTCCAACCTAATTGTGAAGCATCCTTTTGCTTTCCCCAGGCAGAAAGTTTAACTTTAACACAACAGGACCAGAGGCTTAGAAAATCCAAGTCAAAATAGGGAGGGGAAAATAAAAAAAGGTTAACTTTATGATTGTGAAGTACATACCTTCTGCATATAACCTCTCTGCAAGGAACACTGCATCACGGTAAGCATAGTGGTTAAGTGCCTGCCATATAGCAGCCTGCAAGAGAAGAAAATTATCTAAATTTAGAGAGAAGCTTTAAAAATGCAGAACTCGTCAAAAGGAAGAGTCACAGTGTATCAGGGATTGGAAGGGACCTTGAGAGTCCAACTGTGTTTTATTGGGATCAGGAGAATGGAGAAGGAAAAGCATCTGGGCCAAGTTTTAGATGTTTTAACCACTAGTAGAGACTTAGAAAACATCAACAACTTCACACTGAAAGCCATGAACCAACCTAAGAGTGATGCTCAACAGTTACCATCTGCAGCTCCCTAAACTTCAGCCAACACACACTGACATAACAGTGAGCATTTCTACTTGTCACCAAGTTTCAGCTGATGCATAAGTGAGAAGGAATTACTGCCAACTACCACCAGATATCAACCAAAGGTTCCAGTTGGTTACCAGTGGATACTGCTTTTACTCTTAACTCTGCCCAAGGAGGACAGGGGTGGTAGGAAAGAGCTAAGGTGCCAAATTCTTTTTAATGAGATTAAACATAAGCCCATCTAAACTACCTCCTCCTGAGATATCAAACCAGAATCCAAAACCAACAGGACTAGAAATCATGTTGGTATGCAAGGTTGCCAAGATAAGACCACTACTGATTGAAGTACACTAGGGATGCAGCATTCTCCTTGAAGGAACATCAGACATCCCTTAAGGACCAAGGGGAATGTGATGGCCACACTCCAGAGGAAGAGACTCAGCCCCAATCCTGGTTTTTGGGCTCCTGAAGAGCTTGTGCTCAGCCACTTGCTACCCAGAAGCACTGTGGGGTCTAGTTTTGTAGCCAGGGTATTTATAGGGGGCCTACATTTCTGTAGGGGTAGGACTTTTTAATAGGGTACAGGATGGCAGGACTAGGAGTAATGGATGCAAATTGGAAGAGGGGAGATTTAAGCTGGAGAGAAGAAAAATTCTTTCCTTTGAGGGTGGTGAGACACTGGAAGAGGTTGCCCAGAGAGGTTGTGGATGCCCCCTCGATCCCTGGAGGTGTTTAAGGCCAGGCTGGATGAGGCACTGAGCAACCTGGTGTAGTGGGAGGTGTCCCTGCCTATGGCAGGGGGGTTGGAACTAGATCTTGAAGGTCCTTTCCAACCCAAACCATTCAATGATTCTATAATTCCACTAATTTCTGTTGCCGTGTTCCATGTGGGTCTTTACACATCGGACACCACATTCATAGAATGCTTTGATTTGGAAGAGACCCTCAAAAGCCATCTAGTCCAACCAAAGCACTGAGAAGAGACATCCTACACTAGATCAGGTTGCTCAGAGCCTCAGAAAGCCTGGCCTTGGATGTCTCCAGGGACGGGACCTCCACCACCTCTCTGGGCAACCTGAGCCAGTGCTGCACCAACCTCCAATACACTTATTTTTGCTAAGATCACAAAAAAACAACAACGCTGGTTGAACTGGTTGTCCTGGAGAGGTCCTTCCCCACAAGGGCCAGGATGAGGAGCATGGCTGGGTCTCACTTTGCTACCACTAATCAGGATTGTGAGATATCACACACAAATGACATGAATAAATTGCTATATATTGACACACACTAAGGCTGCTCCATTGTACTCCTGTCTCCATACTTGCTCCAGACCAGAGACCTGCTGAAGAGTACTGTCTTTTCCATCAAGGCCAAACTCAAGAGTTTGAGACTGTCAGTATTTGTGCAGACTGGAAAGATGGCACTAGTCCAACAAAACCCAAATTAAAATTCACATACAGGTGGACAAACTCTGGGCTGCCAAAGTGACTCACATCACCATCACCAGCAGCTGAACTACAAGCAAGAGCCATCCAGCTAAAGAACAGAGCTGGGGCACACAGGTTTCACTCCAATTCAGCCAATTTTCTTCAGATCAGATTAAAAGGCTTCTACTATCTGGAAGAGAGGAGTGGGATGGGAAAAATAATTCCTTCTGAGGTCTGTTCAGCCTTTCCTCCCCAATTATTACCCAGTGAAAGCCAGAAGTAAGGAAGGTTTGTGTTTGAGGCCAGGACTGGCAGTGTGTCCTCCTCATCTGACAGCCCTGCTCCAGCTCCAAACCACTTTCCCATAACGAGCAAACAACCCTTTTAGAGTAGTTTTGTTATTAATGATCCAAACAAGAACTGAACTTATGAACCCAAGGAGCTGTAATGTAGTATTTTTCCAATATTCATCAGCAATAAACAGAATTAGCTTCTGATGCCTATCAGACACTCCAGAATGAAAAAAGGAAATTTTCCAGAGCTAAAGAAACAGCTCCCTGTGAAGCTATTCCCAGAAGGAAAGGCAAGTGCCAATTTAGTCTAAAAAAAAAAAAAAAAGAATTCCAACATCAGAGTTACATGTACCATATGCTACTTCTTCCAACACAAACTTGACAAACTCAGGGTGTGAAAAATGTGCAAGATCTCTTCATGAGAGCCCTACACAGTCATCATGAGCAATACACACCAGAGCTTCCAATTAGGATAGAGAATATTATACACAACAGCTCTACAGATACATTGTTTTCTTCTACCAGTAGATCCCAACAACATACTTGAAGTCAACAGGCCCTTTTATGTGTGAAAGCATTTCAAAATTAATTCTTTGTTTATTATATAATGCAAACATCTTGTTATTTCTCTCTGGCTGGATTCTGCACTGGAGATAACTTCAAGCTGCAGCATCTCCCCAGTGTGATTACTCCCTTTTCACTTGAAAAGCTCCAAGGCCACACAGCGAGGGACAAAAAGCAGGAGACAGAAAGAAGATTTAAAAATGACTCTACCCAAGTTAGAGCAGCCTGAGGTCTGCTTTTTCTGCTGCTCTCAGGAGCATTTAGTCCTTCATTTCCCAAGTGGCATCAACATGAATCCATCCAAGTGGTGTCATCTTTAGGTTAAGAACAGTCTTAACAACAGCAGCACTTTTACCAAACAACGGTGGTGGTGGTGAGATCAGGGTCATTTGACTTCTCAAACAGGAATGAGATGCCAGAAACAACCTTGAAAACAGCTGAGAAGGGGCACAAGCAATTTTTGGCTGTATCACAGACACATTATAAAAGTTATGCCACAAACTGGCTCAAATAACAATTGCTGCTGAGCTGAGACCCAGTGAAAGCCAGAAATCAGCTGAAAGCATCCCTGTTAGGATAATTGCCATTTTGCAACCCAAAAGGTGCAAGTTGGACTCATGCCTTCAACAGGCTGGAGGAGCTGCTGAGTGGATTCTTCTGAAAGAGCAGGGAAAGGAAAGGATGGTGGCAGAGAACCAATCATACCCAAGCAAAGAGAGGAGAGCAAGAAAATAAAAACACATTCAGACAGGTCCAACCTCAAGCCAAAAACACCCAGGCATTGTCCAATTGTTACTTGACATCTAAGCCAAAGAGCTCTGAAAAGACATGTGTGCTCTCTTCTAACAGTTACAAAGCCTTGGAAATTGTTTTCAAAGCTTTGTCATCATGATTTAAGACTTCTCTGAGGTGGATAGCGAAGAGGAGAGTTTTCTGTGATAAGCTGCACTGTGTTTGTTACACAAACTCAGCCCATTAAATAAGCAGATATTGGCACTGAGAGTTTTCAGCCCTGACAGAAGCCTCCAAGTTCAAGCACTGTTCAAGTGGGTCACAGCAGATAATCACCTTGAACTGCTGAATTCCAAAGAAAAGTGTTCATTTGGTTTCCAAGATGTTTTCCAGCCATTTTTGGAAGGCATCCAGCCTGTTTCTCAGCACATGGGATACAAAGCTTCATGGCCGATGTGAAGAGCTTTCAACTGACCACAGCAGGAAGTACAGCAGAGGGCTGTTGTCTACTCAAACCCTGGCACTTTTGTTCATCTTGAGAGATTATTAAAGCAGCTAGTTAAAATCTGAGCAGTGAACAGGATGCCTTTTGGGATAGAAAGCCATGTAATTAAAACCTGACATAAGGCAACACGCATACCCAGATTCAGTTATATATCTGTTATTCTTTACACATCACAACTGTAAAGATGACAGATTTTCCCTCAAATGCTAAGCCCAAAAGACACCCAAAATGCTGGGGGAGTACAAAGAGACAGGCATTAAAAAAAAAAAAAAAAAAAGAATCTCGGCAATGACAAAAATGAGAAGGAGCATCAATTTTTCCCCAAACATAATTGTTAACCTTTTAGAAAAACAGAGCTAAGTAAATGGACTCTGGCTAAAAAGGGAATTAAGAAACCCAGCTGACTTTGCCCGCTGCTATAAAATGGAGATTGCTCATTGGATACATCAAACTAGTGAGAAAATGAACATGAGGTAGTTTGGAAAAGTCCTACAGAAGAGCAGGCTGACCTCACAGCCATGTGAGGGCCGCAGATCCAGAGAGAACTCAACACTGACCTTGTCTTAGATGGTGCATCACATCCTCTTCACCATGTAAAGCAACAATAAAACCAAGGCCATGACAAGTAACTAATCCTAAACTTAACAAGAAACAGCAGCAGCCACAAGTAAAGGAGTTATTTGGCATTTTGAAAAGAGGCAGAATCTAAATAGAGGCATTTCTCAAAGCACCCAAGTTGTTAAGAGCTTAAGAAGAGAGAATGACAGTAGAGAGGTCTTTTACCTTCCTGAGAAATGAAAACAAGACTCTATCAGGGAGCTCTCAGAATAGCAAACATTTTCCACTTGGTTAGTTGAATTAGCACTCCCCCAGAAATATTTAATATTGTTTCCTGTCTTTCACTCTGCAGTGCATTCTTGAGTCTTCTTCTACTACAATCCATTTTTTTCCTAGAAAACCCAGCTGGTGCAAAACACCTCGTCAAGGGTGGCAACCATGACGTAAGTACAACCAGGTGGGTCAAAGTATTTCCAGCACCACAAAGACCCCACTTCTCTCAGAACAGGGGCAGCAGGGACACAACAAATGCCTGGTCTTCAAGAGTGGAATCAATGCCACCATCTTGCAGGGACAGAGTCAGGTCAGCAGGGTGGCCTTCTACAG
The DNA here is from genome assembly GCA_013400935.1 of Turnix velox. NCBI lineage: Eukaryota > Metazoa > Chordata > Aves > Charadriiformes > Turnicidae > Turnix > Turnix velox. Next base: position 42,528 of record VZTY01004612.1, read on the forward strand.
GAAGAACCTTTCTTCCCCTACCACATCTGAATTAAAAAAGGAGAGCTAAAAGCAACAATTGTCTCTAATTCCACTGTAGAACACAGTTCTGTCCTCCCCAGACACATGCTGTGAGAGGTTCCTAATAAAATTGAGACCTCCCTGCGACCTGCTGAAGAGATAAACATCAAAAAGACAAGGGGAGTGTGAAAAAGACCCCTGGCTAACAGGGAATAACAAAAAAGGTACAGTGGAGAGATAGGCAGATTGGAAAGGTGGGAAGAAGCAACCCTTCATTCGGTAAATCGTGCCTTTTGGATGGGAAGAGATGCCAACAAGAGCAGGAAGCCCAGGGAAACTGCAGCGAGACTAAAACATGGCAGAAAAAAAAAACCAAAAAAACCCAACAAAACCCAAGATTTCTATTATTTTCTCTCTTAGATTTGCCATCCACCTGAAGGCACCCACTCCCTGGGAAGAAGGAACGTCCTTCCCTCACCTGGCACGTTGAGAGCCGAGAACGCCCTGAGCATTTCAAAATTGAAACAGCAGCAAACGCAGAAAGGTAAACGAGAGAGAGAGAGAAAGAGTGAGAGAGAGAGGTATCAACAGGTATCTCCCAGGGGATCCACCGGGAAGGCGAAAGGGCCTCTTCTAAAAGCAAAACCGGCCGCGGTGTCTCCAAAGCCCGACTCCCTGCCATGGGGGAGACCGGCGGCCACCGGGCGGGGGACCGAAATGGCGAGAGCAGCTCGTCCCGGCCGTGCCGGGCATGGAGAAGGGAGGCAGGAAGGAGAGAGGAAGCCCGGCAGCCCCAGGGGCTCCAAGCTGGGAGAAGCAGCCGGAGTGGGGCCGGGCCCGTTCCCACCGGCAGAGGGGTCGTCCAGACCCGCGGCCCCACCTCGGGAGCGGCCCGAGCGGAGCCCAAGGCCCCGGCCGGAGGAAAGGGCCCGGCGCTGGGGAGGCCTCCCCGGAGAGAGGGCGGCGCGGCGGGGCTGGCTCCCTCCGCCAGGCCGGGCCAGGCCTTGGGGCCTGAGCACGGCGGCGAGCCCGAGCCGCCCGGGGGTCGGTACCTGGACGGGTTCCTGCAGCACCGTCATTCTGCTCTCCCCGGCCTCCTCCTCCGCTGCCTCCTACTCTTCCTCCTCCTCGCCGAGCCCGGAGCGGGGCGGGCCTGGCCCCGCCTCAGTGCGTGTGTCGGCGGCGACGCGGAGAGGCCCGGCCCCTGCTCATTTAAACTCCCGGCGACCGTTACCGGGGCAAGCGGCGGGGAGGGAAAGGAACGAGGCCGGACAAGCACCGAGTCCGCCCGAAGCTGGCGGCGGAAATTGCCGAACGCTCTGCCGGAAATAGCCGAAGGCCCGGGCGGAAAGAGCCGAGCGCTGACGGGAAACAGCTGGGACTCCCCCTCCCTGTCGCCTGAGAGGGGGAAGAGCCGAGTGATGGCGGAGCTGCCCGAACGGGGAAGGAATGGACCGAGCGGGCTGTTGTGGCCGCCGTGGCCTGTCAGAAAGCACCGGCACCCCTCGCTGTGCTGGGCTGCAGGCCCTCCCCCGCCATAACGGGACCCTGGTGAGTCAACCCAGGCCCCGGCACTGGGCTTTAACAGGGGATTCCATCCCTGTGTGATGGTTGGACATGGTCCAGGTCCTGTCCCATCAGTGACAGGGAGTTCAGAGGTCACAAAAGGCACAGAGGCTCTACCCAGCAGTGAATTGGGCAAAGCAGAGTAATGAGGTAAGGGGGGTTATTAGACAATTGCAGCTCGAGTCTGTTTGCAGGTGCCAGTTCATCTGACTGAGGATGAAGGTCTCTTCCAATATGGGTGGTTCCGTGGTGTCCAAAGAGGCTGTGGATGCCCCCTCAGTCCCTGGAGGTGTTCAAGGCCAGGCTGGATGAGGCTCTGAGCAACCTGGTGTGGTGGGAGGTGTTCCTGCTCATGGCAGGGGGGTTGGAACTAAATGATCTTTAAGGTCCCTTCCAACCCAAACCATTCTGTGATTCTCTGGGCACAAAGCCCTCCTGCTTTTCTATCCAAAAGAATGGAATGAAGATGCACAGCTAAAATTCTATTCATTAAAAATACCAAACTATTAATAGCCATCTGCAACAGGCAGAGGCTGTCTTCATCCAAAGCCCTCCACAGGCTTCCTGTAATGGATGCAGCCACCTCCCCCGGGACACACTCACCCGCATGGACCTGCTCTTACTCCTTCTCCTCCTCCCACCCTCAGCTGCCCCAGGGATGAATCCCTGCACTTTTCAGAGTGCCCTTGGCTGGAGAAAAGAAGCAGCATGTTGAAAAGCTGCAGGTAGAGAGGGAAGGCAGACCCAGCTTCCCCACACTCTCTTTACTCAGCTTTCTCTGGGTTTTTTTTTATGAGTTTGTTATCGGCCCAGACAATCTGCAGCTGTTTGCTTTCAGGGTGTGAGTGGTTTGGCAGGGAAAGGCAAGGCTTTCTTCAGTCCTTGACCTGAGACAAAGCACAGAATCAGAGAACATCAAGGATTGGAAGGGATCTCAAGAGAATGTTTAGTCCAACCCCCTTCTGAAGCAGGAACACCCAGGTCAGGTCACCCAGGCAAGTTTTGAATGTCTCCAGTGAAGGAGACCCCACACCCTCTCTGGGCAGCCTGGGACACTCTTCTCTCACCCTCACCCTGACAGAGTTTTTTCTTATGTTTCTGTGGAACCTCCTGTGTTGCAGCTTGCACCCATTGCACCTTGACCTATCATTGGAGCACTGACAAGAGCCGGGCTCCATCCTCCTGACACTCATCCTTTCCATATTTCTAACCATGACTGATGTCACCCCTCAGTCTCTTCTTTTCCAAGCTAAAGAGCCCCAGCTCCCTCAGCTGTTCCTTGTAAGGGAGATGCTCCAACCCCTTCATCATCTCTCTGTCTCTGTGCTGGACTCTCTCCAACAGTTCCCTGTCTTTTTGAGGGCCTCACAACTGGACACAATATTCCAGCTGTGGTTTCACCAGGGCAGAGCAGAAGGGGAGGAGAACCTCTTTCCACCTACAACCATATCTCTTCTAATACACCCCAAGATGCCATTGTCCTTCTTGGCCACAGGGGCACATTGCTGGCTCATGGTCACCCTGTTGGCCACCAGGACCCCCAGGTCCCTTTCCCTTACACCAAGCAGTGCTTTCCCCCTGTGACAGGTACCTGCCTCACTACAGACCTGAGTAGTTTTGCCAAATGATACAGCAAAGTGTGTGACCTTCCCTAAAGCCCTTTGCCCTCACACTGATGGAGATGGTGGCAACATGTGTGTACGTGAGTCTGGAGATCTGAGGGAGCCTTTCCAGGAGCACAGTCTGTGCTTATCAGCCCCATCCCCATCTTGCTGCCCTGTTGTGCTTAGCTGATAACTCCTCAGGATGAAAGCAGGCTCCATCTGTCTGCTCTTCCATTTGATGGGGCACAGCACTAGCTCTCCTGACACCCAGACCATCTTTGGTATGAGTCTCTCTCTGCCTTATCACAGCCTGAGGAGACACAGCCATTAGTTCTCCTTGGAGTCTGTGGGGGGGTTATTTTTACCTCTCCTCAGCATCCCCTGAATGAAGTGTCTGAACTTTAAAGGGACTGTTGTCTTGGGGCATCTCAATTTATGGTGGTTCCCCCAATCCTTCAGGGCAGATCTGTCAATGGGGTCGCTGGCTGGTGTCCACAGAGTCCATGGGACTCAAACCACATCCCCCTCAGCATTTTCCAGGGGAGGAGGCAGGACATGGAGGCACATACAGCTATAGAGACATATACTGTGCTTATTCAAATGCATCATGTCTGGAGGTGGATTTTTTCTATCTGGTTCTACCAATCCAGATTGATATCCCTTCAGCACAACCTCAGCAGGCACCTAAAAAGCTCTGATGTGGAGATCTGGTTTAATTCTAGGAGCATCGAACATTCTGTGAGTATTCCAAGCCCTCACCTTCCTTAAAAGTGGAGTCATAATCCTTCTAGTGGGAGGTGTCTGCCTATGGCAGGGGGTTTGGAACTCAATGATCTTTAAGGTCCCTTCCAACCCAAACCATTCTATGATTCTATGATTTTTTTCAACCTGCTTTGCTACAGATCACCCCTACTTTATCCTAAAGAGACAGATCAGGTCCTCCAAAGTAAAGCATGACTGGATGTTACCCTGGGGATACTTCAGAGGCTGAATTTCCAGCCCTTCTGTTTTTCTCTGTCATTTCTCCCTGCTCTCTTTCTGTCTCCCTCTTTGTTTTCAGGCTGGGTTTTAATTCACAGTGTCAGCCCTTCCTGCACAGAAGCTCAAATGCAAGGCTTATCCTCTGCATATGAAGACTGGCTGAGGGAGCTGGGGTTGTTCAGCTTGGTGAAGAGAATGCTCAGAGGGGACCTCAGAGTAGTTTATCAATACCTGTAGGGGGGCTGCAGAAAGGCTGGGGTAGAACTTTTTAATAGGGTATGTGATGGAAGGACTGGAAATAATAGATGTAAATTGGAAGAGGGTGGATTCAGGCTGGAGATAAAGAAGAAATTCATTAATGTGAGGGTTGTGAAAAATCGAAACAGGTTGCCCAGAGAGGTTGTGGATGCCCCCTCAATCCCTGGAGGTGTTTAAGGCCAGGCTGGATGAGGCATTGAGCAACCTGGTCTAGTGGAAGATGTCCCTGCTCATGGCAGGGTGTTGGAACTAGATGATCTTGAAGGTCCCTTCCAACCAAACTATTCTGTGATTCTATAGAGGAGCCAGAGTGCAGCTTCTTGGCTTGCCAGAGCAGGAACATCCCAGCCAGCAGGGCCCCTGGTCTCTGCTATGGATTTTCTCTGCAAGTTTGGGCAGATCCTCCATTTTTCCTCTGCTCAGATGTTCTCTGCACAGCACGTTCCTCTGCAGGAGTCAATGCCACAGTGGTGGGAAGGGCAGACGTGCCCCCAGAGTGAGTGTGCAGCAAGCAGTGTCCTTTCTCCCTCTGCCACCACAGTCCTTTAACAGGTTAAAGCACAGACATCACATCAAAATATGAGATGCTCGTATTCTCCCTAAAGGAAGCTGAAGAAACAACACAGACAGAAGCTAAAATCTAATCTGGCCTCTGTAAACAGCTTATGTTGCTTTTTATGAGTGTTTGAATCAAGGAGTGGGAATTGAGAGCAGCTGCTGCTCACTGCACAGGGAGGAGCACACACAGCAGCTGAATTCAACCACCTTGCAGTGAAACACCTTCAATTTCTAGTCAAAGGACGTTGGAATGAGGAACAATCAAAGGGAAATGTTTTCTGCTCCCAGGTGTTCTGCTGTCTGATGGAAGGGCTGCTGTCTGTCATGAATTATTCACCACTTCTAATGATGCTGCTATGATTACTTTTTTTTTTTTTTTTTTTTTCAGGTAGAAAGAAAGAAGGAGAACAAGCAAATTGCATTGCACAGCTCCCACACAGCTTATGGCTGGAATCAGCCTGGAGAAGAACCCCATGAGGAGCCCTGGTTGGGCACTACTTGCATCCCCAAGACGCACTATCCCATGCCATGAAGGCAGAGGTAGGATCTGGACCAGAAATAACTTCCCTTCTCCTTTTTATTTCCCCCCCTTTGCTGATTCATCTGGATTCAGCTTCCTGAAAACCAACTTTCAACACTAAACCTTTAGACCTGCCAATGTGATTAAAAAAAATAATGTTTTTAATGTTTTTTCTGATTTTTTTTTGTTTATTAAAGGACCTCTGAGCTTTTCTGACTGGGCCAGGCAGCTCTTTGATGATGGAGAGGTGCCTGTTGATCTCTGCAGGCTCCTCTTTGCTCCATGATGGAGTTCAGCCTGGACCTGGAGGGAGTGCTTAAGGGGCAGCATGCTTGTAGGGTGGGTGGGTGGATCTGAAAAATAGCTGGTTTTAGGGCAGAAAGGAGGTGAAGAACCTCCTGAGACCTGGGAATCTGTTTGATGCAGCAGGTCCCCCATACTGACTTTGCTCCAAGCCTATCTCAGTGAGATTTCAGTCCAGCTCCTGACCCCACAGGGGTAGTGGAAATGAAGAAAGACCCTCAGCCCCATGTTTGAACTCCTCCTTTACATCTAGTGGTCATAAAACCTGCCTTTTTTCCCCCCTCTGTGTGGGAACATCCTATCTCTGAGAGCTGGTGAAGACCCAGGCACCTCCTCCATCTTCACCTTCACTGAGTAGATCAAAGCCAAAGCAGAGACACCATTTAAGGCAGGAAGGAATGGAATTTAATGAGTCAAATGCCACAGGAAAACCCCCAAAAAGAATAACTTAAGGTTTAAAACCAAGTTGCAGGTTTCTCTCTGGCCAACTCTTTGTGGTGGCTCACATGAAACATCTCTGCAGTTGTGTGACATCCAGGGAGGAAGGGATGTAGATGGTGTTCCTGGTGCTCAGGTGGGTTCAAACACTTCCAAGAGCCTGAGAGAGAAGTGTGAGAGGGCTTAATGCAATGACTCTTAGAGATGAGAATATCAAATGAACCCAAAATATCAGTAGCCACAGTTCTACACCATTAAGAAGCTGGTGTTTCATGCAAATAATTTTGTGCAGAATTAAATCTCCTTGGCAGGTTTTGCCACCCAGACACCCATATCCCTGATGTGATGGACAGGAACTGGAAAGAAATGGATTAAAAAAAAAAAGAGAGAGATAAAAGGATGCTGAACACACAAAGTTCAGACTTTGGTCTGTCTCCATTTTAACCTTTTGATGTTTAAAGAGATTTAAAGAGAGAGGGAAAAAAAGGGGGTTTAAAAATGTTACTGCATTTAGCAGTATCTGAAGGTCATATTTTTTTCTCTTTTTTTTCCTACTGCCTTTCACACAGCTGAGGAGAGGAAATATATTCCAGAAGATTCCCTGCCTATGGCAGGGTGGGTGTAACTAGATGATCTTTAATGTTCCTTCCAACCCAAACTATTCTATGAAGTAGGAGAGATAATGAAAACGTAAGAAACTGGCAGGGGAGACAGAGGCCATCTCTGAGGATTTTGAATTTTCTTTTTGACTGAATAGATTTCAGGGGGATATTTCTCACTAAAAGATTTCCCCACCTTCCTCAGGCAGTCTTGGAGAAACACAGAAAGCTTCAAAAGCATCACTGGTGCATTTTCCATATTCTCTCTAATGTTAGTGGGAATATTTCCTCCCCAATTACTTGCTGTTTTCTTTGCCTCATTCACTGCTGTGGGTTTTTAAATATTCATTCTGTTCTTTGGTGACCACCTCACCTCCTGGTGGGTTATAAAATGTACCTCCATCAACCACACCAAGCTCTTTCTTTCCTAGCAGACAACAGACACTATTAACTATACCATGAGAGACCAGCACCTGATAAATTTGAAATAGCACAAGTTAAAAAGGAGTTTCATTAATGCAGCTTTTGATGCTGGGATGATTCCTGTGGCATTAATCCACTGCAGGGTTGCTTTTGGGGTCTGGTTCCTCTATCCCTGGCTGTTACATGTCCATTTTCACAACAAGATGCAGGAGATCCTGGTAAACTCACCTGGAGTTTTCTTCCTTCAGCCAGACATGATGTGCTTGACAAAAGCTGAGGGGAAAATGACAAATGCTAATGAGAGAGGATGCTCTGAGCCGTGGTGGGGTGAGCACAAAGGGGTATTCCCACCCTGGGACACCCCAAGGATGAAGAAAATGTGCTGTGCCAAGACTGAGATTTCCCCTTCTCTGCCATCCCAAACCTGTTTGGTGACACCAAACCCCTCTTGAAGACAAGCCAGTACCACCAAACCGTTTTCTGAAGCCAGTGGGTGCTCTCTTTTCCTCACTGCTTTCCATTTTTAGAGGTTCTCAGATTTAACAACCCCTTCTGCCAGATTTTCACCCTCTTGGAGCCATGAGAAATCTGTGTCTCCAAATGTCCCCAGTTAGCTGATTGATGATGGTTTTGTTTATTAGAGATAACTTAAGAAAATGTGAAAACTAGGGGGGAAATAGTCCTGAAACCCTTGTTGTCTTCTGCTTTTTCTGGAAATCACTGACATCACCCTAGCAGACACATCTCATGCTCTCTTCAGAGGGGCTTTTAGTCCTCACCTTCTTAATCACTACTGTCATTTGCAGAGAACAAATTTTGCACCCCAAGATGAGACAATTGTATCAGAGATGGCCCCAATGAGCATCTCTTGCTCCTACCTTCATAGTTGATACAGCCATTGGCATCTTCTTGACCTGCCATGAGTTGCTCCACCTCGCTCTCTGTCATCTTCTCCCCTGGAGGAAGAGGATGGAGAGGTGAGGGGAAAGGTTCTCAGCTTGCCAGAACTCTACTGTCCTCCTTCCAGTGGGCCAAAGCCACCAGAGGAAGGAGGAGGGCATTAAAAAGGAGCTGTGTGTCATTACAGACTGGGGAATGCTGGTGAAGGATTGTGCAGAGAGGATTAAGCAATGTTTGTCTGAAAATTGAGGATTTTGTGGACTCTTCATCTCACTTGGATCACACATGAAGGTGTAGCAGAAGGCCACACATTGAGGAGATGTTCACTCCTACAAAAACCCACAAGCAGCAGCATCTAAAGGATCTCTCCAGCACATGAGATCATCAAGCCAGCTGCCTAGAAGGACCTAAGGGGTGGTTTGTGTCTTGTTCTTCTCCCCAAGGCCAGCTCATACCCAGTGTGACCAGCACGTGGCGCAGCTCAGCCCCCATCACCATCCCATTGCCCTCCTTGTCAAAGACCCTCAGCCCCTCCACGAAGTCCTCAAAGGTGCCCTGCTCCTTGTTGCGGGTGAAGTGCTGCAGGATGGGGAGGAAGGTCTCAAAGTCCAGCATCTTCATGTTCATTTCTGAAAGGAGAGGGAGGAAATGGGGTCAGAGATTAACACCACTGAGCTGAAATCAACCTCTGAGAACCTCCTGGTTGACCTTCCCACTCTCATTTCCTTCTAAGTTTAAGGGAGGAAGCCCCAGAGTGATAGGGATGGGAAGATCTCCAAGAGAAATGAAGTTTTCTGATTTGGGGACACACATACCAGCCAAAAATTAAAACTATCAGGTTGATCCTTTGTCACCAGAGCAATAGAGCTGTGCTGGAACTGGTCAGGTTATACCAGTTTGCATCATCTGAGGCTATGCTCTGCCCAGCATCAGTTACCACTATCCCCACACTGCCTCTCCCTTAAATAAGCCATAGCAAAGGGTGGAGGAGTGAAGGAATTTTGCAGGAATGAATCTCTCTGCACCATTTCCTCTCCAATTATAGAATCATAGAATAGTTTGGGTTGGAAGGGACCTTAAAGATCATTGAGTTCCAACCCCTAATTCCTTCATTGTGTTCCTACCGGGGACATAATAGCCCTGTAGGAACACGATGCCACTCGTTGCCAGCCAGCATAGGGACTGCATGTCCCACCCACTCTGTCCCCACTGTCCCAGTTTGCTGTCACCTTCTGGTTTGGGCTTTCCCAGCACCTTCAGGACCTCTGCATTGGTGGGGTTGTGACCCAGTGCTCGTAGGACGTCCCCACACTGTGCGTAGGTCACCTGCATGGCTCCCGTGGGTGTCCTGTCAAACAGGCTGAAGGCTTCTTTGAACTCTGGAGGGAAGAAAAGTTTGGATGTCCTCTACCAGGCTGGCCCCATTTCCTACCCCACCAGCATCCAGCCCTGCCTGGTGGGCAGGGAAAGGATGAAGATGTGCCTGGTGAGTGCCCTCTGCTCTGTGCCAGCTTAAGCAAGGAACCACTTCACACAGAATCACAGAATATCAGGGATTGGAAGGGACTTCAAGAGATCATCTAGTCCAATTCCCCTGCCAGAGCAGGAACATCTAGGCCAGGTCACACAGGAACTCATCCACATGGGGTTTGATTGTCTCCAGAGAAGGAGACTCCACAACCTCTCTAGGCAGTGTTCCCTTCAATGAGTTCCCAAAACAGCTTCTGGAGCAAGTTTTGCCACTCATTCAGAGCTGGATGGACAAATCCTGATGGGACTCCTGCACCAGCTTGAGCAAGGAGCCACTTCAACAAGTCACTCAGATTCTGGAGCAAGTTTTGTCACTCATTTGGAGCTGGATGGACAAATCCTGATGGGATTCCTGCACCACCTTGAGCAAGAGCCACTTCAACAAGACAACAGCTTCTGGAGCAAGTTTTGGCACTCATTAAGAGCTGGATGGACAAATCCTGATGGGATTCCTGCACCACTTGTGCTGGCAGCACCAGCTGCAGGTGCTGCACAACATCCCCTTTGCTCTTCTCCTTTTTCAACTTGGGCCTCCTGGGTACCCCATGACCGTCCTCCTGCACCTCCACACCTCTCCTGCCACAGTTCTGCCTTAAAAATGCAACCACATCCTGGGGAATCATGATAAAAATACCTTTTCCCTGCCAGGCAGGGATTATCCTCCTTGACTGGGGTATCCTCAGCACAGATGAAGAAAGGCAGGATCCACTCATTTCTGCCAACAGCTCGGAGCAGGAATCCAACCTAAATCCCTGCATTGATTCCCACATTGCTCCACTTTCCATCTCCTGCCTCCTCCCTTCCCACCAGTGCTGCTCCCCATCCCCTGACCAGCCTGATGTGGGGGGTTATTACTTTCAGATTTCATGTTTCCCTTCTACCTGCTTGGAAAGCTCAAGAGCCCACCCCAGAAGATGTGGAGTGTTCTGGGGGGAAATGGAAGGGCTTGGATCATAAAATCATAATAATCTAGGTTGGAAGTGACCTTTCAGACCATGGAGTCCAACTCTGATGAGCCTCGTACCTGAAAAGGGACTTGAAACCTTAACACTCAAATGTGAGGAGCCTCAAGCTTTCCTGTCAGCTGCAAAAAAATTCCTGGAAAAAGGATCCCCCTCTCCCATTTCTTCTCCCTCCCTGTTTTTCTGGGGGGAGGTAAATCCACACTCACCTTCAATCTGCTCCATGGTGAATTCAATCTGTTGGGAGAAGAGGACAGAGTTGGGCATGAGCGTTGTGGCACCACTGGAGGGAATGAAGAGGCATTTGATTCTCCTCCCTCATCTCCTGGGTGGGACAGAGGGGCTTAATCCAAACCATTTCCAGCTGAGCTGTGGCCAGAAGGGGTCCTGTTCTCCCTGCAGAGCAGATATCCCTATGGAACACACGGTGGGCAAAGGGTGGGCAGGTACTGGGGATGCCCTTACTGTGATCAGGGCTATTTTGGGTGGAAATGATGGGATTTCAAGGTTTGATCCCTAGCTGAAATGAATAAACAGCCTCTGTGCTGAGCCTGCTCCGAGTAACTCTCCTGCCACGGGAGAGTTTCACCGATAGATTTCATCTATGAACACGGGGGAAATCACAGAAAAAATACATAAAAATATGTAGGAACTTGGATAAAAGTTGTTCTCACACAGAGGGGGCAAGGCAGGCTGCAGAATACTTTGGGATGGAGATGATGGGGGGTGGAGAAGCTTTTAAATGCTTCTTTGCCCCTTTCTGTGTCTCAATCAGGGGCTGTGGGGCACCCAGCTCTGCAGCCAGAGCTCTGGGGACCAGTGTCCCACAATCTCCTTGGGTAAGAGGTGGAAGGGGGGACAATCTGCCTTCCCCTAGCCAGGAGAGCATCTCTCCCAGCCCTCAGCATCAGGGCACTCTGCTCATTTCCCCTCCCAGCCCTGGCTGCCAGCCTGCCTCACGCTGTTTACGTGGCACAATGACATTGCTGGTGCCTGGGCAGACGATGGGCACGAAGAAAAAGGGTGACATCTTTGTTCCTTGACTCACCTTCACACTCTTGGGGTCGAAGGCCAGCTCTCTGGGTGGCTCCTGGGCTGGAGCTGCTTTGGCTGTTTCCTTCTTCGAGTCGGGTTTCTTGAGTGGCATCTTTGTAGAGGTGCAGGGAGGATGAGTCCTGCTGCAGGGAGAAGACACCAAAGGGAAGGATGAAAAGCAAAGTCTGCTCCTTCCCTTATATACAGATCCCTGTCCTCACCCCAGAGGGGCAGGCCAGCTGCCGGAGCAACTGCTACTTACTATAAAAGGAAGAAAACTCAAACCAGAGGGGCCCCAACTTGACAATTGCCCATTGTCATTGTCTCCCAGCTCAGCAAAGCCATCAATCGCCCCCCCCCACAACCCCCTCACCCCCCCAGCAGCAAAAGGGGGGATGTCTCCCCTCCTCCAGCACCTGCACTGGGTGGGCTGCACGGGGGCTGTTTGCTAAATGATCACTGAAAACCTAAACGGCCCCAGTGCCCGGCAGGGAAATAGCAACACAAGCATCTGAGAAGCCTGCTTGCTGATGCACCCATGGGAAAAACATGCCTGGTTTTGGGGAGGTCTGCAGGAGGGGGGGGCTGCAGAACCCTCTTTAAGACCAGGATTTATGAGGTGCTGCTTCAAAGGAGCTCAGCCCCCTCTGATCCCCCTCTGAGCCCCCTGCTCAGGGTCTGCTTTGCCTCCATCTCTCCCCAGTACACTGGAAAAGGCTCTGGCAGGACCTTGGAGGAGCTGCACAGCCAGAATGTGGGCAAGAAACTGCAACCTTCATCAGGATGGCTGACAATGATGGTTGAAGTTGAGTATTTAATTCCTCAGCCAAATATCCTTGACAGCCCTGTGCATCCCCAAACCCCCAAATCCTGTTTCAGCTCCTCTCCAGGTGCTGGGCAAGCTGAGGTGGGAGATGCTCTGCAGAACTCCACAGCTCTGCTCTCTGCATCCCAACAATGCTCCCTCTCTCATCCTCCTCTCCCAGCTCTTTGGAGACCTGTAGAAGAAGCAGAAAGAAGCAAGTGGAAAGGCAGAAGTCATCCTCAAGCTCCAGCATCCCATAAAATGAGGTTCAAGAATTACACTGTGACATCTTCTAAACCATCAGCTTAAATCATAGAATGGTTTAAGTTGGAAGGGACCTTAAAGATCATCCAGTTCCAACACCCTGCCATGGGCAGGGACACCTCCCACTAGATCAGGCTGCTCAGTGCCTCATCCAGCCTGGCCTTAAACACCTCCAGGGATTGAGGGGGCATCCACAGCCTCTCTGGGAAACCTCTGACAGTGTCTCACCACCCTCACCATAACGAATTTCTTCCTTACATCCAGCCTGAATCTTCCCATTTCCAATTTACATCCATTATTCCTAGTCCTTCCATCACATCCACGATCACGGGAGGAAGAAAACCCTTCCCTAGTTTGCACCAAGATTCCAGAAGTGGTATTTTGGTAATGGGAATTAATGGGGGGAGGGAGAAAAAGTCAATTACGTCAAGATGAGAGCATCTTCTGAGGGATGGAGATAACACAGTCCCTTTTTCTCCAGCCAGCACTTGCTTCAGTCGGGCTGCAGGGACGGTGTTGAGCCGCTGGGTGGAACAAGGTCCTGCGGGATGCTTGGTCCTGGTGTGAGAGCTGTGAGATCCTGATGCTGGTTGGAGCCTGAGCCATTTTATTTGCCCATAAATACATGGAGGAGGTGTTTTGTTTAAACACGGACACAAAAAACCTCATCTATTTGTATTTTCAGGTGGTTAAGTCATAGAATCACAGAGTGTCAAAGATTGGAAGGGACCTCAAGAGATCATCTAGTCCAAATCCCCCCCGATGGAGCAGGAACACACAGATCAGATCCCACAGGAAGGTGTGCAGGTGGGGTTTGAATGTCTCCAGAGAAGGAGACCCCACACCCTCTCTGGGCAGCCTGGGACACTCTTTTCTCACCCTGACAAAAGTTTTTTTTCTTATATTTCTGCAGAACCTCGTGTGTTCCAGTTTGCACCCATTGCCCCTTGTCCTGATATTGGATGTGGGGCTGGTTCAGGTCATGTTGAAGGTAGGTCTAATCCTGCTCTTTCAGAGCCACTACAGGGTGATGGGGGTGATGGGAACAGGGGTGTCACATCTCAGCCCAGTGCCCAGAGTCTCTCATAGCCTCTTCCCTGCCAAAATGCATCTCACAACTGAGGCTGAACCATTATGGGGTCATAGGGTTTTTTTGTGGCGGAGGCAGATGCTGCAAACTGCAGGAAAATTTGCTGCCTGCCATCATCTCACAATTTCCAGCTTGGATTGAGGGAGCTG
>VZTY01004613.1:0-99577 GCA_013400935.1 Turnix velox
CTTATATCTAGTCTGAATCTACGTTTTAATTCCTTTTTACAGCAAAGCTGCAGCTGTAACAGAAGTACCTAAGTGGAGGGCCGTAGTTGAGTGATCTGTAATGTCTTTATGGTCCTGAATTATAAAAAAAACAAACCACAACCAAACATATCTGTTGTATTTTTTGTTTTGTCACACCTTTGAGTTCAGAGCTGTTGTGAAACAGCACTGCTGATTCAGAGTATGTTTCTCCATCTAATACCAATTTCTGATTCTCCTTTGTAGTTGTGCCCTTGGTGGAGTTATTTTTTAACTATTAACTCATTAGTAGAAAGTAAACAAGTAGGCAGACTTTGTTCAGATCAAGCTCTCCCTTCCACGCCTCTACAATTTGTTGAGACACAACAGAGACCGTGGTTTTTATATTTACTTGTGAGTTTGGTAAACTAACTTTTATTATCAGCTATTTGTAAGAATCAACACTTTTTTTTTCTTGTGTGTTTAAATTGAGGAGATTGGTTTGTAACTTCTGTTCATGTTTTTATAGAAAAACAGTCCAGTTTACTGTGCTTTTAGCCTTGGGAAGTGAATTTCACTGTTTGTTAGTAAAACATGGAGTAGAAAGTGAGCAAATAAGTCAAAAATATCTCTTAACATTCTAAATGGACGTTTTTGGTCTTCATAGTTGTACATACAAGCTGGCATTTGGCCAACAAATAATGCTCTTTTCCTTATATGTGCATGATTTATTTGAATTATTCACTGCATTTCTAAAAAAAGTTATGCATTTGTTACCTTTTAAAAAAAATTTGCAAAACGAAACCAAATCAAAAAGAACCTCTGACTCTTGGAAGCACAAGTGATTCTTAAATTGTCTTTTTAATCCTTTGACTTAAAACATTTTCTTTATGTTAGGATGTTCTTTTAAAAGATGAGAGTTTAATGAAACTTTTGCCAAGGCTGTCAAAGTTTTCAGCTGTGCACCTTGATACTTTTTGGTGGGTTTCTATTTAAAATGTGACATTTGATTTCTCTATTTTAATACTTGGGTGAGGATGTGATTAGTATTATAATGAGATGATACTCAGAAAGCAGGAGAGCACATTTGTCTTTATATTAGATTAGATTTAAGAATATACAGAAGGGTAAAGCACTGTTTTTCTACTTAAGTTTTAATTTTATGTTATCCTATAATTAAGAAGAGTGTCTTGCTTGTCAGCTGAAGCTAGAGATTTATTTTCAGTGAAACAGAACAAGCTCATTGCTGTTGACTCACGCATAAAAAATGACTGCTGGTCAAATATGTCAGAATTTGAGCAAATCCACAAAGTTAAAAAAGTAGATTATGGTGGTAATTGCTTTTTTCCTTTCTTTGCAGGTGAAAATTGCAGAAGCCTGGGACTGGCTGAAGAGAAATATTGATTGTGCTCAAGTTCATCTGTCGTGAACAATTAAAAGGATATTTTTGGTACTTTTTGGTATTTAAGTGGAGGCAGCTTTTTTTTTTTTAATTAAGAAAAAATAGGCAAACATGGCAGATGTGGACCCAGATACCTTGCTGGAATGGCTGCAGATGGGGCAGGGAGATGAGAGGGATATGCAGCTGATAGCACTGGAACAGCTATGCATGCTGCTTCTGATGTCAGACAATGTGGATCGCTGTTTTGAAACGTAAGTAGTTTTGGTTTTTGTTTATAGAAGGTTATTTTCCACTCTTGGTAGCTGTATGTGTGATGTTTAACATTCCAAGAAGCTTTCAGCCTCGGAAATGTTTTTCCAGACTGAGTGTAGGTCTCTGAAGGGAAGAGCTGCTGCTCATGTTGTGTGAAGTGGTGCTGGCTGATTAAAAGGCAGTGTCCTGTGAGTGGTCCCCAGTGCCTGTTCTGACACACCATCTGATTGTTACATTTATAGAAACATGTTCAGAGTTGCAATGTGTAACTTCTGGGCTTTTTTGTTTTGTTTTTTAAGGCTAGAGAAAACTTCTTATGTGAAAACTGTGATGATTACCAAGATGGGTTAAAGCTTTCACACCCTTGCAACACTTGAGATACAAGAGATTTTTCTGAACTTTGTAAATGCAAACAAAAAGCATGTATACTGCACTGTTTGTGCAGGTATTTTGCCCCTTCTTTGAACGGCATTGGTGTTTATGCCTCCCCCTTCAACTGCGCTTGTAGAATTGAAAGATAAGTCTCTGCTTTCTTTCACTTCTTTGGGTATTTCTCAGGGCACAAAATGCTGATGTAACCACTTGTGTTACTCTGTGGCGTTGCTGTGCTGGTGCTTGGCTGCTTCATGTGAGGGCCCACAAGCAGTATGGAAAGGAGGTAGCAAAAGTGTAAACAATCACGGCTTTTAAATCTGACATCTCTTACATCTCTTTGATGTGTGTTTGGGTTTTTGTTTGCTTGTTTCAGCAGCTTGTATTTTGATGCTTTTGCATCTCTCCTCTTTGCTTTCTATTTTTAATTACCTTCTTCTTACCTTGGAGCAATCCTGCTGCTTAGGGGTGTGGGTTTAGAAGCATTTAAGAGGGCTGCTGTTTGTTGCAGTGTTTTGTAGTGTAATCCTTGAGCTTATGTCTTAAAAGCTGTTGATCTTTTACAAGTTTTATCAAAGGAACTATAAAATTCATACATCTCTAAAATTGTAGGAGGGTGCTTAAGAGTGTGCAGTTTTATACACTTGTTTGGAATTTGAGATTGCTTAGTCTTGGCCTTAATGAGTTTACAGGTGAAATTATGACTTGAAATATACTTTGAAGGGGGAAGCATTTGACTTCCCTATCTGACTCTCAGCCTCAGAGAAGCTGTTTTACTGACTTCTCAATTTACTGCTGTGGAAAAGAATTTGGTAGTTAAGAATAAGTTTTTTTGACAAATGTAGGTGAACTTCCTGCTTCATTAGTTTCAGTATAGAGCAGAAGCAGAGGTTTAGGCACAGCCATTGTGAGTATGTCTTGTGGGTATTTGAGAATCAGGAACAAAATGTCAGCTTTAAAAATATAAACCAGTTGTGGGTTTTTTTGCATTTCATTTACAACCATCTTTCATCTCAGTATAAGAGGATTAAATAATCCAAGTGCTTTTCTTTCTTAAAATATAGCTAATGAATTCTCTGTTATTGCAGTGCTGTGGTTTAAAATTAGTTTCTGTGTCTAAAAGAAACATTTAAACTACCATTTGGCATTTTCATTTTTCTTTTGAGTCTTGATATAATTTGATTTTACTCAAGTTCTAAGTTGTTGATGTCTTGCTGTTCTAAGTTTCCCAGAAGATGAACAAAAGAGAGTCAAGTGTAAACTGGGGAAATGTTATCAAGCTGCCTGTTCACACGGTTTTACAGTGAAGTTAAAACTGCTTTTAATTGGCACTGTGAATATATTGGAAGTATATTTGGTGAGCTGATTTTGTAGCTCATTGCCAACAAAAGGAGAGCTACTTCTTCCGTTTTCCCACTCACCATTTTTATTCCAACCATATTCTTGGTTCACGTCAGCTTCAGGGCTTACTGTATTCTAATTCACTGAGAGAATGAGCTACTCTTAAAACCCACTGAAGCAGCTGGTTATTTTTCTACTGCTGCAGTGAATAGCAGCAGATTCTAGAGGTGTCTGAGCACTGGAGGTGGAACTGCTTAACTGGAAAGGTGGGAGAAGTAGGGAAAGGGACACACATTGCAGCGGAGAACTTCTCAGTGGATTGTCTCAGGTGTCTGTGGTGTTACAGCTTGCATTTTGAGGTGACTATTTATTTTGAAACTCTGAATGAGAGATAAATGTATTAGTTTTTTTTTTTTTAAAAAACCCTTTCATGATAATGGTACAAGTAGTCAGGTGCTGAGAGACTAACTAAAATAATCTTGGTAGTGTTTTGAAGTTGCTTTTCAGCAATGCTTTTAAAGGAATTACTGCTTGTCCAGATAGGAGATTTGCTGTGTGACAGAAGTATTGCCAAACATATTTTTTTTCAGGAACTAATTTTGGAAGTGGTCTTGTTGTATGCCTGACTTGGCCATATTTTTCTGCTGGTGACAAAACCAATTTCTAGACTTTAGAACATTTTGGTTTTTTAATTCTGTTATGCAAGAAGAGCGTTCTTAAAACACTTGAATGCTGTGCAGGTGTTAATTCAAGCTTTTGGAATTAATTATGTTAACTAAAAAAACTTTATGGAATTCAACAACTGAAAGATGGAAGTACCATTCTAAAAATCTATTTCCTGGAGAATGAAATGTGATGTTGGAGTGACTTTTAAGTATTAGTCCACTTTTATGTAAATAGTGATTTACCATTATGATGTAAGCTGAGAAAAAGCTCATCATTTTAGTGACATACATCTGGTGATTAAAAACTGCATATGGTGAGTACTGGCAAAGGTATGAAACAGACACATGAAAAATATTGACATAAACATTTCCCTAAAAGCGCTGCACTGTTTCCAAACTGATTTCTTAGGGGCAATGCTCTGTCTCACACATGCAAAGAAAGATCATAAAATTGGAGAAAAAAGATGGAAAAAAAGACAGTGAGACAATGGATTCAAAATCTTGTACTTCATTATTACAGTGAGGTAATAAAGCTACTTTGTAAACAAGGACATAGTCTATTTTCAGGCTAATAATTTATTACTGTCCAAGAGTAAGTCACATTGAAACTAGTATTTTGGAACAAATAAGAGAAATAGAAGTAGCACAGAAGTGTAATGCTGTGTATTTCCTGGCCTTCTCTCAGAGCTCTAGTAGTGTCACAATGAATTGCAGGTTATGCAGGTAGTGGTGCCAAATCACTGATGTTTCTTTACCTCTCCCCCAGATTTGGATAATACATCTGATTATTTTTAGTGTTCTTCACATGTTATTATTGCAGAAACCAGTGGCATATTCATCTTCTGGTGATCATGAGTCACAGACACTGTTAGTCACTTTGCATGAAGAATGGCTAACACTTTACCAGCAGCAAAGTCCAGTAGCTTGAACTTCAGAGCCTTACTGAGTTCATAGAAGTGGGTCTGTTGAGTCATTGAATTGGAGTAAAATATCTATTCTCGTTGTGGTTGTGGTAGTCCCAAATTGTAGTTGAACCGTGTGCTGTTCAACTACTTAAAACAAGAGTTTTAAGTATGCATTTCATATAAATTTAATTGAAACAATATTTTCAGTGTTTAAATTGTTACAAGTAATTCCAAAGACACTGCAGAGACTGCTATTTCCAATCTTCCTTTATTAATTAATATAGCCCTTTTTGGCTGAAGAGTTTCAGTTAATAATTTTTTTTCCCTGATTGTCTCACTTTGGTTTTGGGATCTGGATTTCATGTTATTTATGATTCCTATCTGCTTGAGTGCAGTTATTCAGCAAGAAGGACATTATTTAATAATTTTCCTTAATTACAAAGAAAGCTTACAGAGCAAGGCAGTAGCATAGCAAGCAAAGTAAAATCTAAGTCATAATTTTTTCTATGGTTAACAGAGGGAACAGCCTTATTAATGCTCACCAGGAGTAAGTGCATCTTCCCCTCTGGCAGTAGCAGACTTGGTTAGCAATGAATTATCAAGAGTTATCAGCTTTTTTGAGAAATAAACCCAAAACCTATGCAAAGGATCAATATTTAGGGTTCTAATGTGTAAAATAGAAATCCTTTCAGGTTTTTTTTCTTTAGAGCAATAGATTTATTAAATTTTATACTAAACCTTGTTCTTTTCTAAGTATGGAGGGGGTTGGGACTCAATGATCTTTAAGGTCCCTTCCAACCCAAACTATTATATGATTCTACTGTATCTCTGCCTTGTATTTGATAACATATAATGTAAGAAGAAATTCTAGGGAATCAAAGGCTGTTGATGTGAGTCAGTGATCCTGGGGTAGAATAAAGTTTAGGTGAACTTCCACTTGTTGATCTAGAGCTGAACTCTCCTGTTTATCAGGATTGTATAACTTTAGTAAATCCGAGTTAGATATAGACAAAACCACAGTTTTTCTTATAGAAATAGGGATTCGAAATGATGTTTTTCTTAATGCTTGGCCTGTCTTTTAAGATACTTTTGTAATGCAGGTTGTGATGTCCTCTTTAACAGATCTAACCATCTTGAGAAAACTAATAGGCTGAGAGGGCAGCTCTGTCTCTATAAAGGTGTCATGTGTCCTGCAGATTTGTTGATTTTGTTATTTTAAGGTGAAAAAAACCCAACTCAGGACATTATTATGGCTTTGTTCTGGAGTGCAGCCACGAGTGAATGAGAAGTGTTGCTGCCAACAACAGACTACATTTTTCATTAGTTCAAATCAAGCAAAGCCTATTTTCTTGGTGAATTACTGGTTTGGACTAATGCAGACATCTCTTCATTGATGAAATTTTGTAAGCTTTACAGTGGCAAGACTCATGCCATTTCAACTAAATTTTTTTTTTTTGTCCATTTCATGAAGGCAGAAAGTCTGACAGCAGTGAAATGCCAGCACTGGAGGCATTCGCTCTGTGGACTGCAGTAGAGTGGGATCTCCAGCTTCCTAGAGAGTGCTTTTCTGAGATGGAAGCAGGGATGTGTGCCTTGTTTTTCAGGGAGTTCTCATGTTACTGCATCGTGTTCTGAGCCATGTCTGATTTTTCAGGCTGTTTGTGTTTGTTGGGAGGCTGTTTTTTTTGCTGTGCTAAGAATTTTAACACACTAATGTCTGTCTGCTTGCTCTTTATAATATGGGGATTATGGCCTAGTTGTCACAGGTATTATGGAGATTAATCAGCCTTGTCTAGTCATTTTGAGAATCTTAATGGTTGCAAAGGCCGGAAGGGAAGATTAGGTCATCTAAACTGACATCCTCTTTGTCACAGGCTCCTGTATTTTACCTGATACAAGCATGTGTACAAGCATAATGTTTCCAATAGGGCATCCTACCTTATTTTACCCCCTATTTCACTCTTTAACCTGCTGCCTACTTGCTTTTGTTGTTGAAATTTGCATGTCCTTTTCTATTTGAATTGAGCAGACCTTTTGCATTGTGTGATATACAGTCCTCGTGCATTTTCTGATTGAATTAAAAGCCCCAGTACCTTATTGCTGTGAAATGTAATTCCACACAAGTATTTTGTCAGCTCCCAATCTTTCTCCTTCTCTCCAGTTCTTTGGAACTATTTTCCAGAATTAGCTTCCTGCATGCTGTTTATAGTAGTACTTTTAACTGCTACCAGTTACACATTTCAAATTTAGTTATATATTTCCAAAATGTAGTACAGGAAGTGTGGTTTTAGTTATTTCTCTTCAGAGTTGCTTTCCAAGATAGAATTACATGCTCCTTAGGCTTGGCCTCGTGGCTCAACCAAGACTAAGATCTGTAACTTGGCATTTGTGTGTGTTAAAATGAGGTTTTGTTTGAATAAGCCTGTGTTCCTGAGTAGCCCAGGCAGCTCTGGACTCATGACACTGTCTTGGCTGCTTTCTACTAGTCTGTCATTTCTCCCACTGAAGTATCAATAACATAATCAAATACCCTTTATTTTGGTCAGGGTTGGGACAAAATTAAAGTGATTCTTGCAAGGTTCTTCACTGAAAAGATGGGTGTGGAATTTTAAGACAATGAGTTAATGAGCTTTTGGAAGATTCTATGCCCTAATTGATTGCATGAGACCAGTAACAAGAATTTCCAGTGGTGGGATTTTCTTTCTTGAACATATTTTAATTATCAGCCTTTTACCAAGGGGCTACACACAAAAGTGTAGATGGTGTAGATAGTAAACTGGTTAGTAATGCGGAAATAGGTTTCTTGTTTATGACTGGCAGAAGTTGGCTGTGAGATGTGCTTACGCAGACTAATAGAATCATACTTTTTCTATTAATTGCTTTATTTATTTTGAAATGTAATATTTACTCAAACTTGAATTGTGTTTGCAATTGGGGCTCCTACTAGAAGAAATCGGAGATAGAAATATCTGTACTTTCAAATTCATTCAGCTATTATGGACCATGTTTCTGCAAAAAATATGTATGAAATGCTGGAGATGAGAGAACAAACACGGAATTACTATCCTGAGGCATGGCATGACTTTTATAAAGCAGTGAAAAATCCATCTCAGCACATAATTTGTGAATTCAATAGCAAAGTTAGCAATTTATTTAGAAATTACCTATCTTGCAGAAGCTGTTTCATGAGCATTTTTTTCTTTCACTTAATTTTACACAACTGATATTTGTTGAATTTGTAGTAGAGTGCTCAGATGATGTGTTCCTTCTTAATAGTGAATCCTCAGGAGAGGATTCAGCTTTACTCAGCTAAAAGGAAGTGTGGCAGTATTTCTAAATGTCAAGTTTGAATTCTAAATTAATTCATAATAAATACAAGCTTTCTGCTGGAATAAATACAGAGTGGAAATGTTGATTCCCTAGCTTGACTTTATTTGCCTGAGCTGTGATTGAAGTTAAGAGTGGAGGTTCAGAGTTGTAGAAGTTTATTATTTTGTAATTCTGTTAGAAATTACAAAATTAGGGATTAATTTTTGCTTCCTGGTTGTACCTTTTAAAATACAGCATGGTATCTGTGATTTCCTATAGATAAGTGGAAATTTTCTGGCCTCTGTTCATTAGTTGTACTTTTGGAACATAATGTTTTAGAAATGGATCCATCAGAGTATGTGTGGGCAGTACAGGTGTGCAGGCAGTTCTCTTGTGCATGGTTTTAGTATGGTGATGGTTTTGGTTCTTATGTGGAAATACCAAAGTATTTCAGAAAAAAAAAACCCAAAACCCAATCAAGGGAAAGTCTGAGATTTCCTTCTATAGAAAGAACTACAAAAAGGAAAAAACAATCATCAGTCAAAAATAAGTCAGAATTATTAATGCTTTCCCTGGGCATGCTGTGGTAGGACATGGGGCAATGGTTTGAAAGTGGAGCAGGGCAGGGTTAGCTTAGACATGAGGAAGAAGTTCTTCCCCATGAGGATGGTGAGACACTAGCCCAGGTTCCCCAGAGAGGTGGTGGAGGCCCCATCCCTGGCGACATTCAAGGCCCGGCTTGCTGAGGCTCCTGAGCAACCTCATCTAGTGCAGGATGTCCCTGCTCACTGCCTTTGAAGGTCCCTTCCAACCCTAAGATTCTAAAAGAGCAGATCAGTTGTGCCAGGTGTATGTTCTTGGAAACGTTAAAGTTGTGTGACTCGTAGTATATACCCAACTGGTATATTTTTCCTCCATTAACAGTTGATAATGATGTTTAAATTCAGTATTTAAAATTTTGGTTAGTGAAAATAATGATGTGTGAGATAATTAGGAAATTATGCAGGCAGGTGTAATTCCTTATTTTCCCCTGTTTAAATGGGTCTCAGCAGATGTTGTGCATTAGAGATCCAGTGCGAGTGCTGGCAGGCAGCAGAGTCTGGTTTGCTGTCCCAAGTCACATGCCTTGGATCCTGCAACTGGTGCTGTAGGCCTTGTCACAAGGGAGTGGCTCTGCACCAGCCCAGTCCTAGCCCAGTGCTTACTGGTCCATTGGGTAAGGAGCCTCAGTGCTGGCAGTAGCTGGCATTAACCATTTTGGGGATGAAGTGGGGTTGTCATCTTTCTTTCCCCTTGGTTTTTGTTTAAATGCGCATCAGAAACTGCTGTTCTGTTTTACCTAAGGCTTTTAAGTGCATTTAAAATGACCAGTGTGATTACAGAAATGCGTTTACAGTGTCTATTTTTAATTTCTTGATATCTCTCCACACTGGCCAGCTGTAAAATCAGCTGAGTCACTTCATTTAAGGGCTTAGCACTGGTGGGAGCTTACTGCTGTAGCTATTTAAGAATTTTGTATCCCTATGGATACTCCTGTTCCCAAAGGGGAAGCGAATAGAGGAAAGATTCAGAAGTCTGCAAGCATATGGAGTAATGCTGATTATAATGCTGTAAATGCTGTAGTAATAAAATTATAGTGATAAGATTCCTTCACCTTTCTCAGCATCTTGTGTTATTGAGATGATGTGTTCAGAAAATGCTTCTACGAGAATTCCATTTTCTGCAGAGTCAGGATATATGAAGTAAAGATTTTGTATATTGTGGTCCTCACAATTTAGTAAATGTATTTTGATACTGAAAGCATGCTTTTTAAAATAGAAACTGTATGGAATCAGAACTTCTTAATTGGGGTATAGTTCTTCATGATGTCATAACAAAGAACAGGCAGTGCTCTACTATTATCAGAGTGAATTTACCCCTGAAAAGGGTAAATATCAATGCTGAAATAATTTCAGACCTTTTAAAAACAGTTACATGCAAACCTGCCTTCCTAGGATCTTTGAAACATGGTGGGTGGAAAATAGTAAATAGATTTTCCTGGGAGTACAGGAATTCATTTGAGTGGACATCCAGAACTGAGAGACTTCAAGTAATTAGCAAGAGCTGTAGCATTGGTTGTAGAGTAACCTCATTAACTCACTGAAGTCGGTCATTCACTAAGAACTAACACTGAGTAACCTCATTAATTCACTAAGTCGGTCCATAATCACTCTTATTGAGAAGGTGCTTTAGAAGTACAAGTGCTCAATCTCATGCTAATGTAGCTTCTTAGAAATTAAAATCTAAAAATATTTTCCATTAGTTTACATATTCATTAGGAGAAGTACCTAAATAGTCTGAGCTTTTGAGCTACCTGTTGCCTCCTATTAGGTATTATCTTCTCATTTGAAAGAACAAAAACTATGAAAAGGATAAGTATTTTTTCCTCTATTAAATCAAACTCGCCACTGTCTTCTTGCTTGTTCCACTGCAAATAGGTCATTGTGAACAGAGTGACTTCCCTCCCCTCAACTTTGAGGATATGGCAACAATTATGTATATTTTTGGACATAATTTCAATTTTCAGAGATAAATTACTCCTTTTATTTAATACATGGTTAGATAAAAGCAGCATAAGCTGATTATGGTATTGAATGTTTTAAATTTAGGAACTATGCTCTTTGTTTATTTTCCCCTTGATGAGAGTCGAAAGGTTTATTTGTTTTCTTTTCTCTTGGAAATCAAAACCATCATCTTTCTGTAGATAGACATGCACTGAACGTCAGTTTCTGTCCTGTCTTATGGGTTCATTCAGTGCCACAGTTCTGCCAGGAAGTTTTGGCAGCCTTTTGTTTCCCACGCAGACAGTTTTCTAAAGGCAAGTCCAGCGTATGGCTGCTGTTGTACAGACACTCCTGATAATTCTTTGCTTTTCTACCTGTCCGAGTACATTCTAGTTCTGAGCAGGGTCTTGGGTGGAACAGCATTAATGTCAATGTTACTGATGGGACCTAATCTTCTGCAACAAATACCTGGTTGGGTTTGAGGCCCTTTTGATCTATTTCGGCCTGCCTAAGGAAGCCAGAAATTAATCTGTAACAGAGATACATACATAACATGGCTTGTTTGACTTACTGTCTGGATTCTGGTGGCATTAATTGTATTTGCTTACTTGGTGCTTCCTTAAAAAGAGAGGCTGGCCTTCTGAAAGTGCCTTCTAAGGACCTAGTTGCTAAATTGCTTGCAGGCAAGCAGTGGTTTTTCTGTACTGCCCTTGGATACACTTTAGTAACAAGATGCCTATACTCAGGATTGAACTGAGTGAAAACTCAAAGTCTTCTTCAAAAGCCTATTTCCATAATTTTGAGGTGCAGAGACCATCCACTGAGTAAGTGCATGATGTTCCCTTTTCCTTGAGGTCAAGGGACATCACACAAATTCTCAGTGGAGCTTGTGACAGAAGGGAGGGGTGTCCTTTGGACACCTGCTGTGCGACTGTAATAGTGTTAAATCTCCCATCCTGTGCTAGTGTTTCCTCCTACCCCTTCCAGTACTTTCTCTGCCACCCCTCACATGTCCATATTCTTGTCCACGAGACATGTAGGGCAGATGCCTGTGGTTTCAACCACGAGAGACTCATGTGATAGTTGAGTATGGATTTTGGCATTAGGAAAGGTGATCTCTACAAAGCTGACCTGTGTGCTTTTGTTTGTAACACAGTTATTCATAGAAAAGTTACCTGTAGCATAATGACTGAGGATTTTTTAGAATGACAGCTGTCCAATTTTATGGTGTCTAGCCACCTGTTTGAGAAGTCTGTGTCTGAGGACCTGTTGATATGATGCCCCCTCTCTCCTATTATGGTCTCAATCATTGATCTGGGCTGAGTGTGGATGGTGGAGCTGGTATTTTCCCTCACTGCCATGAACTTCAGGAACCAGGAGGGCTTGAGTGGACTTGAGCAGGCAAAAAGAATGTGAACTTGTCTGTATGGCATGTGCATGCTTTTATTTATGAGCTCCTGTGTAACTGAACATTCTTTGACTGCAGCAGAACTAGTTTGTGGTTTTCACCATGAAGTAACCACCGTGATGTTTCATTGCAGAAAATTGAAGTTTGTTTGGATTTTTTGCTGTGTATTGAGAATGTTTCTGTGGGTAATCCCTCTGTTTAGAACTGTGTCAGTCCATGTGGTTTATATAGTAAATTTGCAAAGGATGTGTCTTTAGTTATTACACAACTGGCGAGAAAGTCTTGTGATCTTTAGCAAGATAGTAGCACTTTTGTTGCAGGGTGCATGTCTTCTTCTTATCTTACCTGATCATTTTGCATGTGTTGTTCAGAGCAGAAATTTGGGTAGCAATTGTGGGTGTAATGACAGCGATGCAATTCATTGCTTCAGTAGCTTTTGGAGAAACTAGAATGAAAATTGGCTTTTCTAGAACATCGGCTGGTGATGGGTGAGCTGATATTAGAAAGCTGTGTAGTGTGTAAAGGTTAGAAAAACTGTGAAAAAGTGGAATTAGAAAACCCACTCTAATAATATCTCCTTTGTCAAAACTATCAAGATGTGAAGATCTGTAATAATGTGGGACAGTTAATTTCCATTCTTGCCTCTATCTGTTGCTGTCCTGTTCTTGAGTTGTACTTCAGGTTTCTAGAATATACTCTGGTAGAGCAAGAAAATGCTGATATGTGACAAGAGCCTTCAGGTGCTACTGTGACAGATATTAATGACTTGAATGTCACAGGTGAAAGATTAGGAGAAGGAAGGTGGCGTTAAATATTATTAGGAATTTTTCTGAATAGGAAAAGGCAATGCTGTAAGAAATTTAGAGCTTGTCATGAGACTCAGTCTCTATCTGATGTGTCTAATGATCCCAAGACTGCAGTAAGTTAAGATGGGAAGAAGGCAATATTTTAAACATGTGGGATATGCATATGTGTGCATATGCATTCTTGCCTACTTGCTTATGTGATATTTATGAAGCCCAGTCATTACATTTGTCCACATGATGCTGCTGCTACTGGATTTTTTCTCTTAATCCAGCACAGAAACGCAGCATCTTATTCATCACAATCTGCACAATTAGGGTACTATTTAAATTACAGGAAATTAAAAACCACATTAGTATATGTAAATGGTCTTGTCTCGGACTCTTTAACACCCACAAAGTGGAAGATTATCTGGCTTGGGAGCAGCTTCTTAAAAAGGCATTTCTGAAATGCATACTAATGTAACTTGATAATTGTGTTTTCATAGCTTCATTGAAAGTTTGTAATTGCCCAGAAATGCTGATTCATAGAAACAGCGTCTTTAACAGTATTAAAGATTGGTGCTGCTTCAAACTGAATATAGCAATATGTTGTCAAAAATATAGGCAAGATAAAATAGAGGTCCCATTGGCCAAATGTGTGTTTCATATCTGAGGATGTAACTGATTACTTGACTTGATCTTTGAAGTCATCCTTTGGGTCTTGAAAAAGCAAGTTAAATCTTTTGCCAGCTATGATCTCTTTAAAACACCAGTGGATGTATACAATAGGTTGTTAAGGCAATGTTTATAAAACAACAATAAAAATACTTTTTGACTGTCTCAATGGGAGAGACATAGGGCTGATAGAATTTAGGCCTGTCTGTTTTGCTTTCTAGAGAAATACTTCAGACTGCTCTGTGCATTTTAGAATTATAGAATAGTTCGGGTTGGAAGGGACCTTAAAATAGAGGGTTGGAACTCAATCTTTACTGCTTGGTACAACTTCAGGCATTATAATTTCATCAAATTGAATTAAATTGATTGAGTTGATACAGACTCGGGGGCAGGGGGGAAAGCAGATGACACAACTAGCTATACATACTTCATTCTGGCATAATGAGAAGCAGCTCTCATTTGCTGTTTTGATGACTAAAACAAAGACTCTGGGTTGTTTTCCATGTTCCTGGTAAGAATATCTGAAAAAGATTACTATGTTTCTGATACTTCTAAATTAATGTTATCTTCAGATGCATCATTGTGTCACTGATGCTTCTTCATAAACCATACTGTTTTCCACCCTTTTTTACTATGCATTTTTCTGTTAGCACATCCATTTGTTGGTTTGTTAGGGTAGCTTATAATGGGTCCAGAGCATTCAGTCAGAAGACTGGACTCTTTTTAGCCTCCTATTAAAAATTATGTAATTTCTGCATTGAAATACAATAAATTGACTCTTAAGAAGAATATTAAAGATAACATGTATCACAAATGTTTACTTTGCAGTAAATTGGTGTGGACTGGAGTGGATAGTGCATAAAATTTCATGCCATGAAGCCATTGTGTTTTGTTCTGTTTGATTTGCAGGGAAAGCAGAACTTCGCACTCAGAGCTTCTGTATTTTTCCTCCTCCTTTTCTTCTTCTTCAGTTTTCATTAACAAAATATTTCTGCTGCGTCTTTTGCTTGGTTCAGTCTAGTATTTGCTGGCTACTAGCAACTCCCAGAAAACTAGGGAAGAAAAACAAAAACCCAAAAACCAAGCTCAAAAAAGTCAACAAAACTCCCCCAGTCAGAACTGTTAAAAAAACCCTCCAAATCCATAGAGATAAGAGTTTGAGGAAGCTTGAAAGAATTTTCTGTGAAGGCTCCTGTTAAAATCACATCAGTTGCTGCCTCAGAAACAAGTTGCTGTTTTTCAGAACAAGTGAAGTTCTTATTGCTGTGTTTTTTGTGGGAATTTTGTATTACTGTAGCCTACAAAATTACTTGAAACTTGGATAGCTTTTTATTTTGAGATCCAAGTAGTTGCCACAGGTTAAGTATATGATAAATCTACAGTTTCTTCCCGAAATCTTATAATGCAAGCTGGTTTCCTTACAGGAGGACTGGAATTCATTCCTCTAATTCAGAAAACAAGCATCTTGGCAAGAAATGGAGGTTATTATTTGCCTCCTAAGTGAAAAAGTATGTTCTCTGACTAATGTAAATAGAAGTTCTGTCAAAAAGTAATTTAAAAAAAAAAACCCAAAGCCCAAACTCTGTGCTCCTTTAAGAGCACTGCTGATACAGTGCACTGGCATTTATGTGCTGGTGAAGAATTCAAATATAAATTATAGACTCCTGGGAACTCTGTATTTTTATTGTATCTGCTGGCTCTTATGGGCAGGTGTTTTAAGGACAGGAGTGGTTTTCTTCCAAACTTTAAAATTTCCATTTGAGTTCCATTCCAGCCAAGATCCATTTGTGCTGTTTCTTTTTATAAACTGTTAAAGCATAGAAAAAAAAATGCAAATGTTAGATTTGCTAAGTATTACTTTTGACTTCCTGCTGCCATGTTTGGAAATACAAGAAAAATGGTTTACTACTGCTTGCTAGTATCACAGTGGAGGCAGTGGAGCTTCTTACTTTCCTCTTGGTTATGTGTGTGTGGTTTTAAGATCTGTATTTATTGGTTTTAGGGTTTTTTTTAGTCCTGCCTAGGTTGGAAGGAACTTTTTCAGATCATTGTGTTCAGCTATTGATCTAACCTGATCTGTTTTGCTAAGCACTATGACTACCCATCTGTTTAATACCCCCAAGGATGATAATTTCACCACTTCCTTGGGTAGCCTTTTCCAGTGCTTATCAACTCTTTCTGTAGAAAAATTTTTCCTAAATTGAGAACTGGCAACTTGAGGCCATCTCCTCTGCTTCTGTTGCTTGTTACCTGTTACCACATCTCTACACCTTTCTTTTAGGAGCTTGTAGAGGGCAAAAAGGTATCCCCTCAACCTTCTTTTCTTCAAACTAAACAATCTCACCTCCCTCAGCCTCTCCTCACAAGTCTTTTGCTCTAGACCCTTTACCAGACATGTTCCAGCACCAAAATGTCTTTTAGTGATGAGAGGCCCTAAACTTGACACAGTGGGGCCTCACCAGTGGAGAATAGAGATTGACAGTCATTTACCTGGTGTTACTCTCACTATGCTGTTCCAGGGCAGTCAGCCAAAATCTCTAGGTCCTTCTCCACCAGGTAGCTCTCCATCTACTCTCCCCTGAGCCTGTAGTAGTGCATGAGGTTGTTGTGAGCCAAATGCATGACTCTGCACTTGGCCTTGTTGAGCCTTATACCATTGGCCTCAGCCCACTGTATATTCATTTATTTTCATGCAATATAATGTTTGAAGAACATTGTTCATAGCAATGTCTTAGTCATCTGTCTAGTCTTGCATAAAATGCTGTGTAAAAAATCCAGCACAAAAACTTTAAATTTTCTGTACTGGAATGCTTATTTTGTCATAGCTTGGTACTTAGTCAGAGATGAACACAAATGTCAAAAACTTTTTGTTTCCAATGGAATGGATGGTGTCTTTAAAATGCAGAATTGCTGTGTAAACTCTCTTTGAGGAAGATGTGAAGTTAAGTAGCAATCTTCCTAAGAAAAATCGTAGGCTGGATAGGCCAATATAAGTATTAAATGTGAATTAGCCTTACCAGAGCTTCAATTATTAATTTATGTCCTTTGAGGTCGTTGGATAATGTATTTGTTTATCAGGAAAATTACTTTGTAAAGGATGGCTGGATTTTCAAGGAAATTATTAGCATTTTGGTGTCCCAGGGTTTGCAGCCTTTGTGTGAGTGGTTGTGCCTAGCAGATGGGACACAAAGTGACCTCTGGGTTAGTCTTCAGAATGATTCACCAATTTTAAGTGTCTACAGGCCAATGCATGCTATTGTTTTTGTTCTCTGTCAAACCTTATGAAGTTCAAGAAGGACCAGTGGAGAGTACTGTGTGTGGGCTGGGCCAATCCTCATTACCAATACAGACTGGGATGGGATGTGATAGAGAACAGCTCTGTGGAAAAGGACTTGGGATCACTGGTGGATGAAAAGGTGATTGTGAGCCAACACTGTGAGCTTGCAACGAGAAGCCAAACTTGTCCGGGGCTGAATTAGCAAAGCAGTGGCCAGCAGGTCAAGAAGGGGAATTCTGTCCCTTTACTCTGATCTCCTGAGACTCCACCTGGAGTTACTGTGTCCAGCTCTGGAGGCCTCAGCACAAGAAGGACATTGAAATTATTGGAGAGGGTCCATTTGAGGGTTGTGAGGATGATCAGGGGTCTGGGGCACCTCTGCTAGGATGCCAGGCTGGAGAAGGTTGCCCATGGGGAGACCTCCCAGTTGCTGCCTAGTGCCTGAAGGGGCTCCAGGAAAGCTGGGGAGGCGCTGTTTGCCAGGGCATGGAGCCACAGGACCAGGGACAGTGGTTTGAAACTGGAGCAGGGCACGGTTAGATAAGACATAAGGAAAAGGTCCTTCCCCGAGAGGGTGGTGAGACACTAGAACAGGTTGCCCAGGGAGGTGGTTGAGGCCCCATCCCTGGAGACATCCAAGGCCAGGCTTGCTGAGGCTCTGGGCAACCTGATGTAGTGCAGGATGTCCCTTCTCACTGCAGGGGGCTGGACAAGCTGGCCTTTGGAGGTCCCTTCCAATCCTACGATTCTTTTGCATACCAGAACCATAGCTGAAGAAAAAGATTGCAACATTTGCCACTTGTAGTTTTAATTCTGATCCCCTACATGTAGAGAGGAGGTATCCAGTTATGTTAACTACTGTCTCAACATGTTTTGCCTTTACCTTAGAAGTTTTCTACCACTGCAGTGAACAATGATTGTATTAATTTTTTTATTGCTATGTAATTGTGCTATTGGAAGATAAATGATCTTAAAGCTTGATGTTTTAACACTTTTGATGCAAATTGCTCTTATCCACAACTGCTATAATGGTGAAAAGTATCATGAAGTTGAGGGGATGTTCTTGACTCTCCCTGCATATGGAAATGTGACAAACAGTGAAGAGGAGAGCCAAAGGCATGAGAAGGAAGGGAAAATCCAGCAGAAGCAAACTGTCTGAATTAAATGTTCTCATTGTCATTATGGAAAAAGAACAAGGGACGGGGAGAGGAAATTGGAATGGGATAAAAAGACAAGTGGGAATGTTTATACCACAGGCAAGAAGGACCTCTCAGAATTAAGCTGTGTAGCAAACTCAAAATCTTTAGTCTTTATATTGAACATGATATTTCATTGTTATGTAGCTATTTATCATCGTGGACCTTGAAGTTCTGTTAAGGAAAAGAAAAATTCTGTTGGATGAAGGGGTGTTAATTCCTATAATGTTTTCTCAAGAGGGTGATTTTTTTTTTGTATGACTTTTAAATTTCAAGAATGCTTTTTTCTACTGTTTTTCTCCTCTAATGTAGCATCTTCTTGTATTTCTGATTTGAATTTTAGAGTGTGTATGGAGTGCTTGCATCCTGAATGCTTTAAACCTAAAATCTCACTGAGAAAATCGTGTCAGCATGGAAATCATTAGTCTGTTAGTTGAAAGTTTATGAAATCTTCTAATGTAGAGAAACTTGCACAATTTAGTGATGTTTTATTGTCATCTTTTGTTGAGGGTTTTTTTTTCCCTTTTTATTTTTTCCCCTCGTGCAGGTGCCCTCCTCGAACTTTTTTACCAGCACTGTGCAAAATTTTTCTGGATGAAAGTGCTCCAGACAATGTATTAGAAGTAACAGCTCGTGCCATAACGTATTACCTGGATGTATCAGCTGAATGCACACGGAGGATTGTGGGAGTGGATGGAGCTATCAAGGCGCTCTGTAATCGTTTAGTAGTTGTTGAACTTAACAATAGAACCAGTAGAGATTTGGCTGAGCAGTGTGTGAAGGTATGTATTCTCAATATACTTCTGTTCTTAAGAAGGAGCTGGAAAACTGGCTGATTTTGAAGAACTTCCTCATATCCTAATCCTATTTATTTTGTTAAAATATGAAGCAAAAGTGTGGACTGTAATAAAAGTGTACATAATAGCAACGCTACTTATCTGGTGCTCCTCAAAGCTGAGATTATTTTTTTAAAAGTATACAACAAGAAACGAAAATATTAAGAGAAACTTGGTTGTTTATCCTACAAGACTAGAATGCTGGTAGCCAGCTTTAAGCTAAACAGGGAATGAGGAATTGTTCCAGATAGACATAAATTACCTGCTGTTAAAAAGGAGAGTTCTTCTCTGCCTCTTTTTAGACTCAGCTAGCTCCTCTGGACCTTGGTGAAGTTGTCAGAAAAGTTAAATATTCTTAAATCTCTTGTTTAAAGCATAACTTATGTCTGTAATTTAGCCTATAATTTGCATCCTTGATTACTATGGCATAGTAAAAGTTTCTCATTTACTATTTCCTGTTTACTAGTTCTTACCTACTCCAGGCGCATCACTGAAGTAAAAGTATTCTTGGAGGCTTCTGATCTCTCAGCTGTGCATTATGGAAGACTTAATTTCCACCAGAAAATATAATTGTTACTTAGCTGTCTTGTGAAAACCTGTTGTGACTATGCTATTTTCACTCTATGTTTGGGGAAATCTTCAAAACTTCCTACAGTACTGGAAGCTTTGGCCCTTTCTGGGCATTGAGCTTCTGTAGATGTATGTGAAGATATAAAGAAAAAACTGTTTCCTCAAATCTACTTTATTCTAATGAAATTTTACTTTTGTCATAGGTGTTAGAATTAATCTGTACCCGGGAGTCAGGAGCTGTGTTTGAAGCTGGAGGATTGAATTGTGTTCTGACATTCATTCGTGACAGTGGACACCTCGTTCATAAAGATACTTTGCACTCAGCCATGGCTGTAGTATCCAGGCTCTGTGGCAAAATGGAGCCTCAGGATTCCTCCTTAGAGATCTGTGTAGAATCACTGTCCAGTTTATTAAAGCATGAAGACCATCAGGTAATGTACTAGTTGGCTCAGTATGCTGCGATTTTAACCCACATCTTGTTTAGTGTATGAGTAGCTAGGTATTTTTATATAGCCTCCACAACTAGGTGTTTACACAGGAGTTGTTATATTTGGGTGTTGTGATAGCTTACAACCGATGACAAGAAGATAAAAATACTTCTTGGCATTTGTCTTTGAGTGCTGTTGAGTGAACATGATCTTATTTAACCTCTGAAAACTTTACAGGAAAGGTTCCTGTGAATTTTTTCAGTGCATTTCAAAATACTTTGAGTTGAAGTTTTGTTCTGTGTTTACATGGAACTTGTCCTGTTTATATCTCAGTTACTATTGAGTATAAATAAGAAGCAAAAATACGTCTGCCTTGTTATGCTTTTGCCAGACCAAGACAAGCAATAAAAACATCCACAGCCAATGCTAAAATATTACAGCTTAAGTAGTACTACTATAGATGCAGCACAACTCCTGTATTGCAGTTTTATTAAGTGGAGATGAAGTAGTCCTGATAAAACCTAGAGGAATTATTTCCATACTAGTAGAATCCTTTTGTCTCTGTCATACTAATGCTTTGAAATAGCTATTTATCCAAATTCTTGCTGTACCCTGTCCATATCATTCATTCAATTTTTTACACCTTCACCCTCAGTCTGCTTTATTAAGCACATCATATTTGGGAGACTAAATCTTTTTGTCCGTGAGCTTAATTTTTAAACTTAATTTTTAGATCTTTGCCAAGACCCAGGTGGCAAAGGGCTGTCATGTCAGCCATTTCAGATCAAGCTGCTGTGTTTTTAGACATCATCTAACTATTCATGCATTGATCATCTCAGGCAAACCAACCTTGAAATTTAGACCATAAATCTCTAGTATTTTAACTGTTTCTGTATTTATAATATGTTTGGAAGAAATCAGTTGCTTTGTGGGAGATCTGATCATTCAAATTAACTTACTCATTTAGCAGTTAAAGATGAGTGTGCTTGAGATTGGAGTAACTGAGATAGAGCAAGTAAAATCTGTACTGATATCCTTGAGAAACATGTTTGTGAAACAGGACTCAGGATTTACAGTGGATGTTGGTGTGTATTATGGATTTATCCAGTTTTTATTCCTTAGTAAAATTTTGTTGTTTCACCCCTTCCTTTTGCACTGCTGGATTTGTTCACTTTTCCATGTGGGCTGCTGGGGAGTAATGACTTGAGTTGAGAGTTTAGAACAGATGAATGTGCTCCCAAGAACAGCTTACCTTTGACTTTTGTGGGTTTTTTTAACCTTTCTACCAAACTTGCTGTTTGTGAGAAGAAATGTAAATACCTTCCACAGCACTCTTTTTGCTTTGTAAACTGATGTCACTAAAGTGGCACATTGAGTAAGCTGAGCCTTTCTTTAGTATTTCTGACACAGCTGTTGTGGTAAAACTCCATAAAATATATACAGATTTCACAAAGATTGGCAAAATTGTTTATCTATCCTGCTGTCAAGGAACTACAGCAAATGCCAAAGGAGTGAGCAGTGACCATTACAAGTTATAAAGAGAACCCTGTGCAAAAGGGTACTGATAAATCAGAATGCTTGACATGCAGGAACTATGCCAGAAATTTAGTACATGCCTTGTGTTTATTCAAGAGAAGCTTTTGTTTTTCAAGTCCTTTCCAAGTTAATGGAGATTTTTTTAACTTGGTGAAGTGTGGCTGATAGTTCAGTCTTGTTTTGTGTGCTAACGAGTAATTTAATGAGTCTTTAAGCTCTTGCTGTATGACAACTGTTAACAATTTTGGAAATTGTACTAGAAGCTGTTGACACTTCAGGGAGTAAGAAGTATAGTATTCAGTGCCTGATAAATGTTAATATTGTTGGATTTTTGCTTTGTGGGGTGGTGTCACTATGCACCAGTCTGGTTTGCCATGGCAAATACTTGTCTCCTCCATTTGCCTTTGAACAGAGCCTGGAAATGGGCTCCTTCTGTGTGTCTTGCTAAAGGGATAGTCACAAGAATGCGTCTTCTTATCTCAATTTAACAGATGGTTTCATCTTTCCTCTTGTCCTTCTTTCTTAGGTTTCAGATGGAGCTCTGAGGTGCTTTGCTTCCTTAGCTGACAGATTCACACGGCGTGGAGTTGACCCAGCCCCTTTAGCTAAGCATGGATTAACTGAGGAATTGTTATCTCGCATGGCAGCTGCTGGTGGGACAGCATCAGGACCATCTTCAGCTTGCAAATCTGGACGGAGTAGCACTGGACCCCCATCTACAGCTGCAGACTCTAAATTAAGTAATCAGGTGTCAACTATTGTAAGCCTGTTGTCAACCCTCTGTAGAGGCTCTCCAGTAGTAACACATGTAAGAAATCATTTTACACTATGGTTTTTTATTCTCATTGAGTTTTTCCCTTCATGTACTTTAATACAGAATCATAGAATCAAAGAATCATAGAACAGTTTGGGTTGGAAGAGACCTTAAAGATCATTGAGTTCCAACCCCCCTGCCTATGGCAGGGACACCTCACACTGGATGAGGTTGCTCAGTGCCTTGTCCAGCTTGGCCTTAAACAACTCCAGAAAGGGGGTGTCCACAACCTCTCTGGGCAACCTTTTCCATTGTTCCACCTCACCCTAAAGAATTGCTTTCTTATATCTATCCTGAATCTACCCCTTTCCAATTTACATCCATTATTTCTAGTCCTTGAATGCAAGATTTGTGTCTATATTTTATATATCGATTTATAGGGGTTTTTTTTTACATCTATATATAGACATACATGCATAAAGAATCATAGAATAGTTTGGGTTGGAAGGGACCTTAAAGATCATCTAGTTCCAACTCCAGTTATGTGTAAAGAGGGGGGGAAAAAAAAAGGAAACATATCATATGGAAACGAAACCCAATTCTGATAGTATTTTCTAAAGCCCTGTATATTTTTTATTGTTCAGACTTTTAATTATTTCCAGGATCTCCTAAGATCTGAACTTCCAGATTCTATAGAAAGTGCGTTGCAGGGTGATGAGAGATGTGTGCTGGATACCATGCGGTTAGTAGATCTTCTTTTGGTGCTACTGTTCGAAGGGAGAAAAGCCCTGCCCAAATCCAGTGCTGGATCCACAGGCAGAATCCCAGGATTGAGAAGGCTGGATAGTTCTGGAGAACGTTCTCATCGCCAGTTGATAGATTGCATCCGCAGTAAGGATACTGATGCCCTGATAGATGCTATTGATACAGGAGGTGAGCCAAAAACACTCAGAAAAAGAGAATGAATGAGATGAAATCCTACAAAATCTATAGTGTCATAACAAATATTTGTACCTTGAAGTTAATTTCATACAAGTTCACTTATTTTGTTAAATACACAATGCATCTTGTCATTAATTCCTATGCTACTTCATTTTGAAATAGAAATTAAGGGCATAAATACCAAATAATTGGTTATGCTTTTTTTTTAAACACCTACCACTTATTTAAAGAACACCAGTGAAGCTTAATTTATAATTCTAAGAGTTTTAATTATGTTATTTAATTGTATCTTCCAGCTTTTGAAGTAAATTTTATGGATGATGTAGGACAAACTCTTTTAAACTGGGCCTCAGCTTTTGGAACTCAGGAAATGGTGAGTCTTAGTGAATCTTAAAAAGTTGGATTATTTACATTAAAAAAGATGAAAAAACCTTCTAAGTTCCTTTTATCTCATTTAACAGGTAGAATTCCTCTGTGAAAGAGGTGCTGATGTTAACAGGGGTCAGAGGTCATCCTCGTTACATTATGCAGCATGTTTTGGAAGACCTCAGGTAGCAAAGGTATGTTTTTAAACTGATATTGGTAGAAAGCCTTACCAGCTGACTTCTTGCCTCATGCTGTACAAAATATCTTTTATGCAATGTTTAATGTGTGCAGTCAGATATTTACATGTCCTTTACCATGTTTATAAAAACTTATCACGTTTTTTATAAATTTTTTTATCACAAATTTTTTTAGGATGATAGGGCAATAGTTTGCATAAAGGGAGTTTTATTTATTGCTTCAGGTACAAAAAGCATATGTTGTTCTACGTGAGAAAAAGAGTAGGAAAGATGTATGAAGAACATTTTTACTACTTTGGAAGAAGGGATCTTTACTGGGCTTTTTTCAAATTTAAAATTGTTCTTAGACTCTCTTACGACATGGTGCAAACCCTGATTTGAGAGATGAAGATGGGAAAACTCCTTTAGACAAAGCTCGGGAAAGGGGTCACAGTGAAGTAGTAGCTATCCTTCAGTCTCCAGGTGAGTACAATTTTAAATTCCATGTCCTTGCTAGTAGAACTGCTTGTACATATTAAGGAATTAAATTAGTAGAATTTTCCTTTATTAGGATTCATATTTTTTAAAATGTGTATTTTTTTAAACCAAGCTTCCTTAACCTACAAAGTCTGTACAAAAATTTCACATGTTCTTAAGGGGTTAATGAAGAAACTGCTCACTGGGCACCAGCAGTGCCAGTGGTCCTGCTCTTCAGCTGTGGCATGGGGCTAGATTGGGATGTTGCTGAGGATGTCAGCCTTGGTATATTCCCTTGGCATCCTTTGTTCCTGTGTGGGGACTGAACTTCATCTGACAGGAGTTGTAGGTGATGATGTTTAGGGTCACAGTTAATTCACTTGAAAGCCTCTCCTGTGAGTGGTCTTTGGTACCTTGTTATCAAACAGTTTTCTTCAAGAAGTCTTGCACTTGCAAATTTTATATTTTTAGCAATTAATATTCCTGCTTTAGACAGGACAAGGTGCAATCTGGAACACAGGAACTTCCCTATAAATATGAGGAAAATCATTGTCAGTGTGAGAGAACAGTGACACAGGCTGCCCGGAGAGGGTGTAGGGTCTCCTTCTCTGGAGACATTCAAACCCCTCCTGGGGTGACCTGATCTGGAAGTTGCTGCTCTGGCAGGGGGTTGGACTACATGATCTCTCCTGGTCCCTTCCAGTCCCTCACATTGTGTGATTCTGTGAGATGGTTAGTAAAGGAAACGCTTAAGATTTATTTGAAGGGGCTTTTTATTTGGTAGTTTGTTATTTGCTGTTGAATGTTTTGGGGAAAATTATGTTTTAGGAGACTGGATGTGTCCTGTTAACAAAGGAGATGAGAAGAAAAAGAAAGATGCAAACAAAGATGAGGAAGAATGTAATGAACCCAAAGGAGATCCAGAAATGGCACCAATATACTTGAAAAGATTATTGCCTGTCTTTGCACAAACATTTCAACAAACTATGTTGCCTTCAATAAGGTAATAGTCATGATAGAGGACTTTCGCTGCATGTTTTGAATTTGTTATTACACTGTTAAAAAGAACAAGGTGATTTTTTTTCCCCAGTAAAAAATACAACAGTTAAAAGTCAAAGTGATGCAAAAACCATGTTTGACTATGAATGGTGATTTGAGAAGTGTGCAAGTATGATTTTTGTTTAAATATTTTTGTTTAAACTACTCTTTTTTTTCCTTTCTGGACAAGTGGTGACTTGAAAAAAATTATGGTTAGTTGGTCAGAAGAGGGAGAGAGATGCAGACTCATACTTTAGTAGCATGATGGAAGAGTTCTGCGTTCATATTGGACCTTTTACAGACTCTGGATGCTATGAATTTGCAACTGTTTGCAGCCATTATAATAAAAGTGCTAATTTAGGAGAGGAAAACTAATGATTTAGTGGCAGGATACATAGAAAATGAAGAAGACTGGAAGAAGCTATTTTGAAAGGTTTTAGAATACTTTTGAACAGCTCAAGTGTTAATCAACTGGAGAAGATGCCTCTTACTGAGAAATTTAAAAGAATGTATTCTAATTTGATATTTAAAGGAATAACGTGGGTGGCCCAGTGGTTATGATAAATTGTGTCTGACCATAACCTTTTACTCTACAAATGCAACATTTATTTA
This sequence comes from Turnix velox, assembly GCA_013400935.1. NCBI lineage: Eukaryota > Metazoa > Chordata > Aves > Charadriiformes > Turnicidae > Turnix > Turnix velox. Next base: position 25,863 of record VZTY01004613.1, read on the forward strand.
ACCTCCGTGTTTCCGATGTTCCATACAATATTAAAGGGGACTCTAGTGGAGTCCTATGTGAGCTGAAATTTAAAGCAGATCATTTCAAATTAAGAAATTAAGAGACAATCTGTACATCATTAACTGTTCTTGCAAGTTGTGGAAAGAAGCAGTTGACTCTCAGTATTTTGAAGCTTTCTTTATGAATGAGTTTACTCATGTTTTAAAAAGTTAGTCAAATAAGCTTGGTTTTAACCATGCAGAGGGGATTTGCTTCCAAATTAATTGTCATTATTAACATGAAAAACTGCACGATGTGGTAATAATAGTAACAGTAATTTAGGGATTAGGGATCTTGCCAAAACACAGGAAGTATGTGACAGAAGCAGAAGGGTGAATACCCAGGAGGAGGAAGTGTGTCATTAAAAATAAACTGTGGACTAGATTTACATAGTGAAGGGTTGAGGAGTTAAATGGTTAGACTCTTACAGTGTTGCAGAATCAAAAAAGATCTGTAAGTGAATTATTCTTCAAGATACTGTAGGATGTATTAACAATAACCAATCTTGGTTCCAATAAGAGCGGAACTTTATTTGATTTGATTTGAAAATATGCATAAATACAAAGGCAGTTTTCTCTGAAGACCATTTGTTGCTTTCATTACTGCTTATTTCCATTGTTGTAAAAATCTTTTTTTTTTTTTTTCTTTTTCCCTCTGATCTCTCTTAAAGGAAAGCAAGTCTTGCTCTCATCAGAAAAATGATCCATTTTTGTTCTGAGGCACTGCTGAAAGAGGTTTGTGACTCTGATGCTGGCCATAATCTACCAACGATACTGGTTGAGATAACAGCTACAGTACTTGATCAAGAGGTAGGAAAAAAGAAAATGTTGATCTTGTGTGAAACCAGTGCACAAAAAGGGACTGTGAGCATTGATTTTACAAACTTGTTAATAGCAAACCCTAAAGCTTCTATAGCATCCATCTGTTACCAGGTGTGAAGTTCAAAGTCTAGAGATATTTTTAACTAACTTGTTTATTATTTCCTTTTCATCCCAATGTATCACAGGATGATGATGATGGCCATTTGCTAGCCTTGCAAATCATAAGGGATTTGGTGGATAAAGGTGGTGATCTTTTTCTAGACCAACTGGCTAGACTTGGTGTAATTAGTAAAGTGTCAACTTTGGCAGGGCCATCATCTGATGATGAGAATGAAGAGGAATCTAAACCTGAGAAGGTAAATACCAAATAGCTTCATTTGTTCCTGTAAAACCAAAGCTTCTCATACAATTTTCACTGTTCCTAAAATACGCAGGGCAAATTAGTTAGTTTATTAAATTAATATTAATTGTCTATTGCCTGTTGTAATTATTTTTGTAGCTTCATTTTCTGTTAGCATGTTATCTGCTGAAGCTCTGCTGATATTTATTGGTAGTCAAGTCATAGAACCATAGAATTGTTTGGGTTGGAAGGGACCTTAAAGATCATCTAGTTCCAACCCCCCTGCCACCCACTAGACCAGGTTGCTCAGTGCCTCATCCAGCCTGGCCTCAAACACCTCCAGAAAGGGGGCATCCACAACCTCTCTGGACAAGTCAGTTGATGCTTGTTTTTATCTGATGTTTTGAAAACAATTGTTCAGTCAAATGAATCCTTACTTAACAGGGCGTATCTCTTTCAGTTACATGCATGAAGCTGTTGGTTTGTTTTTTTTTACATTTTTAATATATTTCATAAGTGTTTTAAAACATCTGCAAATCCTTTTCTACATAATGAAAACCTTAAGTTACTTGCCGTTACTTAGCAGTTTCTAATAGGCATAATAACTGACCACTCATATGAATGGATAATAGACCTCTTGGGTTATCCATGTAGTTAGGATTTATAGATAATTTTTTTTACTGTGGGGTTTGGGTTGGTTTTGGATTGGATGGCTTTGTTTATTGTGGAGTTTTTTGGATTGGGTTTGGGGTTTTTTTAGTGTTCAGTATTAAAAAGCTGCCTGGACATGATCCTGGGCAACTGACTCTAGGTGTTCCTGCCCAAGTTTGGACTACATGTCCTCCAAGAGGTCTCTTCCAACCTCAAACATTTTCTGATTCTTTTTTCACAATAAAAGTATTGAACGGAGCTGGTTTTCCCAGTCATCAGGCTACTGTTGTCATTGACAAATCTAGACCTTAAATGCCTTATTCTATTGAGGAATACTTTAAAAGATAGATTTTATGGACAGAATTAGTTTGTTTCTGTGCTTTTGGTTTGTGTAACTCTCATTCTTCTCAAGGCTTTTTAAAATGTCTGTGTTTTGTCTATTACATTTCTGTTGGATTGATGGGTTTTTAATGGGTTGGTGTTTGTTTTGGTTTTGTGCTGGTTTTGTTAATTTGTTTTGTTCAATACAATTTTATTACAGGAAGATGAGCCACAGGAGGATGCTAAAGAACTGCAACAGGGTAAACCATATCACTGGAGAGACTGGTCAATCATTAGGGGAAGGGACTGCCTGTACATCTGGAGTGATGCTGCAGCCCTGGAACTATCTAATGGTAGTAACGGATGGTTCAGATTTATCTTGGATGGAAAACTGGCCACAATGTATTCCAGTGGCAGCCCCGAAGGAGGATCTGACAGTTCAGGTAGCTTCTTTACAATTGAAGTCCAAGTAAAGTTTTGAGGCTTTTGTATTTGTTTATATAATTTGATTGGAACTATTTTGTTTTGCAGGAATTGGCTTACTAAATAGTAAAGGATGTAAACAGGTGGAAGGTGGTCAGTTAATTGTGATGCTTTTTGTCAGATAGCATGTGACCATAACTTGACTTCCTTGGTGAATTGTGTTAAGTAAACATCTTGCCAGTAAAAGTGTATTAACTTTGTTTTGTTTTGATTCTTCTCCATGCATACTTAATTCTTTTCACCCCAGTCATTAAAAGCACTTTGTAGTGGCCGTCCCAGGAAAAAAAGCAGGTTGAGATGGCAGTTTGGTGTTTGCTTCTAGCTACAGCAGAATGAAATTGCATGTGTTTGAAGACAAAGTAATGTCAAGTTTCTCATCAAGACTGGGAAACAAATTACAGTGTCTTAATTGTTTGTCGGAGAGGATAAGGGAACAGACCTTATGTGCTGGCAATGCGCAGGTGGTTTGAATTTTCTGTACAGAAACAACCCTCTTCTTTATTGTTTCATCTTTTTTGAAACAGTTCATGCATTTATGAACCAGCAGACATAAAAAGCTTTGCAATATTACTATCTTTTTTAAGAAGCAATTGGGTGAAATAACAGAACATATTATGATTCAGGATAGAAATGAGGTGCTAATGACTTCATCCATCAGTTCTGGGGCATGAAGACAAGAGTATCCTAGATACTCTTTTTGTTAGAAAAATGTATCTTGTTTTAAAAAAGAATAATACCTTAAAAGATAAACTATTTTTGTATTGAGGTTCTTGTTTATCATATGGCATAATTTTAAGATTCATGATGCTAATCTCATAAATTCTTATAGCCCCTGAATGGCAATTCTGCTTGCTTGCTTGCTCACAAATGATGTGGGCATGGGGATGGGATTCTATTATTTCTATACAAGGAGAGTGGATTCAGATGAATTCAGAGCAAAGAAAACTTTAAAAAAATAGAAAAAAAGTCACATTGGGAATTCAGAAGACTTGGCTCTTCATATGAGTCTTTAAAAAAACCAAAAACCCTAAATAAATCACAAGCTTTCAAATGAGATACCTAGCATGGAAATTAAACTAGGATTAAATGAGGCTTCTTGGGGTTTTTTTCCTTAAACATACAGCCACTAATGGTGCTGACATTGCAGTGTCATTTGCCTGAACTTTAACCCTTAGCCCTGTGTGTGTGCAGCAGCCTCTCTTTTCCTTAAGAGATAAGAAATTAGTATTTATTAAGTTTAACTAAAGTTAATACAGTGCGATGTAGACTCTGTATCTGTAAGTCCTGAACTGTACTATATGTTCTGCTTCCCTAAATCATTAATGATTAATCTCCTGGTGTACTTTCTAGTAACTTCACAACTGGCAAGAATATAGAGGGTTGAGTAATGGAGTTTGTGTGTCGCATGATGAAAGCTGGGGTGGGAGGAGGAAATATATGCATATACACTGTGAATTATTTTTTGGAAGGTCTGTACTCACCCCCTCTCCACATTAGCTTAATACTTGTTTTGTTTGAATTTTTGGACAAAAACAAAAGTTCAATGCAAAAATTCAAATTCATTGGTAATTCTGAAGTTTTGAGTCTCAAAATTCTGTGTGAGGAAACCTGAAATTATTCCCAACCACGTATAACCATCCCATTTTCATTGTGACATGCTGTATAATAAATTGGTTTGAATTTAATTATGAAAATTCAGAAATTAATTTTGCATATGGAATGTCAAAATTCTCTTGATGAAGCTTCTCTCTAGATGCTATGAATTTTAAACTCTAAAGCATACTATGCCTCGAGTGCATATTTATTGTTGCATAGAGATTGCTTATTTTCATATGATACAAAAGTAATTGTAAAGCAAATTTAAAAACCTGGAGCACAAGATACTGCAGCAGAAGGAAAACAGCAATTTTACAAGTACATGGACTGCCAAACCTCTGTCTATCAACTCAGGATGCTGAAAGACAAGGATATTTTTTATCTTTGGAGTTGAAATGTAATCTTTTCATTAATGAGATTCTTGCTCTTTTATATTTTGTTAAATTATGAACTTGCTGAATTTTTTGAAATTATGCTAATTACAGTGGCAAATATAGTGTGCATCCTTTTAATTACAACAGCATCAAAATATAATGTAGTTAAAACTGGGTCTTCCTAAAAGTAAGATGTGATCCTTTGTCATCTATCAAGTATTTCCACATAAGGATTAGTTTTTCATCAAGTCTCACGTGGTGCCATTAGATTTTTTGATGATGTCTTATTTTTCTCAGATATACCCAAGACCTTTAAAATTTGTGTATTTACTAAAAGGGACTAGGAACATCTGTATGATGACTTGAATTAGCATAATCTTACTGTATTAAGCAACATAACTGTAACTTTCTCATGTTCTCTGAGGTGAATGTGGGAGTTCTATAAAGGAGATGGATGAAAGTTTTTCAGTGTAGCTTACAGAAAAAACTTTTGGATGCCTTTCACACTTCCATGTAAGAGGACAGCTGTCATCACAGCTTAAGCTTACTTTTATCACATATTGATTGTCAGACTCTTTATTATCAATTTTTTTGAGGTTTCTCTGGTTCAACATTTTTTTCCCCACTTGCTTCAAGCTATGAGGTTGATTGCTGTTTTCCTGTTGGAGGATTCATTTAATTTTCTATTTCTAAAAACTTCTTACTGACAACAATAACATAAATTACTTTTGCAAGACTAAAAGTTGATCATGGACTTCTTGGAGATCTTCCTATTACAATTGTAAAAGTGGATTAATATGTTTGTCACAAAGAATTGCATTACCCACATTGTAATTGTTGAAGGACTTAAGAGTGTTCAAAATTTCTTCCTGTTATATACAAGACCCTTAATTTCAAACTTTTAATTTTGCATTGAATGTGCTCAGTTGTTTTGCTCTTGGAGAAAAAAGTATATTTGAGATAAATGATAATGGAATCAATTATTGAAAAGAAAAAAAAAACCCCAAATTTGTTTGTTTTTAAATAGAGAGTAGGAGTGAGTTCCTTGAGAAGCTGCAAAGAGCTCGAAGCCAAGTAAAGCCATCAACCACGAGTCAACCCATTTTATCAGCACCTGGACCAACTAAACTTACTGTGGGAAACTGGTCACTCACCTGTTTAAAAGAAGGAGAAATTGCTATTCACAACTCAGATGGTCAGCAAGCTACGATCCTGAAAGAAGATCTGCCAGGCTTTGTCTTTGAATCTAACAGAGGAACAAAGCATTCCTTTACAGCTGAAACCTCTTTGGGTAAGTATGTAGGTATGTGTTACCTGCAGGTAGGAGTTAAGTGTACATGAGGTAGTTTTTCTTTTTGCATCTTTTGGTAACTGAAAATTCATGGATTTTCTAAAAATAATCTTGCAGGGTCAGAATTCGTGACTGGCTGGACTGGCAAAAGAGGAAGAAAGCTGAAATCTAAACTGGAGAAGACAAAGCAAAAGGTTGGTGAGCATCTGTGAATTTTGTAGTTGGGATTTAATAAAGTTTGTTTTGTTTTATTTTGTCCTTATGGAGTTAAACAGGTTTAAAATCAAGTCCTGTCTTTTCTCTTCTTTGTGCTCTAATTTAATACATGATGGTAAGTTTAGCTTCCATGAGTTTCAGAAAGATCCATTTATTTCTCCTGTTCTTTTATCTTTTCACAGCTTTTGCGCTTGATGATGTTTGATAGCTTTTGGTTCTTCCCTATTAGTGTCTGTAATGGAAGTCTTTTTAAAAAGATGATCAAGTTTCTAGTATCTTGGGGAATAAATATAAGCTCTTTACAGTAAGGTATGACTTCTGATTATCAAAATTCATTTGTAGGTGCGCACTATGGCAAGAGATTTATATGATGACCACTTTAAAGCTGTGGAAAGCATGCCTCGAGGGGTGGTTGTGACACTGAGGAACATAGCAACACAGCTGGAGTCTGCATGGGAGCTTCATACAAACAGACAGGTAAGTGAACCTCTTTTTATTTATAATGTGTGACATCAGTGAAAATAACATCATCTTCAGCCTAGTCTGTCATGAGGGAAAAGACAGTTTTTATACATGTAATTCCTAATTATGAACTAGAGCCTCAGGGATGATGAAGGGATTGGAGCATCTCCCTTCTGAGGAAAGGCTGAGGGAGCTGGGTCTCTTTAGCTTGGACAAGAGCAGACTGACAGGTGACCTCATTAATGTTTATAAATATGGAAAAGGTGAGTTTCAGGAGGATGGAGCCAGGCTCTTCTCAGTGACCTCCAATAATAGGACGAGGGGCAATGGGTGCAAGCTGGAACACAGGAGGTTGCACATAAATATGAGAAAAAACTTTGTGAGGGTGAGAGAAGAGAGGCACAGGCTGCCCAGAGAGGGTGTGGGGTCTCCTTCTCTGGAGATGTTCAAACCCCACATTCCTGTGTGACCTGGTCTTGGGTGTTCCTGGTAGGGTGCTTGGACTAGATGATCTTTCGATATCCCTTCCAATCCTTGATATTCTATGATTCTATACGAGGATGTTATTTTTGAAGAATGGAAGTAAGCGGGGAAAAAAAATGTTACACTGTCTCACCATAATTGTCTTTTTGTCTTCCAGTGTATTGAGGGAGAAAATACTTGGAGAGATTTAATGAAGACTGCTCTGGAAAACTTAATCGTCCTATTGAAGGATGAGAATACTATTTCTCCATATGAAATGTGCAGTAGCGGCTTAGTTCAATCCTTGCTTACAGTTTTAAATAATGTGAGTTTACAGAAGAAAATTTTTCTCAAGAAGTAAATTTAAAATGTAGGCATGTGTCTTGATTTAAATAAATGTTCAAAATTCTGTTGTAGCTGTGGCTTTTTCCTGTCTTGATGAGAATCAGGCAGACTTGCTGCAGTCAGTGGTCTACTCATTGAATATGTGTTACCGCAATAAATTAATTCAGTTTGAATAAACCATTAAATATTTGTAAATCTACATTGGTCCCTTCTAAGGGCTGATAACATTTAGCAGTGTGCAGCCTTTTAAATAGGACAATTCAATTTGTCAGTACAAAGAATTAGTATTATTGATTTTTTTTTCTTTTTACTAAAAGTAACTTTTGTCTTTCTTCTTAGAATGTTGATTTAGATGTGAAACAAGACTGTAGCCAGCTGGTAGAAAGAATAAATGTTTTCAAAACGGCATTCAGTGAAAATGAAGATGATGAAAGGTAAAAACAAAACTAAACCATAGAAAACTTTGCATCTGTGAAGTGATGGGGATAGACAAATAAGGAAAGAGTTCTTTCCATTTTAGTTTGTCTTTCTGTGAATTAAAAGATTTGTCTTGAGACAGTTTCTATTGAAGTAACAATTGGAATTTTTACTGCATTACTTCTGTTTGTAAGAGTCAGTTATGCTGAACATACATCCTTTGGCAAATACAAAGGTGACTTTTTGTTCATCACTGTGCAGGTTAATATTTGTCTTACTGTGCTGTAACCATGTGACTGGTGGAGCTGACACCCACAGAAGTAGAATGCTGAGATGTTTGCTAGAATTGGGTGCTCTTCTCTGAGATACTGGAGGATTTTTGCCCAATTTGTGTAGTAACTTGGTCATTATTCACTTTCACAGTCGTCCAGCAGTTGCATTAATTAGGAAACTGATAGCAGTGTTAGAATCTATTGAGCGTCTACCTCTCCACTTGTATGATACACCGGGATCCACGTATAACCTGCAGGTAAAGGTACAATGCAATCAATATCTCTTTGAGTGATTCCCAGTTCTGTGTTGTGTGTGAATGCAAAGAGAAGTTACATTACATCTGTATTCTAATAAGGGTGGGTAGAATTAGGTGAAAAACCTTTATTTCCTTTAGCACTTCACTGAAATCCTTGGGTCTTCCTCAACTGGCCTTTTTTACGGTGTGTGTAGATAATGTTTGGGGGTTTTTTTGTGTGTGTGTGTGTTCAAGTATTGTTCTGTCCACATGGGGTATGCTCCCTAGTAGGTATCCTTACTACTTGAAACAGCATTTTGTTGAAGCCAATTATAAAACATGTTTATTTGTGCTAAATAGGACTGGGCAATAACAGCTGTAAGGGTCTTATCTAGGGTTATGTGCTCATTTGGTAATACAGGATCAGCAGCTTCTTACAGAGGAAGCCTACAGTATGGCTAAAAATACCACTTATTTTTGATCAGTTTGTTTTCTGTTTTAAAGCCCTTTTCAGGATTTTACAGGATGACAGAAAAATATGAAAATTTCTGTTTTGATTTTAAATTGCTGGGGAATAGTTGCAGGAAGCAGCAAAAACCGCTGCTGTTATTGTATATTTTGAAAGAAGTGTCAAGGCACTGAGCAGCTTCATGTAGTGGGAGATGTCCCTGCCTATAGCAGGGGGGTTGGAACTTGATGATCTTTAAGGTCCCTTCCAACCCCAACCATTCTATGATTCTATGATTACAGGATTTGGTAGCAAAAGCCCTAAACACGTGAAAAGTGAGAAGATATTAGAATGAATTTCTAATTATACATTGACCTACTGAAGAATTACTTAGTTAATTGCAAAAATGGAGAACTAGGGAATTATTTTTGCCTAAGTTGCGTACCAGAAATACTTGATAGGCCACTGTTGTAGTGAAATAGATCACTTTTCTGAAAATTACAGAGGTTAAACTGGGAAAGCTTCCATTAATCTTGAGCTGCTCTTTCAGATATTAACAAGACGCTTGAGGTTTCGTCTGGAACGTGCCTCAGGGGAGACGTCTTTGATAGATCGAACTGGTAGGATGCTAAAGATGGAACCACTGGCAACTGTTGAATCCCTAGAGCAGTATCTCCTGAAAATGGTGAGCACCATACCATAGACAGGATTCACATCTCTAATGTTTGATTTCTGCATCTCTTAATATTTGCTTTTTATTTTTACTCCCCTGCAGGTAGCGAAACAGTGGTACGACTTCGATAGGGCTTCCTTTGTTTTTGTCCGAAAACTGCGTGAAGGCCAAACCTTTGTTTTCAGACATCAACATGATTTTGATGAAAATGGTATTGTTTACTGGATTGGGACAAATGCAAAGTAAGTTTCTTCAAAGCTAAATACTCTGAGTTTAGGTGCCAGTAAGCTGTGAACCGTGGGGTGGGATGGGCAGTGAGAATTCATAATGGGCTTAAATGTGTTATAAAAATTTTAGGAGTAAGTTTTTATTGTTGATGAATAGAATCACATTGTTTTTTGTTCTACTTCAATAATAGTAAGCAAATACAATCTCTGAAGCTGTGTTGAGAACTTGTCCTTATGTGAGGGTGGTTGCCCAGAGAGGCTGTGGATGCCCCTCAGTCCCTGGAGGTGTTTAAGGCCAGGCTGGATGAGGCACTGAGCATCCTGGTCTAGATGATCTGTAAGGTCCCTTCCAAAACAAACCATTCTATGATTCTATGTTTACCTAAGAAATGAAGGAATGGGGAAGTTTGGGTCACAGTTGTTATGTTTTTGGTTTGTAGTGGTGTAGGGTTTTTGTTCTTTGGATTGAGGGGTGCTTTTTTAAAAAGAAAACCCAAAACTGCATTGTAGTAACACGATGTTTTGAACATCTGTAAATTTACCTAGTTACCTAAAATGTTGATAATTTTGGTTTGGAATAAACTCAGCAAATGTCAAATGTTATTGATAACATTTTAAATATAAGTAATAATTAAAGAGTACATTTCTCTTTTTAATATAGAACTGCATATGAGTGGGTGAACCCAGCAGCTTATGGCTTAGTAGTGGTTACATCCTCAGAAGGAAGAAATCTGCCCTATGGCCGTTTAGAAGACATCCTGAGCCGTGACAGTTCAGCTCTCAATTGTCACACCAACGATGACAAAAATGCTTGGTTTGCCATAGACCTTGGCCTTTGGGTTGTCCCATCTGCTTACACCTTACGCCATGCTCGAGGCTATGGACGATCTGCTCTCAGAAATTGGGTTATCCAGGTATCTAAGGATGGACAGAACTGGACTACTTTGTATACTCATATTGATGACTGTAGTCTCAACGAACCAGGGTATGTTGGTGTAGTTTACCACTTTCTGTAGAACTGAGCTCAGCTGAACTGCAGCCTCATTTAATGTGTAATATATGTGTAGTAATGGTAGGTCATCTAAATTATCAAGGATGTGCTAGAAAATTAGTGATAAAGTTGTCTGTATGATTTACATAGTGGCATTTGTGCTTTTCTGTCATTGTAAATTTTTTTCTTTGTTTATTTGGAGGATTTTTTGAGGAAACTAGTAACACTAGCACTGATCCAGAATTTGTCCCTGATGTTAACTTGTATTCTTGGCCACCTGTACAATCTTATTCATGTAAGATCAGCATTATGGTTTCGTTTGCTTTTGGTGCTAAGCTTTTTGGTTTCCTCTCTTTTTTTTTTTTTTTTAAATGTGTGTGTGTGTCTGCAATTTAAAGATCTACAGCAACATGGCCTTTATGTCCTCCAAAAGATGAGAAGCAAGGTTGGAGACATGTTAGAATAAAACAGATGGGAAAGAATGCCAGCGGGCAAACACACTACCTCTCCCTTTCTGGATTTGAACTTTATGGCACTGTGAATGGAGTGTGTGAAGATCAGCTGGGTAAGTTCTTTTAAAATGCTAATGAGCTTACCAATTTACCAAATGGCTGTAAAAAAAGCTGGTTAACTTTTGCAATGAAACTCGCTTAGAAATTAAAGCTCAGAACTAATTCCCCATTCAGTACTTCTGTTTGCATTTCAATTTATGTTCCTGGTAGGAAAAGCTGCTAAAGAAGCCGAGGCAAACCTGAGAAGGCAGCGACGTTTGGTCCGTTCCCAGGTGTTGAAATACATGGTTCCAGGAGCTCGTGTCATCAGAGGAATTGACTGGAAATGGAGAGATCAGGATGGAAGCCCACAGGGTGAAGGAACTGTTACAGGAGAACTTCACAATGGTGAGCACTAATTGCCTGAATTACAAACGTCTGTAGCCTGCTCAGTTCATGTGCCACTGGGAACATTAAAGTATTTCCTTTGTAGTATTTTCAAGAAGTTGATGTAATAGAAATATTTTGGGAAGAAGCAACTCAACTGCTACAACTCTTGTCTGTTTGTGAAATGCTGTTTTAATGCATGAAAAAAATTCTTGCTGTAATTGAAACTTTTGTAGAGCTCTGTTTGAATAATATCCCAAATTATTAAGACAAAGTAAACAAAGGTGACTGATGCATACTGATCAATTAAGCTTTGGACCTGCAAAATCTGTAATTACCTTCTTCATTTCCTCCAGCTTAGCATTTGCAGTATTTTTCCTGACTTTTATTGTATCCTGTACCTTTTCTGCCTTGCTAGCTTCAGTGGGATCAAGTTGTTGGTTGTTTTTATAATTAAAAGCATTAAAAGAGCAAAATAAAAGCCTGTAGCATCCAGGGAGTGTCAGTGCACAGGAAGCTAAGATACTGAAAAGGTGATGATCTTGTCAGCTGAACATGTTTTCAGCCTTCCTTCCCCTGCCCCCTTTGGGATATACAGGGCTTGTCTTGTTTCTGAAGCATTTTCATACAATTTTAGACTCTTCCTTAGCCAGACTTCTAAATTTCCTCTAGTTTCTTGAGTTGTCAGATCTTGGACATGGAGAAATGTCTGAAGTAAAATGTCTAAAAGTTTTTTTGAAACTTTGAGTCTCATTTAAGCACTTCAGTATAGCTTGTAGGGGATTCTTTTGTCATCTATGTATTGTTCTTATCAGATGCAACAGTATCCATAGCTACATTCTCACTTTGAAGACTTTAGGTATTATTGGTGAGTAATATTCTGCTAAATCAGTGTTTTTATTTCTGTGTTTCAAAAAAATGTCATTTAAGCATTAGATGAAACTGAAGTTTAGTCATCAAGTGGTGATGCGAGATGGTGTGGAGCCTCTATGAGCAGGCATTCCTACAGTGCTTTATCCTCAAACAGAACTTCTAAAGTAGAATCTCATTGACTTTTTTTTGTTATTCCCATGTTTAGGCAAATTTTTATTTTAGGGCCATTACAGTGGGAGCAGTAAAACTCCAAGTACACAATACATATTAAAAAATTATGTAGGTTAAAACTATTTGCAATTAATATCTTAGGAAAAGAAACTACTCAACGCAAGAACTATTATTTAGTTAATGCTTTTACAAAATACCTTGTACAAATATTCATAGAATCATAGAATCATAGANTGTAGGTTAAAACTATTTGCAATTAATATCTTAGGAAAAGAAACTACTCAACGCAAGAACTATTATTTAGTTAATGCATTTACAAAATACCTTGTTCAAATATTCGTAAAGAGGAAGAATGATACTGTTTGATGGAACTTCTTTATTTGTATTTGCTAAGAAAGGCAAATAAAGGCAGGAATTCAGGCTTGCTTCACAACTTCACCCTTCAAAGATTCGACTTGTGCCTACAGTTATAGGAAGGTATAATGAAATAATACAAGAATAATGTGGTGAAAGCTTTCTCATGTGAGCAGAAGATGTCGATTTGTCACATCCGAAAACTTCATCCATTTCAAGTATTCTTCCTCCAGGCTGGTATTTCTAAATAGAAAATTGGCTGTGGTGATCAGGTTTAGTCTGGAATTTTTGACTTTTGCATAATTATAAGTTTTGTCAAGTGCACTTTCATCTTAAGTATTTTACTTCCTTTTCTATTTGATTGAATAAAAATTTCTGTGTACATCTGTACCTGCCATCTTATTGCAGAAGATGACTGAGCCTTAGAGATTCTACTTCAAAAGAATTAATATAGTGACACCAATTTTTCTTACAGTTGACATACAGTGAGAAATACTAGAAGAAAGGAATTTTTTTAGGTGACTCAGAAATAGTGATTCACACTTAGACAAGCAAAAAAACCCCTCTGTTTTGCCTCTATAGCTAAACTTTGCACATTATCCTCATCATAGTTGATTTTTTTCATTGAACTGTTAAAATACTGGGACTTTAATGCTTTAATGTAGGAATTGCAGAGTAGCATCTTTTTTCATTATGGCCTCTGTTGCAGTATAAAGCTTTATGCTTACGAAATAGATTCTTGATGCTGAAGTCTTATTTGAAACAGTCCTTTTCTGACTGCCATAAACTTTGTATGAACAAAAAATGTTTTAGTCTGTAAATGGTTGAACTAAAAAGCTTGAGCATCAGTAAATTAATTCTCTTGTGTTATACAGCAAGAATGAGAAATCTTAAACTGATGGGTTTCATAAAATGTCTTCTGCTAGTCTTGCTTATACAGAAGCAACCAACGTAGAAAAAATACAGAATGCCCTTGCAAGTTTCTTGGCAGATAATGCTGAAATGTGTTGATACATTCTAATACACATTTCTGATAGAGAAACTAATCATAAGATTTTTAGAAATCCTAATAGGTGATGTCCTTTCCTGAAGGAAGCTTTACTTTTGGATGGATTTTGGGACACTGAAGGCTGATCGTGCTTGCTGCTTCAATGTTAACAACATTTTAAAATACTGAGTTGTTTAAATTTAAGCACTTCTTTTAAATTGGCATTAAGGGTTATGTAGTGATATGTGCAGCCCTTATGAGAAGCTGATCCCACGTTGTGGAGCTACTGTCTGACACGCTCCTGTCTGCTTTCTGCTGGGTCTCACACACTCCTGTCCCTTTCCAGGCTGGATTGATGTCACCTGGGATGCTGGTGGCTCTAACTCTTACCGTATGGGCGCAGAAGGAAAGTTTGACCTCAAGCTTGCACCAGGGTACGACCCTGATTCAGCGGCATCACCCAAACCTGTTTCATCCACTGTTTCAGGCACAACGCAGTCATGGAGCAGCTTGGTGAAAAACAACTGTCCAGACAAGACGACTGCTGCTGCAGGCTCCTCAAGTAGAAAAGGAAGCAGCAGTTCTGTGTGTAGCGTGGCCAGTAGCAGCGACATCAGCTTGGGTTCGACCAAAATGGAGCGGAGATCAGAAAGTGTAATGGAGCAAAATATAGTTTCAGGCACTGACGTCCACGAGCCGATTGTTGTTCTGTGTTCCGCTGATAGTGTGCCTCAGGCTGAAGTAGGGTCATCTTCCAGTGCCAGCACCAGCACCTTAACAGCGGACATGGGAAACGAGAATGCAGAGAGGAAGTTAGGTCCTGATAACTCAATCCGTGCTCCTGGGGAGTCCAGTGCTATATCCATGGGAATTGTTAGTGTAAGCTCTCCTGACGTGAGTTCGGTCTCTGAACTGACTAATAAAGAAGCAGCTTCCCAACGACCTCTGAGCTCTTCAGCGAGTAACAGACTCTCAGTTAGTTCTTTGTTGGCTGCTGGGGCACCCATGAGCTCCAGTGCAAGTGTTCCTAACCTATCATCTCGAGAGACTTCCAGCCTGGAGTCCTTTGTACGAAGAGTGGCGAACATTGCACGTACCAATGCCACAAACAACATGAATTTAAGCCGAAGTAGCAGTGATAACAACACTAATACTCTGGGAAGAAATGTCATGAGTACTGCAAGTAAGTAAGCTTTTGTTTAGTTCTACTTGAAGCTTTTGTTTTCTTTGGCTTTCATTAGACTTGAAGAAGTTTGAATTTTTAAACTTACTTTCAAGTTCTTAAACAATGAAAGAAAAAACATTTGGACTGTAAAATTTTTATTATTTCATAGAGGTAGGCTCATTAACTACTACTAAGAGAGAAATGAACTTAAAGCAGCCTTGAGCTTGTGTGCACCTGTGGAACTCATGTCAGCTGGAAGGTGTTACGTTGCCCTGTGGTATCCATAGAATAGAAAATAATTTTGTTTCTGTTACATGCTTAGTAGGAGAGAGAATCGGTTTTCAGATCAAGAGGCTGGAAGACTAGAAACAGTAGTTAATGTGAGCTCTTTCTGACCAGTGTAGATTTTGCACACTTGCCTTGTACTGCCCATTTCTGTCACTTTCCCATTTTTCATCAGGAATGGCAGTTTGTGCACATTCTGAGCTCAAGAACTAAGGTCATGGTAGAAAGAAAGTGAGCTGCACCATTGTTATTTCAGTAGCTTCCTGCATTCTGTCAGGCTGAATAACTTGACGTACTCTAAAACTGTATGTTTTCTAAAGGTTGTGTAGTCACTAAGGCTCTTATTTGGCAAAATGTTAAGGCACATTAAGTGTAAAAAAGTTTTCAGTGAACAGATTTCAAGGGGATTCTGTACATGCTTAATATTTCCATGTTCTCAAATGACATGTAGAATGTATTAGCAGGTAAGTTGTAAACCTGTTTTTGTTGGGAGTGAGTTTGCTCATCTGAATTTCCAAATGCTCCCATCAGAGCTGTCACTCAACCAGCCTTGTCAGGTATTTTCTTCAGTGAGGAGGACAGGGTTCAACTCAAGAGCTGCAATTCATGCTAGGCAAGTCAGAGGAAGTCAAGTGACCCAAGCCAGAAAGCAGCACTCAGTTTCTTCTTAAGCTCTTGTGCTTCTCTAGGACTTTTGTGCTTCCTTATTTAAAAAAATGGTGCTTGCTTTCAGCATTTCTGAAGAGCATTTTCTTATTGAGAAGATTATTTTTCAGTATACCCTAGTATTCATATTGTGAATGTGTAGTGGGAGGAAATAATGTCTTTGAGCTGCATGATCCTCAGGGGGAGATACTCAAGAATTGATCCACTGTGAGGCAGAATGTCACTGTCTCTGGCTGTGAAGTAGTTCTGTGCTGTCAGGAGAGAGAGAGAGAGCAACTTGGAAAAATACAGCAAAGTAGTGCTTCATGCAGCACGTTTAGCAGATTTTCATGATTTTGATATCATATGGTGCTATTGGAGGAAGTAGGAATGTGGTCAATTAAAATTTTTATTTAATATTAAAATATTCTTATTTCAAAATTAGCCTTTATGTAGGGATTATTTTGTTTTATGCATTTTATACAAATAGAAACTGTAAATAAGTAACTGGTGACTCAAAAAGAGACTGGAGACTGAATATGAGCAATCTCAGTGATTTGCTGTTATTAATTAGAAGTGGAAAAATAAAAATCCTGAAGAGCTTACTTTCAAGCTCTTAAACTACGAAAGAAAAAACATTTGGACTGTGAAATTTTTATGCTCTCATAGGCATAGGCTTATTAACAGCTCTAAATTTAAACTTCCCTCTCTCCTACCTCATGCATATTAATAATATTACATACTACACCTGCTTGGGTTTGCATTTTTGTATTTTTATTTTTTATTTTTATTTACAAGCTATTATTAGTAAATAAGGAGATACAAGAAAAGAATATCTGACAAACAAAAAAATAGTAACAGTATCACTTATTTCTCTCAAAAAGCTACCAAATGCATTCAGGGGAAAGATCTTGGTTGTACTGTATTCTCCTTCAAGGGTAATAACCTTTCTAATCTCAATAATAATAGTCTGAAATTCAGAATTGAGAATTTTTTTTCCCTTCTTTTAAGAAAGCAGTGCCTCATTTTACATAGGCTGCAATAATGTAGGTATTTACTTTAAAGCAGCAATACTTGAGTTTCTCAAGTTTTAAGAATGGTAATTGAAAAAATATAAGGTTCAAAACTAAGTATAGGTGACTCCCCAAATTTGCACATGCAAACATGTGATTAACCTCCTGTGTTGGAAGATAAGCACGTGAGAAAATGTTTTGAAGATTGGGATGTAAATATGTAGTTGCACTCAGTTGTGTGCACTGCCTGAAATTCTTTCTGTTCAGTCTGTCCTGTTTCAGTTAACTAAAATGCATTTACTGTGTTTTACTTGTCTGTGCAGTAAGGTAAATTCTTAGCTGTTTATCCTGGAAGTTATTGATGGAAGTCATCCAACATGATGTGTAAGGCACTAAGTCAACCATTTCTCAACTCACATCTAGCAGCTTAGGCTTTTTACCCATCATGACCATAAGTGTTAATAGTTCTGTGAAAGATAATGAGTCAGGGCTGCTTTAGAACATAATGTTCAAAGAACCCTTAGAGCTCGGGGAGAAGGCTCAGGGAACCCTTAGAGCTCGGGGAGAAGGCTCAGGGAACCCTTAGAGCTCGGGAAAAGGCTCAGGGAACCCTTATTGCTCGGGGAGAAGGCTCAGGGAACCCTTAGAGCTCGGGGAGAAGGCTCAGGGAACCCTTAGAGCTCGGGGAGAAGGCTCAAAGAATCTCATTTTGCATTTGTTTTACTATGTATGTTCTGTTCTCAACCCTTTTGTATATAGTTAAACTGTTTTCCTCATATAATTTAAATTATGTTGCTGTTTAGAGGTTGAATTACATTCTAGGCTCAAAGACAGGCAGAATGTGGGAATAACAGACTCTGAGAAATATTTTTCATGTGCTGAGAATTAAGCCATTTCAGATTTATGGTGGGTTTTGGGGTTTTATTTAATAAAGCTGCTTTAGGGAATATGCTCAGAAGTGGCCATCTGCATTGTAGATGGGAAACTTAGTCTGTTATTTTTGCCTGTAAAACAGCACATAGATGATTTATCAACTCCAGATATATCTGCTTTTCAACACGGGACTCGTGTGGGTGTAAATTGTACCTTTCAAGTTCGTCAAATCATTTATTTTATCTTTATCTATAGCTTCTCCTCTTATGGGTGCCCAAAGTTTTCCTAATCTGACTACAACTGGTACCACATCAACAGTGACCATGTCTACATCCAGTGTTACTAGCAGCAGCAATGTAGCCACAGCAACTACAGTTTTATCTGTTGGTCAGTCGCTTAGTAATACTCTAACTACTAGCCTAACATCAACATCTAGTGAGAGCGATACAGGGCAGGAGGCAGAATATTCTTTGTATGGTAAGTTTCTTTTTTTTTTTTTTTAATGAACATAAACAGACTTCCCATTAATAATTTTAGGTTTTGATTTTTTTTTCTTTCTCCTTTTCTCCCTTTTGTTATGATTTTTCTCATGTAGTAGTTATTGGCTAAAACATATTTGAAAGTTGAGCTTTTCTATGTTGTTATTTCAGTAAGACAGAGTAAAATAGAGGCAGCTTTTCCTTATATTTTCAGGTCTTTATTTTCAGTTGCTTATATCCAACATTATTATTATTTATTAATGAACTTCTTAATGCATTTAATCTTTCCCTTAATCAAATGAGTGTAGTGTCTAATGTAGTTTGCATATGAACCTCTATTTTCTCATCTGTTGTATATAGGTGTGATCCATGCCCAGTGTGAGGTACCTTGTATTGCTCAGTAATTGAAAAGCTTCTGCTATTAGGCACATTAAATGCAGTTAAAATAGTATGCAACTCCTTACCATAATACTATTAGGCATGTTATATGCACTTAAAATAGTATGTAACTCTTTGCCATAATAGTTACCAGGGAACTCATTACCATGGTAGTACATGTAATTACTACTAAGGTAGTAATTGCAAACATTTGCAAAGGACATAGGAATGAAAATTACTTGGATAATGAAATTGTATGATTTGAGGGTAAAAATAAAGGCCAGAGCAACATGGCTACTACATGCCAGAAACAGACAATCAGATTCAGACAATCTATTTGCAGGATATGAAAGAGGATGTTAATTAGGTTGATAAAATCTAGGAGTTAATGAAGGCAAAAAAACCCTGGTATAGATATGGAGAAATACGTGAAGTTGTTTTTTGAGTTGTTCCTAAAAGACAAAACACTCAATTTGCTTAAAATTTGATCAGACTATGTTATGTTTTGCTGCCCCTCTTAAAGCCTCTTGAAATTGCTTGAAAAATATCTGATAATATCAATGGGTACTGGAACTGAGCTGCTTGGAGGCAGTCAGTTAAGGTATATGACATTTCCCTTTATGCTCCTAATTTTTAAGTCTGATTTGATATGTTGATAGTGTGAAAAATATTAAATTATATCATAAACACAACTGGGCAAGTAGAGTTATCTTAAAGTTTCTGTTGAGGCATTGTTATTTTTGTAGTTTTTTAAGTGTATAGAGAAATGTTCAAAGATTTGTCTCTAGCTACCCTGGATTGCTGTGAACTACTTCTCTGGTTTTGAGGGGCTGGTTTTTAAGTTTTAGTACTAGTTGGATTAAATTGAACTTCCTGTCTGAACTTTCTATCTGTCTTCAGCTTCTTGTTACAGAAGCTAATTAGCTGTTGAGTCTTGGAAAGTATCGCTATAAAATGTTTCTTTTAAATGTCCTTAATGCTTTGATTTGAGGTCTAAGCCACACGTTCTTAGTGGAAATTTCAATGCTATTTTTAAAAATTAAGTAAATGTAGAATGTAGACAGTAGACATTTGTGTACCAATTCCTTTGATCTTCTGTAGTTTAGGAGAAGTTTAATCGTAAAATGTTTGATATAAGCAAATGAGAAGCTGATCACTCTTACTGTATTATTTTAAATAATACAGGTATTAAGTACTCCTGGTGGTGTATGCTTGTATCACAGCTTTCATTTTTACTCTGCCATAAGCATTGTTTTACTTCTCTTCCTTGTTTAAGTGATATTTGGTTTTTTACTGTTCTTTAATTTTTAAAACTTTGCTTTCAAACTTGTTCTTCCTTTGTGTTCTGTGCATAAACATATATGTATGTATTATAGATTTCCTTGATAGCTGCCGTGCTAGCACTCTGCTGGCAGAGTTAGATGATGATGAGGATCTACCTGAACCAGATGAAGAAGATGATGAAAATGAAGATGATAACCAAGAAGATCAAGAATATGAAGAAGTTATGGTAGGGTATAATTAGCATATGTTACAGCTTAATTGATTAACAGATGCAATACATTTCCACAGATCTATTCTGACAATATGGAGTCTTAGCTGTAATCTGTCTATTCATTAAAACAAGTTTATTTAGATTTTGGACTACTATTTCAGAATACCTATCTAATAAGACTCCCAGTCCCAAAAGTTAAAATCATGCTATAGTTATGAGGGACTGCAAACTATATTATTTGTTCTTTTGTTATAGAAAATTCATAAACCATCAATATTTGCAAAGACTTACTGAAAATTAGATTTCTTCCACTATAATAGTTCCAATATTTTCTTGTTTTATTTAATAAAATATGTACATGTTCTACATCCATATATGTGCACCCTTTCAATTAATACTTCTTGGTTTCAGAAAAGGCAGTGTGCTTATTTTGACACTATTGGTTTTATTTGAATTTTTGATATTCCGAAAATCTGTGGAATACACAAAATAACTATGCCAGGTTTGCTAGTCTACAATACTCTGTATTTCCTTGTGTTCTGGTGCTTTGTAGAAGTTATCATTCTTCCCAGAAACTGTAAATACATTTAAGGTTAACCCATTTATGTTTATTCCTAAATGTCTCTGGTTTTGCTAATAGTTTGATTCCTGCTTGATGAGTTAAACTTGCCAGCTTTCATAGCTTTTGTGTCAGCTTTAGTTTTCATGATTGCTGTATTCTCTAGTTTAAATGTTTGATCAATTGATTCTTTATAGCAGAATCTAACAAACAACTACCTCTTTGTTTTTTATTTAGGAAGAGGAGGAGTATGAAACCAAAGGAGGCCGTAGAAGAACATGGGATGATGATTATGTATTGAAACGGCAGTTTTCTGCCCTGGTTCCTGCTTTTGACCCAAGACCTGGTCGGACTAATGTTCAACAGACAACTGACCTAGAAATCCCTCCACCAGGTATTTGTGATACTTGATATGGCTTTAGGATGGAGACCTGCTATTAAAGGCCCTCTGGTCTCTAGAGATTCTGTCACTGTTAAGCGGTAGACTGATGCTTTTTGTGGCTGAGTTTCTCTGAGAGTTTTATGTCTGCAAGTCAAAGCATTATTGAAGGAAAAGGAAATGAAGTGCTGTGTACAGTAAGCATACTCATGAATTGAACTTGGATCAGCAATAAATCTCTTGCTATGGCAGGTTCCACCTGTAAGGAATAATCTACGAGTTGAACTACCCGGCCTGGCTTTGGTTAGAGGGGGCTTGCTGAAACAGTCCAAAGGAGCAGCCTGGGGAAAGCTAATACAGTCATCTGTGTGACAGCAGCAGTAACATTTGATCTTGATCTGTAGTTTGTTCTTATTTAGAAGTGTGGGTGTAGCCAGTGCTCATTACAGAAAGGACTGGGTACATTTAGCTTATGTGGAAATTAACTGCCATAAATAAATACAACAGGAAGACATTGTGTCTGAAAAGAAGAATGCATGTGTTGGGGTAGCACTAAAGGAGATGTTACCAAGGTGCAAGCATCCATAAGGATTTCAGAAATTACTATTAGAAGCATAGAATCACAGAGTTGGAAGGGAACTTCAGAGGTCATCTAGCCCAGTGAGCAGGGACATCCAAAGGTCTCAGCAATGTGAGACCTCCTCTGGAAGCACTCGGTGACAAAGGGGTTACATAGAGAGGGCAGAATTCAAACAGGTAACCCATTATGTAGCTCATCCTGGTCCCAGCCATAAATCAGATTCAGTTTGTTTTGGCAGCTGGTTATTTTTTTTCCCTCCAGGCAGCTGAGAAGTTGGAGGAGACAAAGGACTTGCTGCCAGTTGTCCAGTTTTACCTTATTCTCTTCTCATTCATGTCTCTGGGACCATGCATGACCCTGAAATGCTCAGAATACCTAAAAGACTAGATATTTTGAATACAAGTATCCTTATTTTAGAAATAAAGCTATGATTTCTAGTAGAGTTGGAAGGGCCCTTCAAAGGCCAGCTTGTCCAACCCTTTGCAGTGACAGGGACACCCTGTATTAGATCAGGTTGCTCAGAGCCTCAGCAAGCCTGGCTTTGAATGTCTCCAGGGATGGGACTTCACTTACATAGTGAAGTGCTGCAGTTACAGTTGTTAAAGTTTATAGAAGGAAGACTTCACACTTCCTTATAGAGCCACTATATTACATTTAAGCCAGTTTATGTGGTTGGGTTTTATTTTGTTGGTTTGGGGTTTTTTTTGTATTAAGGTTGTCTTAAATAATTTTTCATTTGCAGGTACCCCTCACTCAGAACTCCTGGAAGAGGTTGAGTGCATGCCTTCACCACGTTTAGCACTCACCTTGAAGGTTTCAGGACTTGGAACGACTCGAGAAGTAGAGCTGCCCC
Source organism: Turnix velox (assembly GCA_013400935.1). Classification (NCBI taxonomy): domain Eukaryota; kingdom Metazoa; phylum Chordata; class Aves; order Charadriiformes; family Turnicidae; genus Turnix; species Turnix velox. The sequence continues at coordinate 48,497 of VZTY01004613.1, forward strand.
TCACGAACTTTCGATCTACCATTTTTTACTATGTACAGAAATTGTTACAGCTTTCCTGCAATGGCAATGTCAAATCTGACAAACTTCGGCGTATTTGGGAGCCAACATACACGTAAGCTCTCAAGTCTCTTACTCTATGTAAAGAACACAAATAGGAGATGAGTGTGAAGCTATGTTAAATTACTCGTTCTCCTCTGTAGGAGGCAATGCTAGAATTAATTGTTCTTGCGTTTCTGTCAGGATGTTCTTGCTGGTTGCAAAGCTGTGACTACAAAACCAAAGAAGCCATAACCTCTATTACTCCACTGCAACTTGTTAATAATATTTCAGAAGTCGGGCAATAGACTAAGAGAGCAGAATTTGGTCTGCTAGACATCTGCTTGGAAGAATCCCAGGGCAGTATAGTCCTAGAGATTGTTGTAATAATAATCCTTGAGAGAAGAGAGGTCTAGGAGAGATGATTTTTCAAGGATCACTTCCTCCACACTCAGGAATCATGAATACCTCCTAATACATGGAAAGTCAGACACAAACAATAGAGGACTTGTGTGGATGGACAAGAAATTCCCAGCATAACTCAAAAAGGAAGCATTCTAGAGGTAGAAGAAGGGTCAAGTGACCCAAAGGGAACAAAGCAACTTGGTGGAAAAGGCTCTGTAGGTCCCAGTTGATATGTAGTTGAATGCCAACCAGCTAAGACCTCCAGCAGCAGTTCAGAAGGTTGAGTAAAGTGATTTTCCCCCTCTGCTTAGTGCTGATGACACACTTCTGAAGTGTTGTGTCCTGTTCAGGGACCTGGGCTTGCAGCCCAGAAAGCCAACCAAATCTTGGGTTGCATCAAGAGAAGTGTGACCAGAAGGTCAAGAGAGGTGATTTTGCCCCTCTACTCAGCTCTGGTGAGGCCCCACCTAGAGTTACTCCAGTTCTGGAGCCCTCAACATATAAGAAGGACATTGAGCTGTTGGAGCAGGTCCAGAGGAGGGCCATGAAGATGATGAGAGGCCTGGAGCTCATCCCTTCTGGGGACAGACTGAAGGAGTTGGGGTTGTTCAGCCTGGAGAAGAGAAGGCTCAGGGGGGACTTCATAGTAGCTTCTCAGTACCTGAAGGGGGCTGCAGAAAGGAAGGACTTTTTCAATAGGATATGTCATGGGAGGACTAGAAATAATGGATGTAAGTTGGAAGAGGGGAGATTCAGACTAGATATAAGAAAGAAATTTTTTACAGTGAGGTGAGGGTAGTGAAACACTGGAAGAGGTTGCCCAGAGAGGTTGCGGATGTCCTCTTCCTTGAGGTGTTTAAGGCCAGGCTGGATGAGGCAATGAGCAACCTGGTCTAGTGGGAGGTGTCCCTGTCCGTGGCAGCGGGCTTGGAACTTGATGATCTTTAAGGTCCCTTCCAACCCAAACTATTCTGTGACACTGGAGTGAGTCTAGCAAAGAGCTGCTGGGTGAATAAAGGGCTGAAAGCATCTGTGAGATCTGGGATTCTCTAGCCTGAAGAAAGACCAACTTGTGGGAAATTTAGCAATGGGTATATATCTGGTGGGAGAAGATAAGGAAGACAGACCTCTGCTTCATTGTGCAGAGGGAAAGGACAGGAAGCAAATACCTGAATTTTAAATAGGAGAAATTCTGTTGAAACATAAATTTTGAAAAGAGGCTTTGGACTAGGCCTCCAGAGGTCCTTTCAACCACAGCTATTCTCTCTACCCTAATTTGTCTTCACTTTCTTTATAGTAATAGCCAGAAATTATAAGACACCACAATTGCTTATATTTCCATTTAGTCTACCAGTGTCACTTCTGTCATTCTAGAAAGATAACCTGAATGGAAGCAAGACCTGCAGCGAGGCAGTGGGTGGATTTTTAAGTATTTTGGGTTTCAGCATTGCTCGGGTGCATTGCACCTATTTTCTGACTTTCAGTGTGCCAAACACTGCGTGCTGTAAAAAACTTTTCTAATTAGAAGGCATGAAAAAGAGTTGTAAATGTGTATGTCTTCTAAGTTAGTATATGGCAAACTACCCTAGAACTTCAAGATTTCAAAGAGGTGGTGCTTGTGTAGTGAAGAACCTGCTTTTGGTTTGAGGAATTTATGCAGTGATGGTGGTTTGATTACTCAGACCTCCACTAAGGACACAAAAATACTTTGCAAGATAAATATTGACACCGTGAGACTTAAATATGAGCTAAAGAACTTTGCTGCATCCAAGTATCTGGGGTGTTTTCTGCAGCAAAGAGCAGGTGCTACTGTTGGTTTACATCATGCTATCTCAATGTGATTGATAACTAACTAGTCAATGTGTAACTTCAGAATTTAGGGGATGTGCTCCGAGTATAAAATACTAACTCCCTGTTTTGCTATCTAGAATCATGTACAGAGAAATGAAGGATTCTGATAAAGAGAAAGAAAGTGGCAAAATGGTAAGACTTTGTGCCTTTGAGTATGTTTTTGTGGCTGTTTAAACAAGAGCAAAATGAACCTTGTTGCAGTTTTTGAAATGCTACATTAAAAAAACTAACAGTTTTGAATTACTGAAAGGATATGAGTGAGTATATTTTTAAATGCATGCTCCTTTTAAAAAGGCAATGTGTAATGCATGTGAAATCTTGGAAGACTTTACAATCAGGAAGAGCCAACATTTGGTGGTTCCTGTTGTAGGGTTGCTGGTCAGTAGAGCATGTGGAGCAGTACCTTGGCACTGACGAGTTACCAAAGAATGACTTGATAACCTACCTGCAGAAGAATGCAGACTCAGCTTTCCTGCGCCACTGGAAATTAACCGGCACTAATAAAAGTATTAGGAAAAACAGAAATTGTTCCCAGCTCATAGCTGCCTACAAGGTATATATCTGCATCCAAACTGTCGTTGTTATGAATGGCTGTGTGCTTTGTTTTGCAGCTTTTAATGACTCTTGTGGAGGAGGGATATGACCTGGATAGGAGAGTTTGAATGTTCACACGCCAATAACAAGTCCAATTCTCGCTGCTGCTTTTTTAAAAATGTCTTCTGTTAAATGTCGTTGTGTTAAAATGCGTTTGAATGAAATACAATCGGGTTAAAATGTATTTCAATCGTGATTTGAGCCATCCATAATTTCACTGAGCGTTGAGGTTGATCACAGAAATCCCTGTGATTTTTCACAGAGTGCACAGTCCAAGCGACAGGGAGTGACACCCCTGGTTTTCATTCGTAACAATTTTTGGTTTTTATAGGATTTTTGCGAACATGGATCAAAATCTGGTTTAAGTCAAGGGGCCATTTCTACTCTTCAGAACTCTGATATCCTGAGTTTGGCAAAGGAACAGCCTCAGGCCAAAGCCGGGAGTGGGCAGAACTCCTGTGGAGTAGAAGACGTCCTGCAGTTACTTCGCATTTTGTATATAGTTGCCAGTGACCCTTATGCAGCAAGAACTTCTCAAGAAGGTAAGTTTAGTTTCTATTTGAGCTTCTGCCATGTTTCCATGAAAAAAAAAAAATTAAAAAAATCACTTTCTCTTGATGTTTTCAGAAGGAGATGAGCATCCTCAGTTTAACTTTCCACCAGATGAATTCACAAGCAAAAAAATTACCACAAAGATTCTGCAACAGATTGAGGTATTGTATAAATGCTTTGTGCACAATGAATCTAAGTGATATTGTTTTGAAGACTGTGTTATACTCTTCCTTACTTTGGCAGTTTGAAATTATGGCATTTTGACTTCTGAAAAAAGATGGAATAGAATTGTATCTTTTGCTTTTGAAGTGTACACTCAAGTATATGGGGTGTCTATGTGCTTAGCTACAGACTTGTTGGCACAACCTCAATCTAGTATTAGAAAACACTTTTTTTTTTTTGTCCCCCTCCTTGCATGAAACTCCAGGAGCCCTTGGCACTAGCAAGTGGAGCTTTGCCAGACTGGTGTGAGCAGCTAACCAGCAAGTGTCCTTTCTTAATTCCATTTGAAACAAGGCAGTTGTACTTCACCTGCACAGCATTTGGAGCATCAAGGTAAAAAAGTTTAAAAAAAAAAAAATTGAGACAGCTTCCTTTTTTTTTTTTTTTAATACAATAGTTCTTTTTGATTGCTGATTCAAAGAAGAACCATATCCTAGTGAGACATATTTTGCTTGCCAAATGTAAAGTACTTTAGCAGGAAAAGATGGGAGAGAAGATTGAAAACTACAGACAGACTTCAATTTGAAAAATTTCTTGTTCATAGCGTTAGAAGCTTATGCTTAGGAACATACCTTGGGTATTCAGGAAATTCTTTTGAAGAAGTTTCATTTTTCAACTTGAGCTGAAGACTTGCCTGTGTAGTTCTAGCTGGGTCATAGTGTCAGGTAATAACTTAGCTGGGTTGCAGTTCCTTGCATGAAGGAGTAAGAAACAAAATAAAAACATGTTCTGAAAATGTGAATTACTGGTTTTTGAAAACATTCATCAAAGCACACATCTCATACAGTTCCTATACTGGTTAGGTGATTGTTTGCTATAGCTTGGCAATTTAGTTCTTATTCATCAAACTGTTAACAAAGTAGCCAAAATCTAGCAAAAAGATGCTATTTTGAAAGTTAGTTTGAGCTGCACAAGGAAACTGTAACAAATACAGACGTGAAAACATTAAACCATACCCTCTGTGTTGTAGTTATCCAGGAATCTGTGATGTTTTGACTGCAGGAGAGATTTACCTGAGAGAATGTAAACATTTTTGCCAGCTTACTTTTATGCAATGAGAAGGATTAATTAGTTTTTGTGGGTTTTCTTGGCTTTCTTTGTTTTCCAAAGAGGAAGAAAAGTGTAGATAGTTGCAAAAATTACTCTTGCCTCTAATATGTAGTAGAAATGCCTCATGAAGGGTGTAAAATGAGGCATTTAAAAAGAAAGAGAGAGGAGGAGAATTGCAAGATATCAACTGAAGTCTTAGGATGGAAAAATTGAAGAGTGGTGCTGAAAACTGGACCCATCTGGTTTGGTTTTTTTGTTTTGGAAAAACAAAAAAGTTTAGAAAAACTATGTTTTAAAGAGAAACTGCAGGAACCATTTCATGGTATTTACTTGGTAAGTAAAGAGCTTTCTGAAGCTCTTCAAATACTGGAATGTTTCTTAGACACAGAGCTCAGACAGAGTAGGTGAGTTTTGTCATGACACTTGACTGCACTGTTTGCTGGCGGAACAGCCAGCAAACCTCGGTTTTGGCAATAGTTTGTTTATTTACAAGAGCTTTTACCTTTGACTCCATGTAAGTACTGCTATCAGAAATGTCTCCTCATTGCCACTACAGACTAGGAGGGGATGTGAGAGAGAGCAGCTCTGTGGAAAAGGACTCGGGGGGGGTATTTGTTGAACAAGAAGCTCATGTTGACATGAGTCAACAGTGTGTGCTCACAGCCTAGAAGCAAGCCCTGTTCTGGGCTGCATCAGCAAAGCCATGGCCAGCAGGTGGAGAAGGGATTCTGTCTCTTTACTCTGCTCTCCTGAGACCCCACCTGGAGTTACTGCCTCCAGCTCTAGAGCCCTCAGCACAAGAAGAACATGGGAACTATTGGAGAGAGTTCAGGGTAGGGACATGAGGATGATGTGGGGGCTGGAGCCCTTCTGCTCCAAGGGCAGCTGAGAGAGCTGGGGCTGTTGAGGCTGGAGGAGAGAAGCTGCACCTGGGGAGACCTCCCAGTGCCTGAAGGGGCTCCAGGAAAGCTGGGGAGGGGCTGTTTGCCAGGGCATGGAGCCACAGGACAAGGCACAGTGGTTTGAAACTAGAGCAGGACAGGGTTAGATGAGACATGAGGAAGAAGTTCTTCCCCATGAAGGTGGTGAGACTTGGGCCCAGGTTACCCAGAGAGGTGGTGGAGGCCCCATCATCCCTGGAGACATCCAAGGCCAGGCTTGCTGAGACTCTGAGCAACCTCATGTGGTGCAGGATGTCCCTTCTCACTGCAAGGAGTGGGACTGGATGGCCTCTGAAGGTCCATTCCAACCCTATGATTCTATGATTTCAGGTATTTCTTGATAAATTCTTGGGATGTACAATTTTAAAGGTTAATTGATACTTAAAGTCACTATTTTTACCTTTTTTTATGATAGACATTGTAATTTAAAATGACTGGGTTTTGGGTTCTTCCAGAGCAATTGTGTGGCTGCAGAACAGACGTGAAGCCACTGTTGAACGTACAAGGACCACAAGTACAGTGCGACGGGATGATCCAGGGGAATTCAGAGTTGGGCGCCTCAAACATGAAAGAGTGAAAGTTCCTCGGGGTGAATCCTTGATGGAATGGGCAGAAAATGTCATGCAGATTCATGCAGACAGGAAATCTGTTCTAGAGGTAAAGCCTATCTGCCTGGGTGAGATCACAACAAATAACTCTGTTCTTAACATACCGGGACAATGAATTAACACTGAACATTTCTCTTATTACAACGCCTCCTGTAATTTGTTTTTGGTTTTGGGGTTTTTTTTCCTAGGTTGAGTTTTTAGGGGAGGAAGGAACAGGCCTGGGTCCTACCTTGGAATTTTATGCTTTGGTGGCAGCGGAATTTCAGAGGACAGATTTGGGAGCTTGGCTTTGTGATGATGATTTCCCAGATGATGAGTCTCGTCAGGTAAATTTCATTTTGTGTCATTTTTAAAACTGAGTACTTGTCCAAAAGAAAAAAGATCTAGATATCCAGGGAAAGAAGAATGCATGACAAACTCAACATGAGCGCTTCAGGCGCGATTGCAGCCAAGAAGGCCAACCAAATCCTGGGTTGCATAAAGAGAAGTGTGACCACCAGGTCAAGAGAGGTGATTTTGCCCCTCTACTCAGCTCTGGTGAGGCCCCGCCTGGAGTTACTGTGTCCAGTTCTGGAGTCCTCAACAGAAGAAGGACATTGAGCTATTGGAGCAGGTCCAGAGGAGGGCCATGAAGATGGTCAAAGGGCTGGAGCAACTGCCTTATGAAGACAGGCTGAAGGAGCTGGGGTTGTTCAGCTTGGTGAAGAGAAGGCTCAGGGGGGACCTCATAGTAACTTATCACCCAAGGGGGTCCTGCAGAAAGGCAGGGGTAGGACTTCTTAATAAGATATGTGCTGGGAGGACTAGAAATAATGAATGTAAAATGGAAGGGGGTAGATTCAGGCTTGATATAAGAAAGAAATTCTTTACAATGAGCGTGGTGAGACACTGGAAGAGGTTGCCCAGAGAGGTTGTGGATGCCCCCTCTCTGGAGGTGTTGAAGGCCAGGCTGCACATGGCACTGAGCAGCCTGATCTAGTGGGAGGTGTCCCTGCCTGTGGCAGGGGGTTGGAACTTGATGATCTTTAAGGTCCGTTCCAACCCAAACCATTCTATGATTCTATGATCAGTGAGCATGAGCAGCTCCTCATTATGAAGAATGACCATTTTGCTGCACAGTTTGCTTCCTTTCCTGTGCTTCTTTAAATAAAAGATTAGTATAAGTATAAATAATAAAAGTCAGCTCTAACAATGCCACCTTTTTTTCCTGTGTGTGTTTTTCTTAAACCAGGTTGACATTGGTGGTGGATTGAAACCGCCTGGCTACTATGTACAGAGGTCCTGTGGACTCTTCACAGCACCGTTCCCACAAGACAGTGATGAACTTGAAAGAATAACCAAGCTCTTTCATTTCCTTGGAATTTTCTTGGCTAAATGCATTCAGGACAACAGACTGGTGGATTTACCCATTTCTAAGCCTTTTTTTAAACTCATGTGTATGGGGGATATTAAAAGCAACATGAGTAAGTTGATCTACGAATCACGGGGTGACAGAGACTTGCACTGTACTGAAAGCCAATCAGAGGCTTCCACGGAAGAAGGGCATGATTCCTTGTCAGTAGGAAGTCTGGAAGAAGACTCAAAATCAGAATTTATTCTTGATCCACCAAAACCTAAACCTCCTGCCTGGTTTAATGGAATTTTAACATGGGAAGACTTTGAATTAGTAAATCCACATAGAGCTAGGTTTCTAAAAGAAATTAAGGACCTCGCGATTAAAAGGCGTCAAATTCTAAGCAACAAAAGTCTGTCAGAAGATGAGAAGAACACAAAACTCCAGGAATTAATGCTGAAGAATCCATCAGGTTCAGGGCCTCCACTTAGCATCGAGGATTTGGGGTAAGAATTTTGTATTTATTTATAAATGTGCACGTAGCATTGTGTTAGAGATAAAAGTTAACACATTTAATTAAAAACTAATCACTGCAAGGGGTGGGGGGTCATTAGAGATGCAGCAAGATGCAGCTTGCCATCTGTAGCTGTTCTTTGAGCAAGTGAGAAAAGGCTCAGTCTCCTAACTTACATGTGACTGCTGCAATGCCATGTGACTCTCTAGAAACTTGAAAAATACTCTCAAATACTTGTAAATTAGTAGGGTGAATTGCTAACATCTTTGCTATGATAAATATTGAAACATACTGAGTTTTGTTGGAGGGACAGATTGACGTTTCAGACCATGTTTGAACCCACATTGGGTCCAGAGAAGGGCCATGAAGATGATGAGAGAGCTGAAGCAAACCCCTTCTGAGGAGAGGCTGAAGGAGTTGGGGTTGTTCAGCCTGGAGAAGGCTCGGGGGGACCTTAGAGTAGCTTCTCAGTACCTGAAAGGGGCTACAGAAAGGCTGGGGTAGGACTTTTTAATAGGATATGTGATGGAAGGACTAGGAGTAATGGAAGCAAATTGGAAGAGGGGAGATTCAGGCTGGAGAGAAGAAAAAAGTTCTTTACTGTGAGGGTGAAACACTGGAAGAGGTTGCCCAGAGAAGCTGTGGATGCCCCCTCCCTGGAGGTGTTTCAGGCCAGGCTGGATGAGGCACTGATCAACCTGGTGTAGTGGGAGGTGTCCCTGCCCGTGGCAGAGGGGTTGGAACTCGATGATCTTTAAGGTCCCTCCCAACCCAAACCATTCTATGATTCTGTGATTCAGGCAGACCTAAAAGTGCTCACATCCATGTTAAACTTGTGTCAGGGCATCATCATCTCTAGTTTTGGATTACTCCTTTTGAAGCAACAGTGTTTTTTTATATTATTAATATTATTTGTTAAAAGAGTGTTGTGCCAGAAGGATTGCACCAGATCTGAGCTGAGTAATTTCTTGTGCCCCCATGGGAAAGGTGTAGCACCGTTGCTGACCTAAACCAGCACCCAAATGTGAAGCCACTCTGCAACTGGTAGTGCTGGAAATCAATGGAGAAGATTTTGGGAGTTTGTGAACAGTGTTAAACAGTTTGAGCAGTTTTGAAGTGGATAAAGAGAGCAGACTCTGAAATTTTCAAGGGTTATCAAACCCAAATCAAGAGGAGATGAGCACATGAGTGTGCACACCATAGACTGGAATCAGGGATGTTCTCTTGTCCATTCCCAATAAAAGTTCAGAGCTCTGCAAACAATTTTCATTTGTATAATATACAAAATAAACCACAGATCATAGGGTTGGAAGGGCCCTTCGAGGGCCCATCTAGTCCAACCCCCTGCAGTGAGCAGGGACATCCTGCACTAGATAGATGAGATTGCTCAGAGCTTCAGCAAGCCTGGCCTTGGATGTCTCCAGTGAACTTTGGTTTGAATAATGGTTTGAAATGCAGCGATAGGCTTTCTGGTGTGGAGATGCAGCTTAGAAATCTGGTGTATTTGCAAAAGCAAAGTTATTCCAGTTAATAACTGTCTTTGTATTTTTAGTCTCAATTTTCAGTTTTGCCCTTCGTCCAAAGTGTATGGGTTTACAGCTGTGGATCTCAAGCCGGGTGGTGAAGATGAGGTAAGGAACCAAACACACCCTTACCCTGCAAACAGCAGTTAAACTTGTCCTGTCTGACAGGAATTTTCATAGCATTTATCTGTCCTCTTTGCAGACTGTAACAATGGACAACGCAGAGGAATATGTAGATCTCATGTTTGACTTCTGCATGCACACTGGTATACAGAAACAGATGGAGGCTTTCAGAGGTAATTTGAAAGGTGACAGAATGTACATGCAGTCAGGAGGAGTGATCAGTGTCCAGAGGGGTGCTGCTTTTAAGTAGCAACTTCAGAATTCACTTTACCCTGCTGCAAATCTGTAGTTTCACAACACCTTTGCATTAGTTATGCCACTTTAATCTTGAAGAGGCTTTGTTTGAAGAAGCTGTGGATTGATTCTGGGCTGCTAAAAACACAACCGAAAAGCTTAGTTTATAAATATTGTTTTGACTTGTGTTTGTAACTCTTTTAAAGATGGCTTCAACAGAGTCTTCCCAATGGAGAAGCTGAGTTCCTTCAGTCATGAAGAAGTTCAGATGATTCTTTGTGGAAATCAATCACCTTCTTGGGCAGCTGAGGATATCATCAATTACACTGAACCTAAGCTGGGATATACACGAGACAGGTACTTACCACCATGAGGGATTTCAAAACAGCAGCTAAAAGTTAACTGTTCAAAAGTCCAGAACATTCAGTAGATAAAGATGGCAGATTGATGGCCAGGGAAGAGCAAATGATTGTCTGAAACTACGTGAAATTACCGTGTATGTTAGGCCAGATAGATTTAAACATACTCAGTGCTTCTGTGGTAAGAGAGGATTAAAATCCTAAGATATGAACAACTACTGGAGCTGACACAGGCTGTTGAAAATTGCATTTTAGAGTTCATACTTTCTTTCGAGCTGTGTATAGTTATTATTTGTCACCCACTTCTTTCTCCTCAAGTGTAATCAATAAAGAAAACCTACAATGCAGGGAACAAATAGCTGGTGATTAGCTCTCTGAAGATTATCTTGATTTTGACAGGTTTGGTGTTTTCTGTTGTTCAGTGGCAATAACAAATGATTGTGTCAGTACAAGCACACTGGAAGGATCTGAGCCTTGTCAGAGTTGGGTTGATGGTTGGACTCGATCTGAAAGATCCCTTCCAACCAAGATGATGATGATCCCTATCTATCTGAGATGCTGTGTGGAGCAATTCTTCTCTTCAACATATGTGTATAGATGCAGCTGAGATGATGGTGCCTAACATTTGAAGGAACCTCTCTGCTTTCCCCATGCCCTCTTCTCCCCTTCCCTCTCTGGGCTGGAAAGATGAAAGCAGGGGCACCTGGAAAGATTCCTTGCAGATCTATTCTGTGTCTGTTTCTCCACTTTTTTTTTAATGAGGTTGTCTTAACAGGTTAAAGAAACATTAGAATTCAAATCTTATGTGAATTGGAAGTGCTTTTATGCTGCAGAAGTGTTACAGAAAAAGTTCTAGATTATAGTCAGTTGGATCCTTCTTGTAGAATAGATACAAGCTCTGGCTACTCCTCCCCCCTTTCTTATGCAAGATTCCCAAATAATACTCTGAGACAAAAGCTACTGTTTACCCTTATTTTTCTTGCAATACTCAGCAAGGAGATTAAAGAAATGTTTTCAGGGTTTCTTTGACATTTGCAACTCAATACTGAGTAGGCACTGGATTCTTACACTGACTTCTTAGATGAATTCAAAAGAAATTTTAAAAAACCCCACTCTCTCGTAATGTTGTTATTAACTAATAGTATTATTTTCTTTTCAGCCCTGGATTCCTTCGATTTGTGCGAGTCTTGTGTGGTATGTCTTCAGATGAAAGGAAGGCTTTTCTGCAGTTCACCACTGGCTGTTCAACACTCCCACCAGGAGGACTGGCCAACCTACACCCCCGCCTCACTGTTGTGCGCAAGGTAAGGCTAAGTCAGGAGGCTCCTTCAAACCTACCCACCTCAGCTTTTGAATGTTGGGACTTGCTGCAACAAGAAAAAATCTTAATTTTTTGGGTTTGTTTTTTATTTATGATACTATGCTAAGTTTTCAGTATGAACCTCTCTCTTGGGTCTTCTCTCTGATTTGGTATTTCATAGAATCATAGGGTTGGAAAGGACCTTCAGAGGCCATCTAGTCCAATCCTGCATTGATGGGGACATCTTGCACTCGATCAGGTTGCTCAGAGCTTCAGTAAGCCTGGCCTTGGATGTCTCCAGGAGTGGGGCTTCCACCGCCTCTCTGGGCAACCTGGGCTAGTGTCTCACCACCCTCATGGGGAAGAACTTCTTCTTGTCTCACCTAACCCTGCCCTGCTCTAGTTTCAAACCACTGCCCGTCATCCTGTGGCTCCATGTCCTGGCAAACAGCCCCTCCCCAGTTTTCCTGGAGCCCCTTCAGGCACTGGGAGGTCACTGGGAGGTCTCCCCAGGTGCAGCTTCTCTTCTCCAGTCTCAGCTGCTCCAGCTCTCTCATCCTGACCTTGTAGTAGAGGTGCTCCAACCCCTCATCATCCTCATGGCCTCCTCTGGACTCAATAAGTTCTAATATGAAAGAGTTAGATGTACATATAAAGCAAATACAAGTTGCTCTAGAGCTTTCCTGATGCTGCCATTGCTTGAGAGCTGGTGTTTTGCACACTGTAAATGCCAGGAATTGGCATTCACAACTTGTAATTTGCATCTCAATTGCTGCGAACAGCTGGGATTAAAAACCCCATCTATTGTTTTCCTCAGGTGGATGCTACAGATGCGAGTTACCCGTCAGTCAACACGTGTGTGCATTACCTGAAACTGCCCGAGTATTCTTCTGAGGAGATCATGCGGGAGCGCCTCCTGGCTGCCACCATGGAGAAAGGTTTCCATCTCAACTGAGCCATCTCAAACGGGACAGGAGACAGTGGGTTTGTGATCCTATCGAAGCCTCTTGTGTTTTGTGTGCAAAAAAACTTACGATCTCCACGCTGTGCTCTGACGAGACTCGCCTTTTACTTCACCCGTGAGGCTTTAGGAACATGTGGAATGAGTTCGTTAGCTGCTAATGACAAAGTAAATCCTTGTTAACTACACAGCCAGCAAGAAATTGGCACGGAACACTGTGTGACGCTTCAAGGGCTTGCACAACTGGAAATTGAGGTGGTTCTGTTTGACTGTTCCAAAGAGCAGATCATCAGGTTTTCAGTGTTCACCAATCCAAATTTCTAACAGTGTATTTGTGTAAAGTTTGTCAGTTAATACCTTGTACACTACAGCTGCCATCACTGGTCCCTCTTTGCTGGCTTTAAGCTAACTGGTCAGAAACTTGCTTCCTTTAAAACTTAGAGTTAAGGGGCATCTCCAGCTTTTTTCTTTTTTAATGATGCCTGCACTATTGGAGTATTTTAGTGGGTTTTTGCATATAACCATGCACAACTTTGGTTGGTTTTTTTTTTTCTTTCTTTCTTTCAAGTGGGAATATATTTTGATTTCTCGAAAGCCCTGCTATAAAGATCAAATCCTTAAGTGTGTTTGTGCAGCTCAACAATAAAGCTATTAAAAAAAATACAAAAAAACACTGGTTCCTAGTGCAAGGCACACTTAAAGCAAGTTTTACTTTTGGTTGTATTTTCTTTGTATATTATAAACATTTATTTAACTCGTTGCAGTTTGAAGTTTAAAAACAACCACCGACGTGTAAGCTCAAAAGTAATCATTAAAATGTTTGCAACATATCAAACTGTCTCCTGAGTACTTCATTAATACTTCATGCGTTACTAAATCCCTTCCCAGCCACTTGTCACACTTCTTTTTTCATGGTTTAAAAGATCTACTTGGCAATCACTTGTTTCTGTGCTCAAATCTTTGCAAAACTTACCCAAAAATCACTCAGTCTAATTCCTTAAGAAGTAGCCTGGCCACAGTAAGGCTGCGTGGGGCAGTCTGTGGTGCTCCTCAGTGGCTCCTGTGACCTGAGGTGATGGTTTTTAGAATCACAGAATAGTTCAGGTTGGAAGGGACCTTAAATATCATCGAGTTCCAAACCCCTTGACATAGGCAGGGACACCTCCCACTAGATCAGGTTGCTCAGTGTCTCATCCAGCCTGGCCTTAAACACCTCAGGGAGGAGGCATCCACAACCTCTCTGGACAACCTCTTCCAGTGTCTCACCACCCTCACTGTAAAGAATTTCTTTCTTATCTACAGCCTGAATTTACCCCCTTCCAATTTACATCCATTATTTCTAGTCCTCCCATCATATACCTCATTAAAAAGTCCTACCCCTGCCTTTCTGTAGGATCTCCTCAGGTATTGATAAGTTACTCTGAGGTCCCCCCTGAGCCTTCTCTTCAGGCTGAACAACCCCGACTCCTTTAGCCTGTCCTCATAAGGCAGCTGCTCCAGTCCTTTGATCTTCGTGGCCTCCTCTGGACCTGCTCTAACCTGTGTAGCTCCATCCTTCTGCTCCAGAAGAAAGCTGTGGCTGAGGAACTTGTATTGCCAGAGCTGTTTCTCTTCTGTAAACATTTTCATTGTGATTCGTGGATGGAATATATAAGAGAAAAAAAAAAAACCAAACACTGGTGTGCCCAAATAGAGTGCCTTTTTGTGTAATTTCTGAAGCCAATGTGATAAAAGATGATCAAACTTGATTTCAATGATAATTTAATGATAATTCATTTTATTAATGTTCCAAATACTCCCAGTTCCAACTTAAGCAGCGTGCAGGAATCCAAACTACATCTGTACTTGTCACTTAAATTTCTAATCATAACTTCAGGTGGAAGCAGCTTTCTGATGAAGGCTGAATCTTGTTTAAAAGTCATAAACATTACAGGATGCATAATTTAAGGTATCTTTGTACAAAGATTAAAAATATAAAATTAGTGCTTAAAGGAAACCATGAAATGCACTTTGAATTAACAGTGCTGTATCTTCTGCTGCCTTCTTAGTGTGGGACATTGTCATTGACAGCCATGCCCAAGTGGTCACGTGCAAGTTTCCATGACTCATGACTTTGTCCCCAATTTATAAAAGTGCTGACTGTTGTAGAAATTCCTGCTGTGTCAATAAAGCTGCAGCTGAAATTGGCTGTGCCACTTGAGCTCTGCCTTTCTATTAGGTAAGGAGCACCCGGGAGACAGAACAGTTTCCATCCAACTAACTTGAATGGTTGTGAGAGTCAGTCTTGGGCCATCAGAGAAGTGCTGGTGGAAGGCACCTGATGGTTTGTTTCACCCCCTTTTGTAAAAGACAGTGGCCAGCCCTGCCTCTCCTACCTTTCTGCCACTTTGTCCAGCACATAGAGAAGGGCAAGGATTCTGTTCCTGTTTGTTTCCACAATGCAGCCATTCAGCACCATTTCATCCAAAATGATGTGCACCCTGTCCAAATTGAACATGATCTGGGAACGCTGTGAGTTAAGTCTCTTTCCAGCAACATGAAGGTAATTCAGGGAAAATCTTAGGTAGCTTTAGTCTTTAATTAAAGTTTCCAAAAATAGGTATTTCTCAGAATCATCAAAAGCACTGAGTTTGAAGGGACCTCCAAAGGCCATCTAGCGCCACCCCCTGCAGTGACAAGGACATCCTGCACTAGATGAGGTTGCTCAGAGCCTCAGCAAGCCTGGCCTTGGATATCTCCAAGGATGTCTCTCTATCCTGGGCAGCATCAGCAAAACCACAGCAAGCAAGTCAAGAGAGGGGATTCTGCTCTCTTCTGAGACACCACCTGGAGTTACTGCATTCAGCTCTGGTGCCCTGAGCACAAGAGTGACATTGTACTTCGATTTTCTTGAAGCAAGGTCAAAGCACAACTCTAATATTACAGTGATGGGACAGCTCTTTTGGCTCAAGACAGAGCTGTAACATTAACTTGTTGTTACTGCTGTCATTTCAGCATCTATTTTACTGTAAATATAATAGAAAAAGTAAAACCCTGAGCTAATAACTAATTAAGTCTGAAAGCTCCTCCATGAGTATAACTTCTCTTGACTATGTCAGTGCCACTTGAGTCTCTCTGAGCAAGCTCTCCCCACCTTACTGTAAATGATACCAGGCTTAAAGAATCATAGAATGGTCTGGGGTGGAAGAGACCTTAAAGATCATCTTGTTTCAGCCCTCCTTCCATGGGCAGGGACACCTCCAACTAGACCAGGTTGCTCAGTGCCTCATCCACCTGGCCTTAAACACCTCCAGGGATCTTAATAATTGAGCCTTTAAATGGGTGATACTTTCAGAAAGATGCTACTTACTGTTGGTGCACAACCTGTGAAACTTCTGTAGTGTCTCAAGTGCCTGACCAGGGAGTGCCATGAAGATAGCAAGACCAGAAAGAGGGAGAGAAATACATTTCTCATAATGAAAAGGATACATCTAATTCACTCTGCAAGGAAAAGAGAGAGAAAAAACGTTAGTTATGGCTTGATCTTTCATCTCAAATTCATTAAACATCCTGTTAAAGAAAGTTTTCAAAATAGCAGCACAGGATTTTAGGACAATTCAGATTTCTGTTCTTTCTCTGTTCCCTGCTTTCTCATGACAATATGGGGAGCACTAGTACAGACTGGTTTTTGAGGTTCACGTGCTCCATCCTCATGATCTTTTTCAGTGAGAGCGATGTCAGCTCCCTGCTTAATGCTTATACAATCTCTATAATGAATGGAAGTCATTTAGGGGATGTAATGCTAAAAAGTGCAAGAAAAGAACTGTGAAGAAAAACCTCTTTATTTAAAATGTGTAAAATGCCAGTGGCTAATTTAAGAGCAGTGGCCCAAAGAAACCCCAAAGTACAAGTAAGTAAAAACAAGCTTTCCCAACAGAAATATTTCTGGTATTGCCTGTCTGATGATGTACTTTTATTGTGAAAAAAATCAACTACACTTCTTTTCTTGTTTTCAAAATTCAACTTGAATATGGAAAAAAGTATTTTCTTCTGTGATTTATTACCCAAAATGGCAATATGACATATTCACTGCAGCTTTGAAAGAGAGGAAATATTTCATAGTAGATTCAATGCTTCACTCACCACTCTGCTGAAGTATTTGTCCAAAACTTCAACAAAATTATGAATTAGTTCATACACTGCCATCTCATTCTGAAAATTTAAAAACAAGTGAATGATTAGAAGAAAAACAAGTAAAGAGCTGCAAAATGTAACAGAATTGTGTTAGTTTTTGGCATAAGAAAAGCAACTCATACTACAATGAAGTGCACACGTTCGGGCCACTCAAGGCAGGGTGGTTACCCTGTGGAGGTCCTGAGAGCACGGGAAAGCTGCTGGGCAGAAGTCTGGGCCAACCACAGGAGTAGACACTGCAATACCCAAAGGATTTGTCTCACCGGGACTGTTGCCACCTCACTGTATACTTTGTCCCACCACCACAGACTCACAAAATGTGAGGGATTGGATGGGACCTGGAAAGACCATCTAGTCTCATCCCCCTGCAGGAGCAGGAACACCCAGATCAGGTCACACAGGAAGGTGTCCAGGTGGGGTTTGAACGTCTCCAAAGAAGGAGACTCCACAGCCTCTCTGGGCAGCCTGTGGCACTGTTCTCTCACCCTAACAAATTTTCCTCTCATATTTCTGTGGAACCTCCACTGTTCCAGTTTGGACCCATTATCTCTTGTCCTGTCATTGGATGTCACTGAGAAGAGCCTGACTCCATCCTCTTGACACTCACCCTTTCCACATTCATAAACATGAATGAGGTCACCCCTCAGTCTCCAAGTTAAGGCGACCCAGCTCCCTCAGCCTTTCATAAGGGAGATGCTCCCATCCCTTAACCATCATCGTGGCTCTGCGCTGGACTCTCTCCAGCAGTTCCCTGTCCTGAGGGCCCCAGAACTGGACACAATACTCCAGATTTGGTCTCACCAGGGCAGAGTAAAGGGAGAGGACCCTTCTCCACCTACTGACTACACCCCTTCTAATACACCCCAGGATGCCACTGGCCTTCTTGGCCACAAAGGCACACTCCTGGCTCTTGGGCATCCTGCTGTCCACCAGGACTCCCAGATCCCTTTCCGCTACACTGCCCTGTAATAGCACAATCCTCAGCTTACAGAGACTGACAGAGCTCACGAAGCTGTGCCTACCCCTGCCAGAGTGCCCCTGGCCAGACACAGCCTCTGGGAGTACAGATGGGCCATTTTGTTTTATGTAGCAGGATTTGGCCAAAGTTGGACACCACTAAAACTCTGGTTTGAAGACACTGTGTTAGTCCAGCAGCTGCCTTCCACAGCTCCCAACCAAAGTCTCCACTAATAAGCTCTGAATTAATTTCTCAGAACTAGGAATCAGTGTAAACTTTGCAGGGCCAGCCTGAACAGATCAATTAGCAAAACTTGTCAATTTTCAGGCAAATATCTTTTTTTCATTCCCTTTTTAAAAAACCCCAACACAATAAATCAGCATCTATGTAGCTGACAATATGAGATTTTTTTTTGAAGGCTGAAAACCATGAGCAGTTTGGAAAAAACCACTACAGCTGCTCTGGCTGTAATACTAACATACGTTAGGAAACACCCCCCTCCATATATTTGTTTAATCAAAAATAAAGCTAGAATGCACAATAAGGCTTGTGAAGACTGTCTCGTGATACCATTTCAGTCATCTGCTATAAAATGAAATCAAACGGACCTTTTCTTTCATTCTTTTTGATTTCTCTCATGGAAATAAAAAGGTCTCTTTCTTTCTTTTTTTTTTTTTTTTTTTTTTTTTTTTCAATAACTCATTGGAATTCTGTAATTCCTATTGCAAAATTCCATCCTGGAAAAAGAGGAGAGTTCTTGTCTGTAGCTCCTAGAGGTTTCAAGAGTTTTTATGATTTCTTACCTCTGCCTCGTTGATTCCAGCGACAACGAAAAGGGCTGCGTACTGCCGGTACACCAGCTTGAAGTCCTTATACTCGATGAAAGAGCACTTAAGGGGAAAGAAAAGGAGTCAGAGAAGCTGCCATTTGAGCCTAAACACTGCCCATTTATGTTCCTAAGGCCCACCCAGAGCAAAACATTTCCCATGAGCCACCAATCGTGCCTCAAAAGAGATTTGGCAAAGTACCACTCAAGGACTTCTCACTAACTGACAGAAAAGCTGGGGCTTTTTAAACGGGCGAAGGGGAACTTACAGATCCAAAGTGATTTTGCTTGCTATTCTAAGTCAATACTTCCCCATAATCTTAATTTGGAAACACTTCCAAAACACAGCTCCTCAAAGTAATTTTTGTATTTAAAAGAGTATAACTATTCTTATATTAAACAAATTAAAGATTATTAGACTTACAGACACCCAGGGGCAATACATGGCTGTCACACTAAGACTAAAAAGCCAGATGATGCCGTCACACCCTGCTTTATGAGGTGCTGCCCTCCTTTTTAAGTATTATTTTGCTCCACCCTTGAAACAGCAGCTCTTTTGGTGAAGTTTTGGTTGGGAGATGCTATTGCCAGCAGGATGGGGAAGTTTAAATTCTTTAGCCACCCCCAATTCTGCCAGTTCAAATACTATATAGGAACTACTATTTTTTCCAGAGGTCTTCTATAATGAAATACATGAGGACCATTATCTAACAGCACAGGTAAATAATGAGAAGTGAAACAGTTGACAGTCACAACACAAACCAGACATGCTCCCATTCACAGCCCAAGTCACAGCTTTCTCTTCCAGTGCACACTAATGAACTCCAAAGTTTTGCTACATTTGGAACTTTTCTTAAAGAATCAGTGGCTCAGCACTGCTCAGCAGAGCCATGGCAACTTGCACCTACAAAATTTTCCAGCGTGAGTTTTCTTTCTTGCAGAAATTGTACACCCTTTTTAAAAACACAAACACCTAATACAGAGGCCTAAAAAAAATCTGTGTTAGCAAAAACATGTGTTATAAATGATAATTTCATGATTTGAAAACCTTTATGATTTAAACTTGGAATGGTCAGTATTGTCCCTACCACCTGCTGGCAAAGGAGGAGTAATATTTCCCCGTTACCCTCTACTAAGATGGAATTAGAAGGATAAACTAAACTTGTCCTGAAACTTCTGAGCCTCAAAGACGAGGAATTTTCACAAAGGTGATGCGTAATCTCTGTGTGCCTCAAAAAAACAGTGAAGAGCAACAGTAAATCTGAGTGGACACATAACCAAGAAAGAAAGTACTTTTGTTCACGGGGAGAAATGAAAGAATGACCTGTAAAGGAAACTGATGTGTTTTCAAAACTATTAACATGGATGATGAGATGCTGTTAAAGATAAAAGGACTAGGGGGGAAAATGCAGAATTTACCTGATCCTTTGAGCGGGAGAGACAGAGTTTGATTACTTCAGCTTCCAGCAGTGTCCGTTTGTTAATATCAACATGCTCATAGTATCTAGAGAGCCTCGTTTGGCCTTGTTTGTTTACCATCAGAAAAAATTTTATCATTTCTTCTTTGTTGCTCTCAGCAGCAGGTTTGAATATGGGGTGCAGGAACAGGGAGTATTTCTGTGAGGAGAAAAAAAAAAATAAAAAAAATCACAGAACGGTTTGGGTTGGAAGGGAACTTAAAGATCATCTAGTTCCAAACCTCCTGACATGGGCAGGGACACTTCCCAGTAGACCAAATTGCCCAGTGCCTCACCCAGCCTGGCCTTAAACACCTTCAGAGAGGGGCATCCATGGATGTTAAAGACCCCAGCCACCAGCTGCCACCAGCCAAGCCCTGCCCCACTTGAGCTGGAACAGCTTCTCACAAGCAAAGAATTTCTTAAGCTTCCTAAAAGCTTGTCAGAGCAGGTCTACACCTATTTAAGACTGATTGCCAAAACACAGAATATAGGGAAAACCAATCTATCTTTCGCATGCAAAATAAACCAACAGAATTGTAGGGTTGGAAGGGACCTTCCAAAGCCATCTAGTGCCACCTCCTGCAGCGACAGGGACATCCTGCACTAGATCAGGTTACTCAGAGTCTC
This sequence comes from Turnix velox, assembly GCA_013400935.1. NCBI lineage: Eukaryota > Metazoa > Chordata > Aves > Charadriiformes > Turnicidae > Turnix > Turnix velox. The sequence goes on from VZTY01004613.1 coordinate 69,147, forward strand.
AGCAAAACAGACCTTAGATGTCTCCAGGGATGGGGCCTCCACCACCTCTCTGGGCAACCTCTTCCAGTGTCTCCCCATCCTCATGAGGAAGGACTTTTCCATCATGTCACATCTAACCCTGTCCTGCTCTAGTTTCAAACCACTGCCCCTCGTCCTGTGGCTCCACAGCTCCTCCACAGCTCTTACTACCTAAGCCCTAACGCTCAGCAATGATTCGCTGCTGTCAGTACAGACTTTGCAGAAGACCAGCTGAGGAGGTGGCTCTAGGCTGGTCTAACCGCCATGGAATCCCAGAACAGACCCGAGTTTTCAGAGCCGAGGCCACTCCGAAGCCTGATTTGTGTCCGGAGGCCGCTGTAGCGACAGGGCGCAGGCCCGGGCCCAGGCTGAGAGCCCCCGGCACCGCGCCTCATGGCGGGAGGGCGGGCGGAGAGGCATCCCGACCCGCACCCCCATCCACCCACCTGAGGCCGGGGCGAAATGACACCTTTTCCCCTCCCCCCTCCTCACGGTGTCCCCGGGCTGTAGCGACAATACTTAAGCCCAGCCAAGGAGCTCCCCCTTCCCCGCTCGCTTCCCTTCCTGCGCTTGCGCACTCGGCCGGGAGGAGGAGGGAGGATGCACGAGGTCGCTGGGCTCCGCTCCTCCCCGCCGGCCTGCGGCTGTGGGGTGTCTACTTGCAGGCTGCAGACGAGGCGTTGTGTGTTGGAAGATGTAGCTCCTTAGGTGGGTCTGTTCGGAAAACGCCTGTTGCTGCAGGTGGGCATGTTCCCGAAGGAGACAGAGGAGTCAGAAGGTGACAGATGATCACAGAATCACAGAGTATCAGGGATTGGAAGGGACCGCAAGAGATCGTCTAGTCCAGTCCCCCTGCTGGAGCAGAAACACCCAGACTAGGTAACACAGGAACTCGTCCGGATGGGTTTTGAATGTCTGCAGAGAAGGAGACTCCACACCCTCTCTGGGCANAGGCATCCCGACCCGCACCCCCATCCACCCACCTGAGGCCGGGGCGAAATGACACCTTTTCCCCTCCCCCCTCCTCACGGTGTCCCCGGGCTGTAGCGACAATACTTAAGCCCAGCCAAGGAGCTCCCCCTTCCCCGCTCGCTTCCCTTCCTGCGCTTGCGCACTCGGCCGGGAGGAGGAGGGAGGATGCACGAGGTCGCTGGGCTCCGCTCCTCCCCGCCGGCCTGCGGCTGTGGGGTGTCTACTTGCAGGCTGCAGACGAGGCGTTGTGTGTTGGAAGATGTAGCTCCTTAGGTGGGTCTGTTCGGAAAACGCCTGTTGCTGCAGGTGGGCATGTTCCCGAAGGAGACAGAGGAGTCAGAAGGTGACAGCAGTTCCCTGTCCTTCCTGAACTGAGGGCTCCAGAACTGGACACAATATGTCAGATGTGGTCTCACCAGGGCAGAGGAGAGGGGGAGGAGAACCTTTCCCCTCCTACTGACCATGCCCCTCTTAATACACCCCAGGATGCCATTGACCTTGGCCACAAGAGCACATTGCTGGCTCATGGTCATCTTACCCCAAGGTCCCTTTCCCCTGCATTGCTCTCTAACAGCTCAGTCCCCAGGTTGGGGGGGGGGGGGAAAAACAGGGTTGTTCTTGCCTATATGCAAGACTTTACACTTGCCTTTATTATATTTCATTAAATTCCTCCCTGCCCAACTCTCCAGCCTGTCCAGGTCTGGCTGGATGGCAACACAGCCTTCTAGCATGTCAGCCATTCCTTCCAGCTTGGTGTTTGGGAAGGACATTATTAGTGTGAACGATGGCATCTACAAGGGGAATTTCTGATTGTACTTATTGTGGTGTGGAAAGTTACCAATATGGAACCAGAAGATATAAAAGGAGACTGTCTAGAAAATGTTCCTGCTGCCTGAGGTGGGTGTGTCTGTTCACAAAGGAGACAGAAGAGTCCTGAGACTTAATTCAAATAAAGGGAGAGTCCCCCCAGACATTCCTCAGGCAGGGTGTCTCAAATTGTTGGAGAGCACAGCCTCCTCTTACCCTAATTTTCCCAGCCACAAGTTTCCCTGTGCCTTTTGCCCTTGTTTCCAAGGTAATTGGGATTTACAGACTTCTCCGATGAGGCAAATATGAAACTTGAAGTCCAATACTCACATTATAAAGGATGTTTGCAGATTCAGGAACATCCATATGCTCCATATCTGGATGCCAGAAACATCCATATGTTCTGTCAGTCCAATCATAGAATCACAGAATGGTTTGGGTTGGAAGCGACCTTAAAGATCATCTAGTTCCAAACACCCTGCCATGGGCAGGGACATCTCCCACTAGACCAGGTTGCTCACTGCCTCATCCAGACTGGCCAATGTATCACCACCCTAGCGGGCATCCAAAAAACTCTCTGGGCATCCTCTTCCAATGTATCACCACCCTTACAGGGAAGAATATTTTATTTCCAGCCTGAATCTCCCCTCTTCTTCCAAATTACATCCATTATTCCTAGTCCTCATCTCAAAAGTATGTCTGCAATTTCAGGAGCATCCAGATTACCTGCACCAGGCAATGTCTGCTTTTAGCCTCACTTCCCTCCTCAGTCTACTCAAACATGCAGCAATCCATTATATTTTGGCACAAGACAGTGGCTGATCTCATTATGATTATAAAATAACATTATAAGATAAAAATTGTAGATATATAAGATATAAAAGGTGATTGTCAGGAGGATGGAGCCAGGCTCTTCTCAATGACATCCAACGATAGGTCAAAGGGCAGTGGGTGCAAGCTGGAACAAAGGAGGGTCCACAGAAATATAAGAAAAATCTTTTGTCAGGGTGAGAGAACAGTGGTACAGGCTGCCCAGAGAGGGTGTGGGGTCTCCTTCTCTGGAGACATTCAAACCCCACCTGGATGCCCTCCTGTGTGACCTGATCTGGATGTTCCTATTCTAGCAGAGTGATGGGACTAGATGATCTTCTGAGGTCCCTTCCAACCCCTGACATCCTGTGACTCTGCAATAACAAACTTACAACTTACTCCCTTGGCCACCATCTTGGAAGTCCTGATGAATGAGTTTCAGCTGTTGTTGGGAACCAAAGCATCAGTGGGATCTCTCTGACAAACTTACTGCTTTGCCTGGAGAGAAAAGCACCTCTTGTGTGCAGAGGCCATTCCCCCACTCTCCCTCCAGATACCTCCCACTCCCACCAGTGGAACTGTAATGGAGCCAAGTTGGAGGTGACAGGTTGGAGCCCAGCCTGGTCGCCCTCACAGTCTGAGGCATTGTTTAATTCCTTTTCATTGGGGTCAGGTTTGTGTTTGTAAGTTTTTAATTAAGAATACTCTTGTGCTAGGCAAAGGCTAGGAGGGAGACGGAGCGGAAAACAAACGGCCCCTAGCGGCGCCTTAGTGGGGCTTTTATGCTTTCCTGTGTATTATTCTGGTGCGGCCTAAATTGCATTCCCGCCAGGAGCTGCTTGTAAAAATCAGAAATGTAATTATAATATGCAGGGTTTACTCCCAGATGGACTGTTAACGAAGCCTAATTCGCCAATTAAATAGACTAATTCGGCTTTTTTCTCCCTGTGCCACATGGCGCAGGCACGCATACAAAGGGACACAAGGCGCGTACCCGCCGCAAAAGAAGGACTGCAGGAGGAGAAGCGCGGCCGCCATGTTGCAAGGAACGCTCCGCCCCACTCCGGGTGATGGGCGCGAAGTCGGGCCAATCATAGCGCAGCTCCTTTCTTGCTATTGGTAGGTTCGATGAGCCGGGGCGGGACTGCGCAGACGCAGTAGGCGAAGCGTAGGCACGCACGCAAGCGGCTGTTGCCCTCACCGGCAATGGCGGCCGCGCATGCGCAGTGACTCCGCGCACGCACGGCCTACTGCCGGCACTCCGCCTCGCTGCCCTCACAGATAGTGGCGGTCGCCATGCCGGAACTGCTGACACAGCCTCTGTCCTCGTTCCCAATTCCTCATCATCCCGACGGCGCTCGGGACTCCGGTTCGGGCTCCGAGGCAGCGAGTCCTTCGTTCCCTGCCGGGACTCTCGTAGGCTGCGGCTAAAGACGGCCGCCATGTTGTACGGCACTTCGGGCCGCTCCGGGGCGGGTGTTTCCGCCGATGGGGACAGAGAGGCGCTGGCCATGGCCGCCGTGTGCGTGCGGGAGGACGGCAGCGGCGCGGGCGGAGAGCGGAACCCAGTTGGAGGGAGCTCGGTCGGGCCGGGGCCTCCGCCAGTGCGTCGAGTTGAAGGGTGACATGGAAGGAGGCGACACGAGCGGCTGCGGTCCCTCGGCCTAATTTACAGAGTCCCAGAATGTGAGGGACCTGGAGAGATGATCTAGTCCCAGCCCCCTGCCAGAGGAGGAACACCCAGATCAGGTCACACAGGAAGGCGTCCAGGTGGGGTTTGAATGTCTCCAGAGAAGGAGACCCCACACCCTCTCTGGGCAGCCTGTGCCACTCTTCTCTCACCTTAACCCTGACAAAGTTGTTTTCTCTTGTTCCTGTGGAACCTTCTGTGTTCCAGCTTGCACCCACTGCCCCAAATCCTATCATGGGAGGTCACTGAGAAGAGCCTGGCTCCATCCTCCTGACACTCACCCTTTACATATTTATAAGCATAAATGAGGTCACTCCTTAGTCTCCTTCAAGCTCAAGAGACCCAGCTCCTTCAGCCTTTCCTCAAAAGGGAGATAGTCCAGTCCCTTCATCATCTCCATGGCTCTGTGCCGGACTTTCTCAAGCAGTTCCCTGTCTTGTTTACATAAAAACTGGCAATAATTTTGCCTTCCACAAATCAAACTCTATCTCACGTATCAATTGAGGGATGGAAACTCGCTATGTAGTGGGTAGCACTGCTTCTGCCACTTCATTTACCCTTTTTGGGAAGAAACCCAAGTAGTTCTCCTAAAAGCCCTTCTGATAAAGAAACTGCAGAGTCAGCCAGCAAAGCTTGAAACAATTTAAGTACATGGAATAAGAAAATCACAGACAGACAGACAGGCAAACAGAAGAACCTGAGAATGCAAGTGAAAAAAATCACCGTGTGAGAAGTGTCAGACCAATCCATTGCTTAACTCAGTGGTTCTGCAGGATGAGTAGAGGAAAAAGTTATTAACTAACCTTATTTACTAGAAAATACTAGGCTTACAGATGATGCAATGTCTGCGTAATTTTAGAAAAATCATTGATTTCATGGTTTATTTTACAATAACTGGATTAGTCTACAAGTTAAGGCAAACATACTAATGCATTTGCTTTTTCTTTGAAATCATAGTTATAAAGGTTACACAAAGTTCCCCAAAATTTTTAAGAAATGTTCACAATTGAAAAAAAAAAACAAGAAAAAAAGAGATTAGGTTTCTTGATATCAGTACATGGAAAAAAAACCCCAAAACTAAGACAGTGTATACAATGCCATTATAGTAACAATATTCAAATCTCTAATGGTAATATTTAGGCCATTTGAACAATGTGCCTCAAATGGTGAACTTCAGAAATTACTTACAAAGGTAAATAAGATTGGCAGCTGTATCGTAGTATTCGTAACATGAACATAATTATATTGGCTATTTTTCACAAAAACAGAGCATTTGGTTCTGAACAATGAAAGCATAGAATGATTAAATAAACATGATTATGTATGTATAACATTAACGCTGCTGCTTCGTATAGTCTGGAGCTACTTTCAGGTGTTGGTTTTGATTCCCTCGAAAGAAGGAGCTTCCTTATGTGCACTTTGCCAAATTTTTTCTCCAGAGAAGGGTAAATGCCTACTTAAAGTCATAAAAACAAAATCCAGAGGAGGGCAGCCCTTGTTAGTGGGAGGAGGGAGCCGAGCTTATGTGTCCCCGTTCAACACTGCCAGGCAGCTCTGCAGCAGCTGTAAGTTACCCTGGAAAAATAAAATAAAAAAAAGAAAAATGTGACCACACTTCCTTACTTTGCTTTATACTTGTGCCAAAAAAATGGTTTTTAAATAGCAATGGGAATGGTGTGATAAGAAAGGTTTTTTTAAATAGGTATTAAGCTGATGTGGAAATAGCAGTGTGAGCAACTTGTATGTCTTCTTGAATGTAGGAACACTGTGTCGTGGCACTCAATGGAGCCACCCTGAGAGTCAAAAATAAGCACTTGATGCCCTTTCCATGTCTCTTGATCTCAGATGTAGCCTGGCCACACAGGCTCTTCACTACAGAGTACTCTCAGCAATGAAGTTCAAAGTTAAAGTTCTAAATTTTTATGTAGCATTGCCTTTACTGTGTCACTGGAATATTAGCCACAAAGCAGAAATATTTATATAGTAGGTGGAATTCATCAAGAAGTGTCAGCCAGGTCACAGCACTCAGTGTTTCCTCCCTAGGACAGCCATGTAAGCTCTGCTCAAGGCTGAAAGAGACGAGACTGACTTAGAGGCTTGGCCATGTGATTCAGCATCAAAGCCAAGCATATTCAGTGATGAGAAGATTAAGTAAGCTTTATCTCTAAGGCTAAGTTCTGCCTTTCTTTTTCAAACATCTGTTGGTTGTTTTTTAATCCTACTTAGTGCATTCTTACTTTACCATCAAAACACACAGGTTGATGACTTACAGATTTGCAATTGAATTTACGGAACTGATGCTTAAAAATATAATCTTGTGACTTAAGCCAATGTGACTGACAAATAAGCCAGGATTTACTTTCCAGAAAAACCAAACATCCATCCCAGTATTCCCTTTGTTTCGTGCTTTCATTTATTTGGCTTCCATCACTTTAAACTAATGGTTCTTCACTATTAAACAGCTGTATGAATCTCCTTCCCAAATCTGCAATCTCTGTGTAAGAAACAACATTAGGTTGTTGCCAGTGTTAAGGGTAATTCCTATCAGGGTCACATAAAATTCAAGGAACAGCCTGACACCCTGTTACAAACAAAGGAGAAACACATTTTGGAACCAAAAGGAAACCTGTAAGGAAACTTCAAATAACAGTATGTAATTAAACACTATCAGTAGCTGTGATGTGCATGTCCTTGATAAACAGTCCACATAAACACTGAAGAGTTTGTAACTCTTGCTCTTTCAGTTAAATCATTCCAAGTGACGTGGGGCAGACAGGCAGGACACACATCCCATATCCCCCCCGCAAAAAAAGGAAAAATCATAATTCTGTCTCCCACCAGGGTCTTTATAATCCAGATTTAGAAATTAACAAAATTCAAGGCTTCAAAGTAGAACACTCCCAGTTCTGAATCCCTTTCATCCTTCTTCAGAAGACAGTGGTTTCAGTCATGGCTTCAACAACCTCTTTTCTTTCTATGCCCATACTGGCAGAGGACAGTCACAAACTATTTAAAAAGCTTGTGATTCCATGGTATGAACCTCTATGCATGGAGGTTTGGTGGCTCATCTCTGAAGTGTTTGGGATCCCTAAATCCACAGTTTCTGTTGCTGAATCAGAATAGTTTGAGTTGGAAGGGACCTTAAAGATCATCTAATTCCAATCCCCCTAGTGGCAGGACACCTCCCACTAGACCAGGTTGCTCAGTGCCTCATCCAGCCTGGCCTTAAACACCTGCAGAGACAGGGCATCCACAGCCTCTCTGGGCAACCTCTTCCAGTGTCTCACTACCCTCACAGGGTAGAATTTCTTTCTTATATCTAGCCTGATTCTCCCCTCTACCAACTTACATCCATTATTCCTAGTCCTTCCATCACATATCTTATTAAAAAGTCCTACCCCTGCCTATCTCTATGCCCCCTTCAGGTATTGAGAAGCTACTATGAGGTACCCCTGAGCCTTCTCCTCTCCAGGCTGAACAACCCCAACTCCTTCAGCCTGTCCTCAGAAGGGGTTTGCTCCAGCCCTCTCATCATCTTCGTGGCCTCCACTGGACCCACTCCAACAGCTCAATGTCCTTATGTTGAGGTCTCTGAACACAGAGGTAGCAAAACAGAAGCCAAATGCTACCCAGAAGGACAGTAAGGCAGAAAGGCCACAGGAAAAGAAAACCTCAATCTGTTTAGCACAGGTGAGAGATGAAGCAGAACTTGAAGCTGCACTTCAGCTACATTAAGAAACTCTAGAGTACAGGCTGCTGCTAAGAAGGTAGTGCTCTCTCATTCTTGGGTCCTCCCAGCCAAAGCTGTGATTTGATACAAGAGATGCAGTGAAAACAAGACTGAAATGAATGACTGGAAAACCCTAGAGCAACTTTTAAGCTCCACCTTACTGTGCAGCTGCACACATATATCAGCGTCAGCATAAGGGAAAGGAACAGAGTCATCGTCATCCTTCCTGGCATCCTTCCTTGCATCAACTTGAAGAAACCTCAACCCACAGTCTGAATTTTAGCTTTTTCTCAAATCTTGAGCTGCACCCAGGAAAGGATAAGAGGTTATTTTGCAGATTAAAACAAGTAGACTAAACATAACTGTTCAGAGAGAGCACACTTAGTAGCTGTATATTCAATGTCCTTGATTTACCAAAAGCTTTATTTGCTTATCACCCTTCACTCCCTAGAGCCAGATGGCAAGAAACAGCCCAGGAAATGCAAGCTTTATCTCAAAACCTTCTCTGGATCCTTTGGTCATTCTGATTTCTTCCCCGTGGTTTGGGATTTGTGGGGTGTTTTCCTCCACACAGAGCAAGTAACTTTTAGCAGAAAGTCAAGCAGCTGCCTTTATTGTGGCTGAATTCTTACCAAGGGCAGGCTCTTGAGTATCAGACCACAGGCCATGTTTTCCACACAAGGCAGCTCCAAGTCCAGAAGCCACACAGCTACATCAGTTCAGAGACAGATGCAGTCTGGAGGTAGTCCTTGAAAATAAAAACCTACCGTAGACCACCTACATGTAGTAGCACTGTTACCTGGTCCACTCAGCCCTTTTTTGCTTGAAAAAGTACCTAGGACCTGACCAGCTACAAAAGCTTAAAGGTAGAGACTGCTACAGCATCAAGCCAAGTATTTTTTCAGAACCTTAAAGCAGGGTGCTTCTGATCTGACTTCATTAATTTACTGCCTACATGGAAAAGGGGCTTTCTTTTTGCTCCTACCAGCCCTCTTATGGCTCCACTGCAAGAAAGAGTTCTCTACAACCTTCTCAGCTTAGCCCAGACAAAACTAGGGGTAGTGAGCCCTGTGATTTGTGTTCCAATAAGTATAAAAATGTCCTCTCTGCAGTAAGAATATTCCCCTATTCATATTCCCCTAACATTGTTCTTCAGACATCAGGGCACAATGATACCTCAAAAAAACCCAAGTGTTTTTTTTCAAATATTCTTTCTTCCTATTATAGAACTATGTGATAAGTTTCCACTAACCATTTCATCCTGCCATACTCCCTAGAGACCAATGAAAATCAATCCACAGAGTATTTGAGAGTACTCTCAAATACCTTGGTTATAGAGTCAGTAAGAAAATTTTCCATTATAAAAAAATTGAAAAACAATCTACTGCATTTGTAAATTCTTTAATAAAACAACTCAGAATCTGTGGAAATAAAAGAACACTAACTGATCTGATCCTTCTGTAGTAGTTTGTTGTGAAACACAGGCTTTGAAAAAACAGAACTTTCAAGTCTAGTGAGAAAAAAAGCCTTTAATTCAAGGAGTCAGAACATTTGTTAACACTTTAAGAACTGCTACCCTTAGACAAAAGCACTTTTTATTTAAATTGTGAAGCTTTTAATAATCACAACTGCCTAGTGAATCCTACAGTGCTCCTTGATTAAACTAGGTGAAAAGGGCCATCAAAAAAAAAGCTGACCTCCAAAAACGAGACTAGAGTTCAAAGCTTCTATTATACTGAATCTAAATTTTCTAAGATGAGGTAAGTGACAGACTGAGACAGACTATCTGAAAAAACTAAGTCTTAAAGAGAAGCTGTGATACAAATGAAGAATGTGGTGAAGAGACAATGACCAAAAGCAGGACAGAAGCTCTGTGGATTCATTCCTTTGCTTGAAAGAACAATATGGCAAATCAATAAACACTGTTACAAGTACAGCTGCTAGGGCTAGTAATTTTACCAAAACCCATAGCCAGCATATACCTGACCAAACATGGGGATTTCTGGGAGACACAGGGCTGCATACAGACAGCTGTTGCACGCAGAGAAGCAGGAAGGTTGAACGGTGCCAAGTATTATGTGAAGTTCACAGAATCACAGAATGTCAGGGATGGGAAGGAACCTGGAGAGAACATCTAGTCCCATCCCCCTGCCAGAGCAGGAACACCCAGATCAAGTCACACAGAAAGGCAGCCAGGCAGGGTTTGAATGTGTCCAGAAAAGGAGAATCCAAACCCTCTCTGGGCAGCCTGTACCACTGCTCTCTCACTCTCCTCCTTGAATAGTTTATTCTCCTATGCTAGGTCTTTAACAAACTAACCACTTTGCACACATTGCCCCTTGTCCTGTCATTGGAGGTCACTGAGAAGAGCCTGGCTCCATGCTCCTGACACTCACCCTTTACATATTTATGAACATGAATGAGGTCACCCCTCAGTCTCCTCCAAGCTAAAGAGACCCAGCTCCCTCACCCTTTACTCAGAAGGGAGAAACTCCAGTCCCTTCATAATCTGTGTCTCTGCTAAAACTCTCTCAAGCAGTTCCCTGTCCTTCCTGAAGCTTTAAGACTTGACAGAAAATACAGCTGAATTTCTGATACAGCACATTAAAGTAAGCACTGCTCATCTGAAAAGGAGTCAAGTATTCCAGACCTTACTGATTACCAGTTAAATATCCCATTGAGCTGAACATAGACCTACAAAGAGTGTTCCCCAAACAACCTTTTTTTACAGTGCATTAGTTATATAAAGAATGGGTTTGTCAAAATGAAGAATGACTGCATGAAGACTAAGTGAGGAGATAAAGCAGCAGCAAGTTAACTCAACAGCACTGTCCACAACTCTTAACTAGTCCTTTCAACAGATATATTCCAAGTGAATTCAAAGGTTGGTGATTAATGTTCTTTCAAATTTGTGATGGGAATGAGAAATGCTAAAGAGCTGACTTTTAAAAGCAACCTGCCTCCTGCTGTGGGACTAACAGGCTTTTTCTTGCTTATGTGATCAGAGGAGCTAACCTGATTTAACCAAAAGTCTTGATTTCAGCTGGATTAAAAGAATCACAGACATTGTGAAAGGTTTGGGTTGGAAGGGACATTAAAGTCATGTCCCTGCCATGCGCAGGGACACCTCCCACTACACCAGGTGGCTCAGTACCTCATCCAGCCTGGCCTCAAACACCTCCAGGGCAGGGCCATCCACAACCTCTCTGGGCAAATAATGGGAGAAAGCACTTCCTAACTCTCAGAAAAATAGTAAGAGAAGTATTCAAACTGTGCAGCTACAAATATCAAACAGCTAGAGAAACCAAACTGAAGCTGAAAATGTCTTCAAGATTATTTTTCCAAAGGCATCTCAAGTATATCAGTTTCTCAGAGATATTTCACCTCTTCTTTTTTCTTTGTTATTCAAGGAATTTCACCCTTCTGGCTGAAGCTTACCTTCAAATTCAGTTTCCTAGTTGTGAAGTGCACATCACAGAAAAATAATGCAGTCATTTTGGTTGTTCAAGTACGTAATATTTAAGAGCAATTGGACAACAAGCTCAAAAAGGACCACAATTACCTTAGCATGCTTTAATTCCAGTTCTGCTAGTTCCACCAGGTTTTTTCTGAATGCTGCAACTCTTCTTGTCTTAAAGTCTATCAGTTCTACAGAAAATAAAAATGGATTCATTAACAGTATTATTGCTGCTATCCTTAATTCTTAAAAGACTTTTCCTCCAGGAGTTAAAGGGTGAGAGAAGGCAAGATTAAGTAAAAACAACCTAAACCATCCATCATTGCAGTTCCTCATCTCTAGACAACCTTTTGTGGACACAAAACTCTTTTGGAAACACTGTTATGTAGATTTAGATATTAAATTCTCTTATTCCATGCTGACTGTTCCTTCATAAAAATGTTTTTAGAGAGGATATTAAGCTAAAACTAGCAGGAAGAACAGAGGAAGAGTGCTTTATGCATATAACCTTTGTAGCTAATGTGATTGCTCTCTTTGGCTATCTCACATACAGAGATTAGCTAGATTTACAGGGTCAAAAAAGAAAGTTAAAAATCAGAAGAGCATGGCATTTAAACCTTGAATGTACTCCAAGTAGCCAATCAGATGACTATTAACTGACAGCAATTTTGTTCCAGAAAGAAAGTTTCCAAGAAAAAAGCAACATATAAAAAAGATTCCTCTTCTCTAGAAATATTGTAACTCTGCAACTTCACTGAAATCTCAGTCCATAGAATCATAAGATTGGAAGGGACTTTCAAAGGCCATTTAGTCCAACCCTCTGCAGAAAACAGGGACATCCTGCACTAGATCATGTTGCTCAGAGCCTCATCAAGCCTGGCCTTGAATGTCTCCAGGGATGGGGCCTCCACCACCTCTCTGGGAAACCTGGAAACTCACCTCCCTCGTGGGGAAGAACTTTTTCCTCATGTCTCATCTAACCCTGCCCTGCTCCAGTTTCAAACCACTGCCCCTTGTCCTGTGGCTCCATGTCCTGGCAAACAGCCCCTTCCCAGATTTCCTGGAGCCTTCTGAGGCACTGGGAGGTCACTGAGAGTTCTCCCCAAGTGCAGCCTTCTCTTCTCCAGCCTCAACAGCCACAGCTCTCTCAGCCTGGCTTCATAGCAGAGGTGCTCCAGCTCACAATCCCTCCCTTTACTAATGGAGATTTGTCTCTGCAGCAGACTGCTGCCTTCACAGAAAAATGAATGAAACCAAAAGGGGAAATTCAGCAACACTTCAAAAGATCAATATGAGTTTATAGCAGCAGTTGCTATTTTGTATTCTATCCTATTCACATAAAAAACACAGTTACAAATAGTTTACACTTAAATGTTTCTCTGCCTAATGGAGCTATAAGGAACCTAAGGAAAACATTGTTCGAACTTTCTATAAATAGAAAAATGCTGATTAAAAGATAATATTTCTGCTTATGAAACAGAATAACAATCCATTCTCATTAACAGTATATAAAATATGTAAATTGTCAAGTAATGCGGATGATAGATCCCACAAGTACCTTGTTTTGCTGATTCAGATATTTTCTCAAATTTCTGACAGCATATTTGCTGAGTAGTTTCAGCTTGTAGCACATCTTTATTTTTCGCTCTTGCTTTATCCAATGCCTTATTGGCATTTTCATAATCCACTAGTGACCTAGATCTTCTATATAAGAGATCCTACAAAAAAATACAAAGGATGTATAAAGTTCATAAGAATCTACCCAAGGATTTTAGTATATACCTAATAAAATTTTTATAATTCAGATTTATTTTAGTCTTTCATGCTATACCTTTGATTTTTACTAAATTATTTGCATTCACTTTATTTTATCCTGCACAACAATGTCCATCCTGGATCAGACAAGTAATTCAGTATCATTTGGTCTGCATCTTGCCTGACAGAAGCCAGCAGCAAATGGCTTAAGCCTAAGAACTTTCCTAATTATGGGAAATTTCACAGCTTCTTAGATCAGAAACAAACTATATTTATGTTTCTGAAATACATACAGAGCCCATGAAACAGCAGTAGCATGTTTTGTGCAACAACTACAGCTGTAACTCTTCAACTCCAGGTATTCTCAGTCAAATATTTTCTCCTTCTGCCACGTTAGTTGATCACCTTACATCAAGCAACACCATAAATGGCATTTTCTGTAGGTAGAAAATAAAATTTTCTGAAATTCTATAGAATATCAGACTCAGCCCATATATTTTCCTCTCACTGTTTACAGAGAATATGAAGTACCATTTTTTCTCTGAAAAAAAACCCAAAACATAAATTCACCTTAGCAGCTTGAGATTCCCTTAGATAATATTTCAGAAGGTCAGAAAGTTTAAGATCTTCATCAGCAGATACCCGTGCCTCTATTTTCTGGAAGAAACAGGAAGGAAAATCATGACTTCAAAACCACCCAGACTTGGGGTATTCACTTTTATAATGTAAATATGCCATAAAATATACACCAGTACATGACAGATTTGCTTTTTAAAACATTAAGGTTGTGCATTTTGTGACAGAATACTTAAAGATGCATCATGAGAAGCAGTATTAAGATTTTAGATTTAAATGTAAACAATAACATACTGCATAAGCAGTAACTGACAACTAGCTTTCTATTTTAAGCTAAGCTTTCTTCCCAATTTCAATTATATGCATCATACACAGCAGAGAAGCAAAAACTTATCTAGTGCAAAGAATTGCAGAAGAAATATTGCTTTGCTTTTAAGATCAAAGGAAAACAAATTTTTAAGGCATCTTTGCAGATTAGCTGCGCAATTGCATGAATTAAATGGCCAAAAATACCTATGAAACTTCTTTGCTTGTATTTAAAATGGACATTTCTGTGAATTTAGAAAGTCTGCAAGAGTTTTTTTTTTTAAATGAGATTAAAAAAATCTAAAGGCAACATTTGAAGTCTAAGCAAGTAATGCTGTTAACTTCAATTTCTTCAAAGTATGCATTTATGCAGATACAACTTCCCTCGTTTCAGAAATACAGACATTTTTGATTCAATACACTTTCCATTCCCTACCACACACTGCTTGAATGCTTCCCATAGAAGCACCCATAAAACATCCCTACATCAATGTCTAAGTGATACAAGATGTCCTGCCACTTCCAGGATTTATCTACAGAGCTTTCAGAGAATCACAGAGTGTCAGGAATGCAAGGGACCAGAGAGCTCATCTAGTCCCATCCCCCTGCTGGAGCAGGAACACCCAGATCAGGTCACACAGGAAAGCATCCAGGTGGGGTTTGAATGTCTCCAGAGAAGTACATACCCTTGTTTTGTCAAATAACTCAGATACCTTCAGAAAAAACCTGCATAAAAGAAAACAACTTGTATTACAACATAGAATCATAGAATCATAGGATAGTTTGGGTTGGAAGGGACCTTAAAGATCATCTCGTTCCAACCACCCTGCCATATGCAGGGATACCTCCCGCTACAGCAGGCTGCTCACTGCATTGTCCAGCCTGGCCTTAAACACCTCCAGAGAGGGGGCATCCACAACCTCTCTGGGCAATGTGTTCCAGTGTCTCACCACTCTCACCGTAAAGAATTTCTTTCTTATATCTATCCTGAATCTACCCCCTTCCAATTTACATCCATTATTTCTAGTCCTCCCATCATGTATCTTATTAAAAAGTCAATTTCAACAGTCTAATTACTTTCTAGAACTCAAAACATAACCTGTGTCAGGCAACAAAGGCTGTAAAGGCACTGCTTAGAACTGTAATTCACAGAACTCAGCATACATAACAGCACTGCACACATCTGGGAATTTACTACTTAAGAAAAGGTAAGGGACAAATCATTCTCATCATGGACAGATGTCTGGTAGAGAAGAATAACTGCAGAGCTCCACAGGGATTCTTCTGTGAGTTAAGCCCCAAACATCACCACCCTGTGGTGCTACCAAGTGTCCTTCTCTCCAATTTGAATGCTTAGTAAAACATGACACATTTCCTAATCTGAATTCAGGGAGGCTGAGCAACAATACGGCACATCTTCCTCACAAGAGAAAGCACAAGGATTCAGTACAACAGTAGGTTGAATTATAATCCAATCCTGCTGTTAGGACAGAAGACAGGAACAATTCCTGACACATCCTAACAGAGTACATAAAATCTCAATACTACAAGCAAAGTAATCAATATATAGGCTATCACTACATTTGGAGGTGTGTCACTCCAATTCAGGTAAATTCATAAAAATTAGTTAATGTTCATGCTCATCTTCCTGTTGTCACACTAATAAAGTGCACGTTCACAAGCACCAAGATCATTAAGCTAATTTTTACTTTCAGATACAACCAAACTTTGTATTCAAGTGAATCACTGAAAGATTAAATGGACCAACACTTGTACATAGAGATTATCATCAGTTTTTAAAGTTTTAGGGATCTCTGTAGATCCTTCTTTTTTCCCAAAAGGCAGTAAAATCGACAGAAGAGCAAAACTATTTTTTCAAGATGCTCGTACAGGGAACGTTCACAAAAATCAGCACACTCTGACTGAGAGAGGTTTTTGCTGCACATGTCAAAACACTTAAAACTCTTAAAAAGAAACCCAGTAAACCAATGGCCAAAGATCTGGAAGTTCTGTTCTTATTTTATGAAAACCTTCTCATCTCATCTGAGTGATTTTTCTATGAACTGCAGAATCCAGCATTTTCCAGACAGATATCAAAGTGAAAACATTAGAACAGCCTGTTACTGAAATAAAATACTACAAAGGAAAATCTCTTCATGCGATGCAACTATAGTAGATTCTGTTTTTCTCACAACAAGAGACACATGGTATCTCAGCAGGTCACTGATAAGACTGCTGCTCAGTAAATTCTCCCATAAGTTATTAACAGTATCTTACTTGCATATATCTGTGGAGTCTTGCGTTCCCAATGCATATAAGGAAGAGCCAATTCTGTTGTAGTCATCTGCCACATCTAGAAAATACAAACAAGCACTTCTTTTACTATTTCATTCCACTTCTTACTGAAAATTCTGAAGTTACTTTCTTTCTTGAAGAGAAGGCTTTTTTCCAAAATGAACAGAGCAAAGGCTGAACTTTGAAAGTCTGATCAAACTTCTTTAGGCTAGCCAAAGACTACACTTGGAGAAATTAGGTCACGATACGCAGGCAAAAATGAAAATTACTGCTCCTCACAAATCACTTCTCCATACTTTAACTAGCTCTATTTTCATTCTGGAAAAACAACTCACTTTTATGTGATCTTGTCATTTTATCAGATTTGGCAGAAGCATCTTTGACTCGGTTGTGATATTCTACAAGGAATGTTCTTTCATGTTCAAAGAAGTCATCCACATCCTACAAGAAATGATAAAAAAAAAAAATCAGGATTTTACTCACTCTGTATAAAATCATTACAGAATAACTTAGGACATATTGTTGTTGCTGTTGAGACAAGAAATGCAAACTATTGTCTAAAATGTAATTTCAGTAAACTGATTTCTTAAGGAACAAGAATTTGTAGTGAGCATCTTAAAGGCCTAAATCACTAAACCTGAAGCAAAGGAAATAATTTCACTACTAACCACCACTTTGGTGACAGAAAACAGAATAAATGTCAAGTATTAAACAAAAGGATATGTAGTACAAAGAAAAAGAGAAGGGGAAGAAAGATGATTTTTTGCAGAGGTGCTGCAGTCACAGAAGAGACAATATGAACAACTAGCTCAGGAATACTCATCTTGAGGAAAAATTTCTTTCATGGCAGGAAGTGTAGGTAAATTTTAATAATTTCTGTATTACAATTTTAGGTATCTGATTTATATTTATTCAAAGAACTCTCCTAACATAGCACAGATGCTCAATACAATGGAATAGCCTACAATATGGGTTTGAACAATGTGCTGCTGAAAACTGTTGATTATATGAACTAGATTTTAATCATAGCCATGATTAGTCCATGGTCAAATTTACTTTGCAGAAATTTCAAAGCTCAAGATTTTACAATTAGGAATTTCAGCCTCCTAATTTGCTTGCAAATGGAAAGTTACCACTGGAAAGAAAGGAGATCAAAACTATCTTCGTTAGAATTTATGCTTGTTATAAAACAAATCTTTCCATTAAATTAAATTTTCGATCCTTTTTTGTTTGTTTGTGTCTCAGTTACTTTCCTGAATCTCCTGGAAAAATGATATCACTTCTACTGCTGTTCTTAGCTTTGAAATACAATGATTTTACAAAGCTGGTAAAATTCAGTGTGTTAGGAACTTCTGAGTTGTGGCAGTTGTCAAAGCTAGTGCACCTCCTTACTATATAAAATAACAGGACAGAACAAAAGACAGATTATAAACCATCTACAAATTTTTTAAATGTGTATTTTTATAAAATGGGGGAAAGAGTACTGAAAGATGCCTTTCACAGAAAAAAAATCAGATATCTGACAGTTATTTTGCACCAGGGCCACTGTCTCCCTCATGCTACTTGACTCTAAAAGTAACACAGCTACAAGAAAGAGAATTGTATAGGTTTGTAAAATTCTACTTCATCTAAAAAATAGGATAACAACATTAATACACTTTAAATCTTGAAATGTAAACAGTAATCACCTTTACTCCTGAAACAATGACACCATCTGCTGATTTAACCATATTTTTAAAGAAGTCTTCAAGTTTCTCTTTCTTATTTTTCCCACGAACACTCAACTGAAAAACAAATTATTTTATCAAGTTAGTTCATTATTTGCAGGAAATAAAAGCTTTAAGGAAAAAAAAAAAAAAAAAAAAGAGCTATATACCACAATTTGTTATGCCTAAAATTAGTTTTCCTGTTCTCTGTTTAGTCTTACAATCTCCATTAATGGGGACAGGGCACAACACACCCAGAATTATAGACTCATTTACTAGATTGTTCCTTATCAACTAGGAAGTAAGAAAAAAAAGTCAACAACATTCTAGCACCTACTTTGAATACCAAATGTTGGAGGTGTACATGTTAATGAACAACAATGTATTTATGTTCAGTGTAGCTGTTGAGCCAACCAAATATAAACAGGTTTTCTCCTTTAAGTGTAGAATGGCAGATCTTTGGTGTTCAGAAACTACAGAAGCATTTAGTCCTCACTGCACCAAGGATGATGTTAGTTTTGTCCTCCTCGCACTCTTTACTCTTCCTGTCCACCTAAACTTGCCTTATTTAGGTAAACCAAGTTGCTGAACCACTAAGCACCAAACAATAAAATTATTTTCTGTAACATATTTTGAGGTTAAGGATATACTCAATTGAGCCAATCTTTGTCACTTTAATTTCTTCAACATTGTAAATTGTAAAAAGCAACTAAAATTGTTTGCAGAATACGAGCAACAACTCCAACAACAAGGAGTTATAATTGATCTTGAAAGCCCTCTCCATTAACTCAAAATTAGATAGCAAATCAGTATGTAACATGTTGACCAAATAGGTCCAATATCTAGAAAAAAATTAACCAAATTTTCACACACTATTAACAAAAGGGTTTCACTTATCAGAACATTTCATTAAAAATCCTCTCTAGTTTTCTTAGCAACATAATTTAAGCCACATTTCCAAATCCTAAAAATCAGCATTCCATCCTTGTTGCATCATTCAAACAGAATTCCCTCCCATGTGTGCACTTGTTCTTTGTGTGATTTCCAGTCATCTCTGGCTATAGAATCAACCCCCTGACATAGACAAGGACATCTCCCACTATATTCAGGCTGCTCAGTGCTTTATCCAGCCTGGCCTTAAACACCCCCAGAGAAGGGGTATCCACAACCTCTCAGGGCAACCTGTTCCAGTGTTTCACAACCCACACTGTAAAGAATTTCTTTCTTTACCACTGAATCTACCCCAGTTATTCCTTAACTTCTTTTCTGTTCAGTTCAACAACTGTTAAAATGAGCAAACCATTTAAAAACATATTCAAATATCAATTGAGTTAGTTGTTTCTGTATGACTCCCACAGCTGTACAGGGCTGGATGGAGGAGAGGCATTTTTACAGGTGACCCAGAAACAGGTGGCTGAGGCCCCATCCCTGGAGACACTCAAGGCCAGGCTTGATGAAGCTCTGAGCAACCTGATCTAGTGCAGGATGTCCCTACTCTCTGATGGAGGGTTAGACTAGATGGCCTTTGAAGTTCCCTTCCAACTCAACACATTCTATGATTTTATGATCATCCTTCCCTGCAAAAAAACCCCTAAAATCATAGTCAAAGAGCGGACAAATATAACATAACATGAAATCACCACGAAAAGCTAATATTTTTGATCCAAAACATATTGGTTTCTCATTAATATTTTCAATACTAAGGCTAGAGCACATAGTGCATTTCATTCCCCAGGTGGCAGCAAAATGAACCCCTAATGACCAAATGAATTTCTAACTTTTAGGATTCAAATATGTCTGGTATGAAGGAATTAACACAACTTGCTCCAGGAGGTAAAGCTCTCTTAATCAATTTTCCATCCTGCCATAAAAGTACATCTTTATTTCTTTAGCCAGCAATTCAGTTTTCAATACTCACATCTTGATTATATTCCAAGAAAACGTGGAAATTTAAATCCTTCCTCAAAATAGGATGTGCTGCCACACGACACAAAAACACTTCATGCATTGCAACTGTCTTCTTGAATATTGCCAAATACTCACTGAAAACAAGAAACAAGACCAACATAAGAACTTCATATGAAGCAATTAAGTTTGAGATAAGCCTAGTGAGAAGCTTTCAAGGATCCTCTGTAAGGACATAAAATTACAAACTGATACAGTAGAGGTTATCACTCCAGTTTCTGATACACAGATAAATAAATAGTAGAATGTTAATACTAGGGGGAAATTTGAAGCCCTAATGTATTATGGGGAGATCTTTAATGAAGACTTGACAAGTGCATTCTAATTTTTAAGGCTAGCTTACACAAACTGGTTTGCTGAAAGCGTAACCTCATTTAATTGTTGTTTCCCCAACTCCCCAGAAATCAAGAAGTTGAGATACAGACCACAGTAACCAGGCAGTATGTAGCTGATGTGCAAATTCCTTCCTCCCCATCTCCATCCCCTTTGCCTATTTGCACCCTCCTTATTTATTTAAACATTTAAGTAGTTTTGTTAGATGTTTAGATAGTAGCCTTTCATTCCACATTAAAGCACCTAGCCTTTTGGGGCTGTCTTGCTTCATAGTGGTCCTAAAAGTGGTATTAAGTGCTGCTTTTGGTAGGTACAATTAAAAAAGTCCATTTATCCATAACAATTGCACAGCTGCCCTGTTCAGCCAACTCAGCTTTAAAGCAATTACTCATTTGTGATTTAATTAAGAGGAAGGCATTCTTATCAATACAAGTTTGCTAGAATTCATTTTGCTTTGCAAACTCAATAAGAAGTAACTTGTCTAGAAACAAGGAAGGATCTCCTTTCTCCATTCTGAGGTCAAACAGTGACATGATAATCAACACTTCTGCTTCCACTATGTGCAAGGAGGTTAAGATTTACATACCAGCAAACCAGCAGGGCCAGTGTTGGGAGATGTTTGATCTCAGTGAGAGTAGTAGTCATTCAGTGAAGACAAAAAAGGAGGATGCAGAGGATGGAGGTGGCAGTAGAAGAAACCCAAAGTTTTCTGTGTTATCCAACCCCTAACCAGACCACAAGAGAATCATGATCAGGGCCGCTGGAAAACCACAGATTCTTTAAAACCTATAGTGTTTTGCTAAATTTCCAGTTTTCTGCAGATGAAGTGTATATCTACTCTGCTATAAACTACATTGTACATGACACTAACACAGAGCTTTTCAAGACATTTGCTCACAGCAGCTGGAGTTCAGAGGAAATACAGTTCTAAGAATTCTACCTACTTTTCTTGCCAATTCAGAGCTCTTGATAGAAACAGACTAGAAGCAGTGTAAATATACACTTGAAAACTGAAACCAATGACAGGAAAAAGATCAAAGAAGTGAATGCATGATAAGGAGAGTGGATGAAGCAAGGAGAAATTTCACTGGGTAACTCAATATGGAACAAAAAGCCTTAGAGTACATATTTCAACACACACGAAATTCACAGTAAGGGAAAATGTTTCCAGAAAGGATATTCTCCTTGTGCAAAAAAGGGGAGTGTCAAAAAAAGTATTTTCTAGGAATCACCACATTTCTTGGTATCTATGTTTACAGTACTGAGCACAAGCAAAAATCCCTAGTTCAATCACTGCATGTATAAAACTTAAGGTTACCTCATCCCTTTGTGGGCATTCTGTTTTTTCCACATAAAAGAATGCTCAAGAAAAAGCAGATTTTTTTCCTTGTTTCAGAATATCTTCCATAAAGTTATTGCTCCAATTTTCCTAATGGCTCTGATCATGATCACTAAGATAACCCCTGGTTATGCAGGAACTGGATTCTAAAGCCTATCTCTCACAAAGAACCATTACGGTGAACAGAAACATGGGACAGCAAAGAGCATAAAAAGATTTTTTTTAAACATAAAAAAAAGAAGCAGAAGCAGTAATCAAGTCTACATACGCCTCCAGTTCTTGTTTCATCTTCGTGAATTCTTCTTTAGTCATCGATCCTTCCCCTTCTCCAAGTTTCTGTAGTTTCTCCCTTGAGGCATCAAAGTCGGGCCTGGGTGGTGCTGGTGGAATCTGGAATTGAATCAATTTTTTTTTTTAATTATTCATTTTCAGCCAGACAACATCTATCCAGTACTGCAAGAACAGTAAATTGCAAGCAGCTTTATAATGTAGAATCATAGAATGGTTTGGGTTGGAAGGGAGGGACCTTTTGTCATTCTCTGCAGCATTTATGGATAAATTCTTTCATTCACAAGCTGGACATGCTGCATTACTACACCAATTTTGGCCAAGTTTCCTGGAAGATTACTAGAAAACTAACTCATTGCTTCAGTAGTTTAATTACAGCAGAAACCAAGTAACAACTAGCTTTCCCATTACAAAGAATTAAAACTTGAACTTTATTTTAGATTATTTGGTAAAGATTGTTTCTTGTTTAAAGAAAAAAATTATCTCCACAATCATTTTCACATCAACCATTTACAACTCCCCAAAGCTTTCAGCCAAAAAAACTCCATTCCAAACTGTTTGCACACACTAGTTCTTTCTTGCAGCACTGTTGACGTTAAAGACACATCTGTTGAAATATAAAAGCACATAATAAAACAAGTCACTAGGTTAATCCTGTAATAGTGTATTTTTAAATCGGAAGGGAAAACACCACTGTCAAACCAATCCTGAAATGCTGTCACTAAAGGGACACAGAACAAAGCTAAACTCTGCTTAAATATTAGTTCATTGAAATTTGCCCATTATATGAATGCATTACAAAAAAACACCCCAGCATCTATGCAGTCAACTGCCTGAAACTAGTTATTACCACACTGAAGGTCTAGTTTCTTCACAAAGCTTTTCTGACTTAAAAAAACCAAAATCCACTCAAGAATGGTGTGACACATCACAGATTTTATTTGCCATCATATACTGGAAACAGATCCTCCGCTTCTGAAAAAGCAGACAATCCCCCAAACATAAAATGAGTATCTAACTCTTACCAAGATGACAAACGATCCTATTTGTAATTAAAGTACGAACAGCAACACCCATTTTAATAGGCAGTATGGTAATGTGACTGCTCAGGGACATCTGTTCCCCAGAGGCCTGAGACAAAACTTAAAATAAATTGTTTTGTCTTAAGGTTCTCTGTAGTTCTAGACTGTATTTGTGTGGATTATTTCACAGTATCACAGACTATCAGGGATTGGAAGGGGCCTCAAAAGATCATGTAGTCCAATCTCCCAGAGCAGGAACACCCAGATCAAGTCATACATGAAGGCATCCAGGCAGGCTTTGAATGTCTCCAGAGAAGGAGATTTCAGAACCTCTCTGAGCAGCCTGTTCCAGTGTTCTGTCACCCTCACTGTAAAGAAGTTTTTTCTTGCATTACTTACCCTCCCACTGATTTATGATAAAATGATTCTGATCTTTATGATGAAAACAGGAAAAGTCTAATTACCACAGCTCAATTGCTGCACTTTGACATTCCAGGTAAAACAAAGGCAACATGAAATTTGTAACTAAGTTAAATATTAGCTTACAAAAACAATACCAGCAAGTTATATGGTTGGCCTATCTCCCACACTTAATACAGTGGGCTAAAAAACACACTTGGGCAAGGGTTACACTACAGAACCTTTAGGAGTGAAAGGAAAGAAAGCATGACAATCACAGCAACTTCCCTCCAAGCTCGCTTTGACCACTAATGTGGTATAACTGCATAAAGCGTAAGTGCATCTGATTTGATTTTAGAAGGAATGAGCATCTGCCTGTTCCATCGCACTTAAAAGCCATCCCAAGTACTTCTGATACAGTCCACACAAAACACCCACCAAGAGAACTGCAATACTTACGATATAACCAGCATAGTCCTCATTCTCAACAAAAGAATCATGAAGCCAAATGAACTCTTCATGTTGTCGAACAACAGAGAATTCATTTTGTTTGAAATTTGGTAAGGAACTCTAGAAGGGGAAAAAAGGAAGAAAAATTATTTAAAAACAAATGAAAGCCCAATGAAACAAATGCCAGACCCACACACCAAAAAAACTCACTTAAAACTCACAATGTTTTTCATTACTGTATGAAAAAACATCTTAAAGGAAAAGTAAAAATAATTCAATAATCTAAATAAGGACTTGATCATACTCCTGCAATTACCCCTGTCTTAATTAGTGCAGCAATCAATTGGAATGGGTTGTGGAGCCTCCCCCCTTCGAGATATTCACAATCCAAACAGACAAGTCCTGGTTCACCTTGATTTAATGATGTGAATGAGGGAGAAGAGACTAAATCATCTCCAGAAGTTTTATTCAACCTCAACTATTTAGTGATTCTGCAATCAATAAACATTCAAATCTCAAATAAGAAGAAAAGCCATAAACAATCAGTAACTGAAAATTATTCTTGAATGTAATATCCTTATGAAACATACCTTCAGAATCTTAACCATAGCTAATCTAGTAAAAAACTACACTGGAGAATACTGAGATATATGAATTATTTTACCTGCAAATAGGCCAAAAAAATATAAGTAAGAGAACACATGAGTAGAAAAAACTCAACATCAATTTTTCATTAACAGGTTTTTGAAGCTCTTAAATTTTAAGTAATCTTTTCCTTAAGCACTGCAGCTACACAGTCTCTTAAACATGAAATAACATTACTTGCTTCCTTTGAGTTGTGTTACACTTGTTTTAATTAACAGTTCAGGCAAAGTTTTTTCTATGTAATTAAGAGCACATTCAATGTACAAACCCAGGTTTTTACCTTCGTATGGACAGTGAATTTCACTTTGTCCCTCTCACTGAGTGCATCTGAGATATCCACTTGCAGGGCAGCATCAGTCTGGAGATCTACATTTATTGCTCTAAGCTAAATAAAGAAAAATCTATTTAGCTTAAATTTAAAAAAAAAAAAAGTTAATTATACTTCCCTTATTCTTCCCTTGAGATGAACCTTGATCCTTCAATGCTCAACATCTTTAAAAAACCAAAGATTACAAAAAAACCAGCACTAAAAGATTAAGCAGCATTCCTGACATGACCATACAAATAGTTCACTTTACCATACTCCTTGTTAGCGCACTATTTTAATATCTGTGCATTGTTAACTTGCTAGTAATTGCAAGGACAAGGTACATTTATAGACAGCAAGTTCAGTACATTTTTCTCTTCTTTCCCCCACCTTCCTTGAATTGACAGTAACTAAATGTACTTGTAGAAGTTAATTACAGAGATACTAACAGTTGTAAAAGTACCTTTAAGGAGTAAAGAGATCCTATGTTTCAAGAGAGTGAGAGCTACTCAAGATCTGGTTTGCCCACACTGTCTTACACTATTCTTTTGTTCAGTATTTCCCACCAAATAAAGCTTTTAAAAATGGGGGGTTTTTTTCTTCTTTCCACGCAACGTGAAACCTGAACTCTTCCACAAAATAACTCCAAAGTCACATCACAAATAATGACAAAATGATTAAATACAAAAAACCCTGAAAGATATTTGAGCACCACAGTATGTGTTAACAAGTGGACCAAAGATTCATCAACAGCATTTAAAGGACTAGAACCTCATCTAGCCCCCAACAGGAAATCCAAGACCCCTCAGCCTTGCATCACCCTTCTTGTTCTACAGACAGCACACGACTAGCTCACCATCACAATCATCAGACAATTCAGAATATTTTCACAAGTCCTAAGGCTAACTCTGAAAACTTCTCCAATTGCTGTCAAAAAACATTTCAACATCACGTTCATGAGGCTTTTTGTTGACACACCATTGTCTTTGATGCTGCATTTTTCCTAGAAATATCACATTCTGTTTTGCCATGCAAGGATACATATTCTTTTCCTGCAAGATTTTTCAGGGCTACATTTTGAATTCACAATTCGAGTACACAGAAAAAGCTTAAAGTATCAGCAACACACAGTGCAAAGGTTACACGTGAGCTGATTTTGAAGGTATCACTGCAGGGCACTGGAATAGAGAGAGGCCACAGCTTGTTTTTCACCAGTTATCTTAATCCTTTAGTTTAAGAATCACGGTGGTCAGCTCCCACTTGAGCTTTTCTTGCTATCCTCAATGCACAGGCAACTCTGCTGCCCATGCAGCAAGCTAGCAGACAAACCTATCTTAGAACTGGTGTATTAAAGCCAACCAAAATCACAGAGCCTAGCATTTTCTGCTGAGCTAGCAGAATGTAACAGCTCAATAGCTATCACACAAATAGTAATAGCTTTTCCTCACAGCAAGGTTGGAAATCATTAAAACCACTGCACAGTAATATATTTACAGACGTGATTCAGGCATGCTTTTCTGTTCTGTTTTCCCAAGGTTTAGGGGGTCACTACCTCACACAAAGACACATTATCACCCAATCATCCATCACGGAGCACCTCTCAGAGATCAGAGATCTCCAAGCTCCTACAGAGTTTCTAACATGCTTAACATCTAATCTAGGAAACAAAAACATAATCTGACACATTAATGTCTGCCTTGTGTCACGACACTTCATTTTTCAGCTTGCAAAAAGAGTTCTTAGTGGTTATACTGCCTGGGGTACTGTTTGTTTTCTTCCCAGAAGGCATTAACAAGCAGACTAATCTCAGCAAATAATAGGGATTATCCAGATAGTCCTTCACCAGTCACAAAAAATTGTACCAAAATGCACTTTTGGTACCAAATTGTACCAAAATGCACTTTTGCCCACCTGTTTTTTTTTTAAAAAGCGGTACAGTACAGAACTCTTTAAGATTCAGTGCAACAGCTATTTGAGTTTGGCAGTAGTGTGTGAGCAGCTTCTATTGCAGCACACCCTGGCCAAAAGCACTACTCACAGCTTTAGAAACAAATCGCTTATCTGTGCTGAGAAAATTAAGAACTACCTAAACGTGGCAACTTCAACCATGACGTACAATTAACTGGAAAGGACTAATTGTTTGATTTATACTGAGTTAAGCTTCTAACAGTTTAGAAGGGTTTAATAGTATGTTAATTATGCCGTGTAACCTGACTGCCAACAGGGGACGTTTTCATCTGCAATGGTAATGAAGCACTTATGAAAGGTGTCAAAGGCAATCAGAAAGTTGAAGGACTTTAAATGTATTCATGTGACACAATGGTTCATATGGGATCCCTGGGAACTGAATTCACAAACAGTATCATCACACGACTTTAGCAATCTCATCAGCACTACTTCCCAAAGAAAATTGCCACCACTGGATGTTTTTCTAGTCATGAAGAGAGCAGAAAATTAAAATAATTTAAAAAACCCACATTGCTGCAAAAATGGATGCAAATGAAAAATCTTATTTGGATAAAAACAGAAATGGAAGCACCCTAAATTCTGTGAAAATATGGAGATGGGTATCTTGTCCCCTTTCCCTGCAATCTTATATCTACAACATAGCAGAATAACTTTATGCTAGATATTTGCTCTACACTAATGCTGAACAACTTCCAAAACCAAAGCTAACTCAATTTAGCTGCTTCAGAGTTTCCTATCCTATACCAAGAAAGCCCACGTTTTATTCAACGGGTATAGAAAACACCAGAAGTCAAAACCAAGGCTGAGCAACATTACAGTACTAAATGCGAACAAAAAGCAAGAAGAGAATTTAGCACCTAAGCCCTTACTTAAGGATCAATTATACTTCAAATGGTAATGGGATCAAGCTGGTAGAGACAAAGGAAACAAACAAACCCTACATTCCCAGGTTGTGTCATCCCCTAACGGACACTAACTCCTGTACTCTAAGCTCTTTAAAAAAAGGATCCTTTCTTTAGCGGATAATACTCAGAGAAAGAGAAACAAACAATACATTTACAACAAACGATAACGAAGTCTCATCAGGGTATTATGTTTCGAGCAGACCTATTCTAAAGGACAGCTCATTTCCCCTAAATGAGTAGACAAGAGCATTAGCCAAGCCGGCCAAAGTTTATACAGGTATAAAATACACAAGGCAGTGGCAGCAGACCACCTTTCAAAGCAGACATTGTTTATGCTAAGGAGAACACAAGAAAGATCCACAGGAACTGAGTTACTCCAAGCGAACTCAATAGAACCTTCCTAGCTATCCCCGCCAAGTTAATTTTACAGAGACAGCTTATAATAGGTTCCTTCTACAGACCACCCACTGCCACTTCCTCAAAGATGATTCTCAGTTTACAATTCTCCGGAAGAGGCTCCCTATGGTACAATACAATTGTTTGAGAATTACAGTTTTATGTGGCACCAGCATAATTTCCAGCCCCTTTTTCATGCCACACACGAAACAAAACCTAACACAACTGCAGCTGACCAACATGATTCTAAAGAGTTTGAAAGTACAGCTGTCATGGCAATATCTGAATTGTAGAGAGATTTCCAAAACTACAAGTCCAGTTACTCTAACCAGAAGCTGTCACGCATGACTTTCAAATAAGGTAGTGACCTACTCCCTTTCTAAACTGCCAACAGAGGAAGGTGACAAATCAGAACCAGGGAAACACTTTATGAGAAATGTTTATTTTTACTAGTGCTGCAAAGACCAAAAAAAAACCCAAAATAACAAAACAAACAAGCTATGGTTCGGAAGATTAAAGCTCAGTAAATCCATTAAGGAACAGAATGTCAGTATTGATTCTGATTAGGTTTTCTGTATCGCAGTCAAAATCATACAGATAACAATCTGCATTTTAACTCCAGATCTAGACAGCAGTGAAAAAAGTGAAACCTCAAAAAAAAAATAGGGAAAGGAGAAGAACACTTCTAGTTTAATTCCTCAGTTCTGAACGAGTACTGGGGAGGGAGGAAGGAGAAAAAAAATGAAAAATGAACTGCACTTGGCCAACTGAGATGATGTAAGTTGTCCAACAGCACAAACAAGACTGCTAAGGGATTTCTTAAGGCTTTCAAATTACCTTATGAACTCTGACTACCTGTAGCCTTAGAGAAAACTAATACCCTAACAAACAAGTTTCACAAAGGATGAGATCTGCATTGTTATGCTTTACCTCCACCTTCAGATAAAGGCAACTGTGCTTCAATGTCCTGTTTCTAAATATCAGGGACAAGCTACGTAAAATATAACTCCCTAATCAACAAGCTCTCCAGAACTTGTTCTGAAGGCACTCAAAGCGCAGTTTCCACTTTCTCTCTTTTTTATCCAGTATTATTACTACAGTATCATTAAAGGCAAAAGCTCTACAGTGGCCAGAAGTGCCTTAGTGCTAGAGCTCTGGTTTTAATTTGTAGTCATAATGTGGAACACAAATGCATTGAATCCTTACCACATGCATACAGTCAAAAAACACTTGGTATTTAACATTACATTTGAGCATGGCATGCACAACGGTGGTCTTCAGGTTTGTATTTTTAGCAGTATTCTGTGGGTAGCCATTTTATTAGCCAGCAAGAGCCAAGACAACCTGAGCAACCCAGAAGCTCCTCTCCTGCCTTGCTCAGTTGGTCTTTCCCGAGATACTAACCTATAAGGGTAATCAGTCTGAATGAGTTATGCTCAGATTAGCTGTTTTGTAGCTTAAAGGAAGCAGGCAAGTTAAAGAACGATGGATGCAGCAGCAGACAGAGGAGAAAGGAAGGCTAGAAACAGCAGGGCACAGAAAAAGGATTTCTCAGTAAGAAACATAATCACGACATCCTGTCCCAACAAGGGAAGTTCTGTTCCATACAGAGTTTATTATGCAGTGTGCTCCCGCCGTGTCAGCGTCCCATTGTCATCTCTGGGAGAACCTCGGAGGCCTGAGGAGAGAAGGCAGGACTATTCCAACCCCGGGGCCTGGTTCAGGAATAAAGATGGAAGCCGGTGCTCTCTCCACAAGGCTGGGCAAGCTGCTCAGGAGCACCGTGGGGGGGAGGTGGGGAAGGGGAAGCACCCACCCGAGCAGGGAAGGACACAGAGACAGGGAATCGCTAGCAGCATCCACACCCAAGCAAAAAGAAGAGTGTCATTTCCAAAACTTGGATGACACCAAACAATGAAAAATTCAAGGCAAAACACCGGGGCAGGGAGAGACAGCTCTCAGCCAGCGGGAAGCAGAGCTGTTTTCCACACGGGCAGCCCCCAGCGCGCCGCTCCCCCCCACCACCCCCGGCAGGCCCGGCCTCAGGCAACCCCCTCAGGGGACGGGGCCAGCCCTGCCCACTCCTCCAAAGCGCCAGGCTCCCAAAACGCCTCCCCACAGCACTTACACCTCGGTCCTCCTCCGAGAGGAAATCTGGGCCGTCGTCCGAGCCTTCCTGCTGGGGGCGAAGAGGAGGAGGAGGAGGAGGAAGAGGAGGCAAAGCGGGCCGGGGGCGTGTGTGGGGGGGAGACACGTCCGGCGGCCAAGGCGGGTGGCGGTGGGTGGTGAGGA
>VZTY01004613.1:99727-116486 GCA_013400935.1 Turnix velox
GCGTCTGTCTCGCGAGGGAAAGGAGGGAGCGGCGGGCGCTGCGCCCACCCCCGCGCCATGGCGGCCGCGGGGCTTGTGAGGGCTGTGGGAAGGGGGGCAGCCGCCTTTCTCCTCCCTTCTTCTTCCTTCCTACTCCTCCCCCTCCCCGGGGATCCTGCGGCTGCACGGATTTTCTCTATGGTCCCTGGGCAGTCAGCTCCAGCAGGGCCTAAAAGATGGATCCGGCCAGACCCCGGCGTTCATAGTGCAGCCCGAGGGCGTTTGACCCGCCCGGCCTGGCTGGGCTTTTGTTCCTTCCCGACCGAAGTGGCAACAAGCAGCGCAGTGAGAGCAGGCGTGCGTGAATAAACCTCTGGAGACGTGCGTGAGGCGGGAGGAGGCTACTGCCAGCTTTCGGCTTTGTTCGTGACGAACCACCTATGTGCTATTCTGTTCTTAGAATCATAGAATGGTTCGGGTTGGAAGGGACCTTAAAGATCATCACATTTGCTAACTTCCACTCAACAGCTACCTCCCCAGTTAGCCAGAACTGCTGATAAAAGATGGAAAGAGGCTTGGTGAGCACTTGAGAGCACCTGAAGCACCTCTTGATTGCTCTCAGATTTCTTGTCACAACTTCAGAGCTGCCTGCTTGGAAAATCAATAATAGATAGATGATCATAGAATCATAGAATAGTTGGGGTTGGAAGGGACCTTAAAGATCATCCAGTTTCAACCCCCCTGCCATAGGCAGGGACACCTCCCAGTAGATCAGGCTGCTCAGTGCCTCATCCAGCCTGGCCTTAAACACTTCCAGAGAGGGGGCATCCACAACCTCTGGGAAACCTGTTCCAGAGTTTCATTACCCTCACTGTAAATTTCTTTCTTATATCTAGCCTGAATCTCCCCCCTTCCAATTTACATCCATTATTTCTAGTCCTCCCATCACATATCTTATTAAAAAGTCCTACTCCTGCCTTTTTGTGGCTTCCCTTTAGGTATTGAGAAGCTGCTATGAAGTTCCCCCTGAGCTCCCCTGCTGCAGCTGGAGAAGAGAAGGCTGCACCTGGGGAGAGTTCCCAGTGGCCTCCAGGAAAGCTGGGGGGGCTGTTTGCCATGGAGGGGCTGTTTGCCAGGGCATGGAGCCACTGGATGAGAAGCAATGGTTTTGAGCTAGAGTAGAATGGGTTTAAATTAAACATTAGGATGAAGTTCTTCCACATGAGGGGTGGTTCCCCATGAGGAACAGGTTGCCAGAGAAGTAGTGGAGGCCCCATCCCTGGAGACATTCAAGTCCAGGTTGTCCCTGCTTGCTGTAGGGGTGTGGACTAGATGGCCTTCTAACCTGTGTTTCTGTGAGTTCTGTAAATAGTTTTAAAAGCTGCTCTTTAAACAATTTTCACATATGCAGTCTTGATACAGACACATGCAACATCATCGCTCAAAGTACTGACTTACTACTTGGGTCTGTACAAGTAAAAATATTTTACAAGAAAGTGTATTTTACCAAGAAAGTGCAGATGACCTCTATTCATACTCTGGCTTTCTCACAGTAGAGGAGCAAAGACAAAAGTCCCACAGGGAAGTGATTTTGAGGGATTCACCTACACACATATGCATGCTGTTCTGCACAATGTTCTGCCACCCCTCCTGGAAAACATCTGTTTTTCCAGACAAACTGAAGTTAGTAGCAGAATTAATTTATTTTACACAGTGAGGGTTAGAGAACAATAGCAAAGACTTCGAGGGAGGGTGTGGGGTCTCCTTCTCTGGAGACATTCGAACCCCACTTGGACGCCTTCATGATCTGCTCTGGCTGGGGTTTGGGACGAGATCATCCCTCCAGGTCCCTTCCAATCCCTGACATTCTGTGACTGTATTTTTAGTGTTTACTGTTAGTACATCTTTGTAGGACCAAAGAACCCCAGTCAAAGTGTCAAGAAGAGGCTCCACAAATTATAAAGATACAATTCCCTTTACCGAGGGGCACCTAATTAGTCCAGCTGACTGGTATACATATGGCAGGACTTGCATCTCAGGTGCATCAATAGGAAACAAGGTTATATGGCTTTTCAGCAGCACAGAGGCTTACAGGGGACATCCTGCAAAGAAGCTGTGTAGTAGTACTGAAGTAGTACTGTGGCTCTAAAGGTGCTCTGCTGAGCAGCAATGCTATCCATGATATTAATCTTCCTCCCTGCCCTGAGCAACACATCCCAGCTCCATGTCTTGCCCTACTTTTGTCCCCATGCTCCTCCCCACTGGTCGAGCAAGGCTGGCTGCACACTGTTTCTGCTTCAGCAGCTGAGAGACAGATGATACGTGCTGTGGGGACATCCTAGCTAGGAGGTGGGAGAAATGTCTCTTCTGTCAAGACTCAGTTTGACAAGCCTGCTGGGCAGCTGCAGAATAGCAGTCACTCTCCTTGGAAGTCACCCCACCTAAGGAGTTTCCATCTTGACTGTCTGCATGCTCTCCTCTGTTCCTACACAACAACAATAAACCAGGTCAATGAACTAAATATAACCCAGCAAGAATGAAATGGCAGGTTGTTACCCAGGCAGTCTGACAACTCCTTGGTAGCATCATGTTCCCCCCTTCCTTCTCCACACACCTGGCTCTCTCCTTTGGTCTCCAACAGGACCCTGACTCCACTCAACCTGTCTCACCTGGCAGAGAAATTTTGTGAGATGAGGGAATAAGTTATTTTGAGGGAGGGCACGATACAGGAGCCTAAAGCCAGAAGAAAGGGAAGTTCTGGGGCTTTCAAATCACATCTTGAGAAATTACTCCCTATGACAATGATCACAGAATCACAGAAAATGAGGGATTGGAAGGGACCTCAAGAGATCTAGTCTAATCCCCCTGCCAGAGCAGGAACACCTAGACCACGTCACACAGGAACTTGTCCAGATGGGTTTTGAATGTCTCCAGAGAAGACCACCTCAATGTGGGCGGCCTTTTCCGTTCGTCTGGGAAACTTCTTGAGGCAAAGTTTTTTCTTGAATTTCTCTGGAGCCTTCTGTGTTCCAGTTTGTACCCATTTCCCCTTGTCCTACCATTTTGTCCAGGACATGCTCTGACTCAAGCAGCTACCTATTTTCTTGTCTCATTTTTTCTATTTTTCTCTTTTATCCCCTTATCTTTGTGTGTTTAATCCTGCCTGTTTTTTAGCTCTAGAGGCAAGTTTCATCAGTGTGCCTGGACTGCAGGGGGAGAATTAGAAATAGGGACCAATTCTGCACCAATTAGGGTAAAACAACTTTTTGTAATAGAGGCCTTGAGATTTTTTTAATCAAAAAAAAAAAAAAAAAANGGGCCCTTGAGATTTTTTTAAAAAAAAAAAAAAAAAAAAAACAAACCACAAATTCCCTTGCAAAGACTCGTGTTGTCAGTAGATGGTGCCATATGCTTTAGGAATGCTTTTCGGCCGAGGTTTTTACCCAACCAGTAACGTTTCCTTTGTTTTTGAGTGTGATAGCCCTGGAAATCTAGAAGCCAGGCCAATTAATAAATATATTTGGCTTTCATCGGGGAATCGCTGCAGAAATCTGAAGGCTTTCCACTCCTTGACGCTGTACATGCCTGTACTGCATGACTGATCTAGGAGTGATTCAATGAAGGCAAGAGTTTGATGCATGCAGGTGCTGTAGTTGTGATATTTCATTCACTATCATGTATTTGCAAAAAATAAAAAAACAAAAAAACCGAAAACAAACAAATAAACAAAAAAAGCAGGAGGAAATATTCTTCATGAACTTTTCTCTTTTGAGAACTCTCTCAACTTCCCTCTCCAAACCCAATCATTCTCAGCTTCCTTGAAACAGCATCATGTGTTGCTCACGTGGAGTTGCAAAGCAACATCTTGCAAATGAGCAGTGGTCATCAGGACCAGCTTCCCCGTGTCTCAGTGCCAGATTGATTCCTGCTGTTATTTCATCTTTGAGATGAAAATATTTTATTCCCTTATGTGCTTCATTTAAATTTGTTCTTTTGCTGCTAACTAAAATTATTAAGGAACCGGATCATTAAAGCTGTATTGCAAAGCTTTTTTTTTTTTTTTGTGGCAGAGCAGAAAACTACATTTCAAAAAGATGAAGCAGTATTTCCCTTCTATTTTCTATGAAAAGCTGGAAATTTTGAGTGTAGTGTTTGCAGAAGGAGAAAAGGACTTAAAAAATCTTATAAAACTGGTCTAAAAAGCTCAGTCAGCAATAGAGACTTTCTATTGTTATGGAGACAGATCACTTTACAGCAAAAAGTGGCTATCAAACTGATCATATTTCTTTAGAAACACAAAGAGAATGTGAGCTGTTAAAGGAACCTACAGAGAAAAAAAAAAAAAGTGTAATAATTTAGAGAAGATGATGAAATCTAGCTTAGTACAGGAGATGCCTAGTAACTTAGAGCCACTCTGAAGAACAATAATTTCCATCAGAAAAAAAAAAACAAAAACCACAAACAACGTGTTTCTCAGTGTGGAAGAGAGTTCTGTGAATTCCAAACCGTAATGGGGCCATATGCAAATAATAAGAATGTGTGGGTTTCTATTCAGCCCCTGAAAAGGCTCACTCTGCACTTTTAAAACTCCCGGCCTCCTTGTGCCAGATGCTGACTATATGTGTGCACATATATTGGAATTCAGTTTAGCACACTTCTTCCCTAGGAAAAAAAAAATCGGATTTTTTTTTTCTCCCCCCCCTTTTAGAAATTCATTTATGGGTTATTACAGACACATTCTGTCTTTGTCTGCCACGAATGACTTCACGTCTGTATTCAGCCAATGCAGAAAGGAGGACTGTCTAAAGGCTGATTTCTCACCAATGCCATGAATTAATGCCAAGGATCTGTATAGGGAAGAATATGTTATCCGGTAAACTGAGATAAAAATCACTTATTCTGAGCTCTGAACCTTTTCTTCTTTGGATTGCATACTGTTAGCAACCTAATCATCATATTTCTGTAACAGATTGTAGGCAATCCTTGCTCAAAACATTATTGCAAATGATTCTACAAGGAGACTGCATTTTCTGCAGCACCTATGGGATTGTCTAGGAAAGAAACTATAAAAAATATCTCTTTTTCCCTGGTACACAAGGATGTATAGAAATGTTTTTAAATAAAATCACAGGCCATTTAGAGCTGCAGACACTTACCCTAGACTGAAAGCCTTTATACTCATCTCTTTTCCTTAATACCTTCTGAAACATGGAATGCTTTAGAGAACATTCAGAGAATCCTTTTTTACCACTCTTCCCAATCCTTAATATGTCTTTCTTTAAGAAAAAGCCAGAATTTCTGGTCTCACCTTTGCTTCGCTCTAAGGTTTTTACTTACACCAAGCACAGGCACAAAATTATTTGAAATATTGTGACTAAAGTAGCTGTTATAACAGAAAAACTTTTTAGTTGACATCACAGCTGAAAACCAGGAATGTTCTTGTCCCATGTTGCTTCTTAAGTTTTTAAATCTAGAGCTACCTGGGCTGTGGAGGGCAATGGAAGCATTTTGTGATATCAGCCTCACAGGGGAATCTTAACTCTTATTGATCAGTAGCTGCAATGGGAAGAGCACTATGGGAAGCTTTTCCAAAGCAGTTTTATCTCTCATTTCACATCAAATACTGATGAGTCTGAGATAAAAATACCAGAAAGGTCATTACAGTAGTACTTTCATCACTGATGATTCTTTTCAGGGATAGGGAATAGTAAAAAAGATTCAGGAAAAAAAATATAATAAACACAATCCATCAGCATAAATAAGCCCTTGTTGATAAAAGGGGGACCACGAAGGATAAAAAGCAGATTTGCTAACCCTGACCTCATGCATGTCATCCCCCAAAGGCCAGCTCGGCCCCAGCAGTGCAGCACTGGGCAGGACAGACAAAGCAGCTCTTGTCACATCTTGTCACTGGCACAATAAGGGGTATGAGGAAGGGCTGCACACTGCTGGTCCCTCTGCCACAGCAGACTGACTGACACTTTCTGCCTCATTCTCTATGACTACTAGTTGTTATTCTTTCTCTTCTGCTTCCATTTATCGTATGGCCTTGTCCCCCTAATAGTTTTTTTATTTGCTTTTTGGTTATTTTCCCCTGTGGTTTTCTTTAATTATTTTTTTTAATTACGTAGCATTTTTCTTTCCTAATCTCTCATCCCCCCATTCAGCCTGTCTCTTCCTTTCTCTTTGTTAGACCACCCTGTTCTATGCCCCATTTTCCTTTGGTCTTGCCTGAAGGCAACTCTATTCTCTACAGCTCATCACAAAATTATCTCCTTCCCTAGCCTTCCTGTCCTCTCCATAATGGCTCGGGTTGGGAGGGACCTTAAAGATCATCAAGTTCCAACCCCCTGCCATGGGCCGGGACACTTCCCACTAGATCAGGGTGCTCAATACCTCATCCAGCCTGGCCTTAAATACTTCAGTCCTAGCTCATTCCAGTTTTGTCCATCTTCTTACTCTCGGTCTTGCATTCAGCTTTCAGTGCTTCTTACTGGTTGCTTGCTCATTTGAATTTAGTTGTTGCCTTGTTCCATATCTGTTAGATAAACACACACACTCTTCTAAATTCTCCCCTAGAACCTCGAGATGTCTCCTAGCACATCCTGCAGATGCCAGTTGTATTAGAGTATGGCTTACAGCATGAGAGAACATGATGACCACTGAGCTGGTCTGCTTGAGACAACATTCACAAGATCAACAAAAAATAATTGGGTGTCCTTTGTCTTCCTACACATATCAAGTGAACATTACCTGACCAGCATCCTGAGGACTTTCTTATCAAAGGAGTCCCATTAAACCAAGAAAAAGGGACCCACCTTATTTCTGGTGTATATGCTTGTCAGAGAAAAGGCTGCTTGATAGATGATAAAACAACTACCAGCTGAGACATTATTTAATGTCCAGGAGGAGCTCTTCAAAACTAATGATGCCTGACTCAAAACCAGAGCCTCTCCCATCTGCAGGTGAATCTGTTGTGATACTTAAATGACAGCACAGCTGCATGGAAGTAGCCAGCCTGAGAATCCTATGTTTCATTTACAGCCTCAGGTGCCTGCTTGCTTGCCACTCCAAAAAAATCGCCCACAAATGCAAATTCTATGCTGCATCCAAATGTGTGCCTTTCTATATGGTATATACAGAGACAGAGTCCTTAGGGTTGATTTGAGAGCTAGTCAAAAAAAGAAATATAAATCGGGTCAGGTAGACACTGACTGACCAGACCTATCACAGTCTAGGTTTCTCTTTTCCTCACCTAACAGCTGTGGAGATGCAGATGTTTGTTGATTTTAAATGGTGTTGGATAACCAGGCACAGGTGCAGCAGACAGGGCATTCTCTGTTGGATTACACTGCAGTTTTATCTCCAGCTATCTGCTAAAGACTTAACATCACCTGACACAGTTTGCCCTGACTGTGGGTGCTCACACTACAAAGGTGCACTGAATAACATATTCCCACAGAGCTGGGCTACATCTCACAATTCCAAAAAGGTCTGCTTCATCATGTCCTATCTCTAGGTTTGGATATGCTGAACCACGGAGCACGGTTTGGATTAAGCCTGTCAAAGACCATGCTGTAGTTGGAAGGGAAGTTACCCCCTCTCAGGTGCCTGCAATATTTTTGCTGTCCCAGCCCAATTTACCTGGGTCATCTTTCAGACAGATCACTTGAGCCAGCATGACAGGAGCATAGGGGGGTTATCACACAGAATATCAGGGATTGGAAGAGATCATCTAGTCCCATCCCCCAGCCAGAGCAGAAACACCCAGATCAAGTCACACAGGAAGATGTCCAGGTGGGGTTAGAATGTCTCCAGAGGAGACCCCACACCCTCTCTGGGCAGCCTGTGCCACTCTTCTCTCACCCTCACCCTGAAAAAGATTTTTCTCATATTTCTGCAGAACCTTCTGTGTTCCAGCTTCCTGTGTTCCATTGCCCTTGTTCTATCATTGGAGGTCACTGAGAAGAGCCTGGCTCCATCCTCCTGACACTCACCCTTTCCATATTTATAGACATGAATGAGGTCACCCCTCATTCTCCAAGCTCAAGAGACCAAACTCCTTCAGGCTTTCCTCAGAAGGGAGATGCTCCAGTCCCTTCATCATCTCTGTTGCTCTGTGTTGGACTCTTTCCAGCAGTTCCCTGTCCTTCTTTCACTGAGGCCCCAGAGCTGGAGACAATATTCCAGATGTGGTCTCACGAGGGCAGAGCAGAAGGGGAGGAGAACCTCTCTCCACTTTCTGACTACACCCCTTCTAATACATCTCAGGATGCCATTGTCCCTCTTGGCCACAAGGGCACATTGTAGAGTTTTAGACTGGCTTCTTAAGTCAACGAGGAAAACTTCTTGGGGCAATAATAATGGATTATTTCGAACTGCACTTGAAGAGAGCTGAGCCCAAAATCTAGTAAGCACATCTAGGAAAAATTCAGGTGGCTCCTGTTGTGGTGTTTTAGAGCAGTGTGATATTTTCTACTGAAGGACATGACGTACTCTTGGGCAAATGAACCTGTCTCAATGTGGATTCAACTGGCTTCATCATGGTGCTTCGCACAAGGCACATCTGGCTACAGATAACAAAAGCACTTGTCCATCAGCCTCTGGCCAGCACTTTATGATGTTGACCAGGCCGGGCTATAAAGTGGAGTGAAAGCTAATGGAACAGCATTTGTATCTCCATTAGCACTTTATTGAGTTGCAATAGTCCTGCACTCAAGGCAAAAGATAATATGATCCTAGGGCAGATTAGATCTTTGTAGGCAGAAACTAGAGCTGCCATTTCGTATTTGAGTGCAAACAAGCCTTATGTTGCAACGTGGGTAACTAAAGTGTTTGGCACATTGATCTGTGCTGAGAGCTATTTGTAATGTTTGTGAGCAGGGCTAGGATCAGGTCTTCTGAGAAGGACTGAACACAGGTCCTTTTTTCCCCAGCTGATCAGCATATCATGAAGCAGAGAAAGAAAACTACTGGCGTTTTCACTTGGGGGGTTTTTTTCTCCCCACTCGTGCCTTTGACTGACAGATTTTTTGCATTTTTGCATCTGGGCAACTGGATCAGATGGTGAGCAGGTCACATACCCTGAGAATTTGGTATGTGGCCAAAAGAAATGGGCTATGTGGGTGTCTCTGCAAGTGGCAGCTGGGCAATGGGAACCAGCCTTGCAGATGCTTCCAGTCCTCCTGCTAGGATCAGGCTTTCTCCTTCCCAGTGTATAAAACATTACTTGGGTTTGGGGAGGTCAGCTGTGTTATTGTAACTGCTGTGTTCAGATCTGTCCATGATTATCAAATCCCGCTGACATGTGAAACAGCACGAGCACCAGAAATTCTTCTGTCAATGCAGTGCTTGACTCCACACAAGAAGCAGGGGGTTCAGTGTCCTGTTTGCTGCTGATGAGTTCCCAGACCCTGTGGCAGGCACTGAATAACTTCACAGAGCTGGACATTCCAGCTGTGGAGAGGTCATTGTTCCTCTGGACTGAATCATAGAATGGTTTGGGATGCAAGGGACCTTAAAGATCATCTAGTTCCAACCCCCCTGCCATGGGCAGGGACATCTCCCACTAGACCAGGTTGCTCAGTGCTTCATCCATTCTGGCCTTAAACACTTCCAGGGAGGGGGCATCCCTCTGCCAGAAGAGTGGACATCCACACCAGCTTTACATCTCTCTCAGCATCCAACACTAGATGCACCAAAGAGATATTCAAGAGTCCCCAAAAGCCAGACACATGCTCTGGTCACACATACAAGAAACAGACCATGTTGCTTAACTGTGGTGTTTAATATTCCCTTAAGTAGCTTATTCATCTTCAGTTTTTGTAGCTATAAGCATATAATAAATACATAACATCTATATAGGCATGCAGTGCAGATACACTGAACGCTACTGGTTTATGAAATGGAAAAAAGCCGGTAGAAATTGACCTTATATAAAAAAAGAAAATCCTGTCTCTGCTATCAGAGGTCCATTTGATAATGTTGTGTTGGAAAAAATTATAGTTGTAGAGTGTATTAAATTTGAAACAATTATTAATGTCACACCATTATTCAAACACTGGGTTTAGTGCACTTTGTGCACTAGGGCTGTCAAAGCCTGCTTTGGCCCTGATAGTGTAAGGCCCTGCAGAGTGGAACTGCAAAAGAAAGAAACCTTTAATCATCTTTATTTTTGAGAATTATTTCAGGAAGATTACCCACATGAGCAAGATAGTCAAGAATGCACCTCCTTCCTCTCAGCTCTTGCACTAGTGCAAATCAATGTTTTTTTCTATTAAAGTCAATTCAATGGAGCTTTGCTGATTACATGAAATCAGGATCATTATGTGCAATTTATTGGCTCTTGTCATTTAATGTTATTCTACAATGGGAAATCTTTTACCTCTGCTTCTTTTATAAAACACAAAGGACCCATACAGTTTCAGATCATTATATTTTGCTCTGGTCCCACCTTCATAGAAAAATTCCTTTTGTTATTTCTCACTTGAGGGGGCAGCTATGACTAAGTGTCTGAACAAAAAAACCTTCCCATTTCCCAAACCTGCAATGCATCTCATTTCCCACCATTTAAGGCAATGCTATTCTTGGAATTCCCACTTTGAAATCTCCCCACCCAGAGGATCAGTGCTTAGGACAAAGGTAGGCATCAGTGCAAAACTCAGTTGCAAATGCACCAAACATGAGGTTTGGGCTAAAGTTTGCCTCTTGCATCTCATTTCTTATTTTATATCTCTACATAATCACCCAGCTGCAGCACTGAAGACAGAGGAGTTCCAGAAATATGTTCTGGCAATGGATTCCCCCTCCAGTCTGGCCAGACCTTTTTTAGCTCTGGACTTGATGTAACTCTGTCTCCCAGTCACAGACACAAAACTAGCTCTGAGCTACTAACAGCTAAGACTTTTGCTCAATCTCTCCTCCTTTAGGTTAGAATGTACATTACTTTTGCTCTATAAAATACCTCAGTGTACCGTGGTGGTACAAGGATGGTCCAGAGGAGGGCCACGAGGATGATGGGAGGGCTGGAGCAAACCCCTTCTGAGGACAGGCTGAAGGAGTTGGGGTTGTTCAACCTGGAGAAGAGAAAGCTCAGGGGGGACCTAATAGTAGCTTCTCAATACCTGAAGAGGGCTACAGAAAGACTGGGGTAGGACTTTTTAATAGGATATGTGGTAGCAGGACTAGGAATAACAGATGTAAATTGGAAGAGGGGAGATTCAGGCTGGAGATCAGAAAGAAATTCTTTACTGTGAGGGTGGTGAGACACTGGAAGAGGTTGCCCAGAGAGTCTGTGGATGCCCCCTCAATCCCCGGAGGTGTTTAAGGCCAGGCTGGATGAGGCATTGAGCAACCTGGTCTAGTGGGAGGTGTCCCAGCCCATGGCAGGGAGGTTGGAACTAGATGATCTTTAAGGTCCCTTCCAACCCAAACCATTCTATGATACTGCAGCAAAACCTGCAAGTGCAACAGAACCCAGTTACAGCCAGTTGGTATCTGTGGGAAGAGCTTATGGGAAAGGACAGCAAGAAGTGTCATGGTGCTGCTCTTCACTCCACAGTGATTCTCTAGCAATGCCCTAAGGTACAGGGAGCTCTGACATGAATCACAAGCTGGTTTGTCTCCCTGAGATGTGATTGCCTGTGACACGCATAACCTTCATGATGAGCTAAAGCAAATACCTGCAGAAAGAAGGCTCTTCAATAAATCTACACATTTTCTAGGCCCCACCTAGGATTCTAGCAATTATCCTCCCTCCCTTCTCTTTGGGTCACCTGCAGCTCACATCTATTTCTGAACATAAAGCACATTGATGCTGAAATTTATTTCAAGGATGTCACAACAATGTCACAGCTTGATCTGAAGTGCTACCAGCAATTGATTCAGCCTGGACAACGAGGCTGTTATGTGGAGCTCTATGATAAGGTAATGGGGTGGCCCATAGTTGAAAGTTGGCTAAATGATGAATGCCACACACAATCAACTTTATAGCTTTTTTTCCTTGTTTCCATATATATATTTCATATTTCCCTCTTGTTTTATAATTACAAACAGAACGTTGGAAAATCACTTAAGTTCTGCTTCTTAGTGTTTATATTTTGAATGAAGTACCAAATATGTGAGACATGATTTACTAATGAGAAAAGTGGGATACAGATCTCTTAATATTAATTTTTATATGCATTAAAGAAAGGGAATGAGCGAACTAGGCAGTTGCCAAAGCACGTACGTCTGAGTTGAATAATGATCAGGACTTTATGACACATTTAGAAGGGAAATGTAATAAAAGATAAAGAGGGATAAAAATACCCTCATCATTGATAAATTATGCTACTCTTCTTTGATATATTTATTTCATAAAATGATTGCATATTCTTTACAGGGATGAACGCTAGACCTAATCTTGCTGAACTTCCTGAGTGGGTTTTTTAATCTTAATTAAGATGAAAATCAAGACTCATGCATGAACTGTAAAACATACAAGAAACTGACTGAAGAGGAATCTTCTGTCAGGAGAAAGGGGAATTATTAATAGAGTTTCCTAGATTCAATCTGGGAACAATTTTATTTAATCTTCTCATTAATGACCTTGGCACAAAAAAATAGGAGGTAGATGAGCTAATGAAATCTGCTGATAGCACAAAAGTGGAAGGCACCACTGGTGCAGAAGGGGACTGGAGTATCATGCAGGAAGATCTCTTTGACCTTGAGGATTGCAGTAATAGAAACAGGGTGAAATTTCAGAGTGAGTAGTGGTGATGATGAGCTTAGGGGCCAAAACAAATTTGTGTAAGCAGAAGGAGGAGAAATAAATAGGTGTATCAGTCACATGAGATCACAGAATGGTTTGGGTTGGAAGTGACCTTGAAGATCATCTAGTTCCAACTACCCTGCCATGGACAGGGACACCTCCCACTAGACCAGGTGGGATGACCATGCCTCATCCAACCTGGCCTTAAACACCTCCAAGGAGGGGACATCCACAACCTCTCTGGGCAACCTGTTCCAGTGTCTCACCACCCTCACAGACTCTAATCAGACTTTAATGGAATAAGAAATGCAGAAAAAAAAAAAATAAAAAAAGCATTCATATCTTAATAACATGTAAAAATAAAGCATGATCAAACATGCTCTGGAAAGACAGACTCAAACCCAGCCAAGCACCAAGAAGTGCTGCTAGTACAATTAAGGGGATGAGGAAGGCTATCTTCCCCAAAATATCTTGATGTGAACAAATGAAAGAAGAGGATGCAGGATCAGGATTTAAAAAAGAGGGAAAGAGGAAGCTATTCAGAGTGAAGAACATAGAATATATTTAGGCTGAAATTATAATCAAGCTTCAAAATGGAAAGCAGGATTCTGAAACCCTATCTCATCATAGTGATTTTTTTTTTTTTTGCTTTTTTGCTAATTTTAGGGTAAAGTTGCTAAATTTGAAGAAAAAATAAAAATAAGTGGGTGGGCAGGATGCTCTACAGCTTGATAGGTGGCAACAGCAGGTGCATGGAGTGAAAACCAGAGTTCTCAGCCAAATTGTCACAGAAAAATGATGTGCAAACTTTCAGCATGTGTAGCATGGCTCTTATTACAGCAGGTTTGGAGTTCTGGGATCAGACTTGTTGGTATTTCAGATGTAGGCAGCCAGAAAAGGGGTAA
Organism: Turnix velox; assembly: GCA_013400935.1. Classification (NCBI taxonomy): domain Eukaryota; kingdom Metazoa; phylum Chordata; class Aves; order Charadriiformes; family Turnicidae; genus Turnix; species Turnix velox. The sequence goes on from VZTY01004613.1 coordinate 113,363, forward strand.
GGGTAACTTGTGTTCCTTTGGCTGTGGTGGCCTATGCTTTAGCAATGCACAAGACCAAACAATTCCCTCACAGGAAGAACAAAAAATAGCTTTGTTTCAGTAAGCCCACTGTGCAAGCCCTGGCAAGATGGGGAGTGCTGTTACTTGCAGAGGGAACTGATTTTTTTTATAGAACAAGCTTACAGGGACTCCTCTCTCACTTGTGGAAGTATTTCATACAATCACAGGGTTGGAAAGGACCTTCCAAGTCCATGTAGTGCCACCCTCTGTAGTGACAGGGACATCCTGCACTAGATCAGGTTGCTCAGAGCCTCAGCAAGCCTGGCCTCAGATGGCTTCAGGGATGGAGCCTCCACCACCTCTCTGGGCAACCCGGGCCAGCATCTCACCACCCTCACGGTAAAGAACTTTTTGACAGTGTCTAATCTAACCCTGCCCTGCTCTAGTTTCAAACCACTGCCCCTCATCCTGTAGCTCCATGCCCTGGCAAACAGACCCTTCCCAGCTTTCCTCTAGCCCCTTCATGCCTGGAGCTTAGGCTGAGAAACACACATCCACCTCTGATCAAAGACAGCCATTGAGAGATGATTTCTGGAGTAAGCAAATGAAACTCAAAGTGATGTTGTGCCATTAAAGTAAATAAATTGATCTTCTGACAAATGAATCTGATTTCACCAAAAAAAAAAAAATAAAAAAAAATGAAATCACCAGCTTGTTAAAAAGAAGTACTAAACAGACCAAAAAAACCATGAATAAGGTATGTGTTTGACATGGAGATGTTCATGTGTCCTTGCCCATGGCAGGGGGGTTGGAACTAAATGATGGTTAGCGTCTCTTCCAACCCAAACCATTCTATGATTCTATGTTACAATCCCCAAGAGCTGCACCTGCAGCAAGCAAAGTGAATTAGATGTGATGATATCTCATTACCACGATGATACAGATATCACCACCTTTGATCTTGAGATACCTGCTCCCCAATCACTAACTAGCAGCTTCATCAAGACCCTAACCAATCATCAGTGTCCTTCAAGATGTAAAGTTCTGCTGCATTCAATGTGAGGGTGAGTCAGTGTCAAACAACCTGAGAGGGTGACCACAGAATATGACAGAATGTCAGGGATGGGAAAGGACCTGGAGTGATCATCTAGTCCCATCCCCCTGCTGGAGCAGGAATATCCAGATCAGGTCAAACAGGAAGGTATCCAGGTGGGTTTTGAAATTCTCCAGAAGAGAGCTCCCCACGAGAAGGCTCAGGGGGCCCCACCTAGTTTCTCCCACCCTGAAAAAGATTTTTCTCATATTTCTGTGGAACCTCCTGTGTTCCAACTTGCACCCATTGCCCCTTGTCCTATCATTGGAGGTCACTGAGAAGGCTCCATCTTCCTGACACTCACCCTTTACTAGTTTATGAACATGAATGAGGTCACCTCTCATTCTCCTCCAAGTTAAAGAGACCCAGCTCCATCAGCCTTTCCTCAGAAGGGAGATGCTCCAATCCCTTCATCATCTCTATGTCTCTGTGCTGGACTCTCCCCATCAGTTCCCTGTCCTTGAATTGAAGGCCCCAAAACTGGACACAATATTCCAGATGTGGTCTCACCAAGGCAGGGTAGAAGGGGGGAAGTTCTTTTCACCTATTATCCTTGTTGTCTAAAGCTACAAGTTCACGAAGTACCTTTGATAAAGGTGCAATGGTGTTAAAATGCTGTACACCCAGAGCATTTCCCTGCTGCCATTACACTTCTTCAGGCTGTTCTAATGGTCCCAGACACTAAAGAATAAGCATTTCCAACTTCATTTTGATTTTAAAAGAGCAATTATACCTGGATCACATCAATCCTGACACAAACCCCAAACTTCATATGAACTTAGCACATGTGTGCACTGATTGAATTCCAAATAAATATCAGGTGAGACATTTTGCCCTTTACTCTTGCTTTTAACTAACCTATAGCAAACTCATCTTTTACTTTTCTTTAGCTTGGAAAAGAGGAGACTGAAGGGGGGGGCCTCATTAATGTTTATAAATATGTAAAAGGTGAGTGTCAGGAGGATGGAGCCAGGCTCTTCTCACTGACCTTCAATGATAGGACAAGGGGAAATGGGTACAAACTGGAACATAGAAGGTCCCAGAGAAATTTAAGAAAAAACTTTCTCACAGTGGGGGTAACAGAACACTAGAAAAGACTGCCCAGAGAGGGTGTGGAGTCTCCTTCTCTGGAGACATTCAAAACCCATCTGAATGAGTTCCTGTGTGATCTGGTCTAGGTGTTCCTGCTCTGGAAGGGGGATAGGACCAGATTATCTCTTGAGGTCCTTTCCAATCCCTGATATTCTGTGATTTTCCTCTCAGAAGACTGCTAGGTACTGCTGGAATGCTAACAGCTGAAGCTGGATAAGCAAAGTTTGTTTGAAGAAAGCAAAAGCCAAAAATCTGTAAGTGCTGGCCCTCGGGTATTCAGTGCTCTGTATCATGCTGTAGATGGGTCATGCTTGCCTGCACCCTCGGGAATACTATGGCATGACAGGACTCTCAGCCTCTGAAATGCTTGTAGTCAGCACTTCAGAATCTGAGGAATTTAGTTGATTCATATCGCTGATCTTCATGGGGCCAAAGTGCTTTTAAAAGGAGCAGAAGCAAGAGCTGAGTCAGGCACACACATACCTGATGTAGTGCAAGTCCAAGTTTCCTCTTAATATTAAAATGCCTTTACGTGCTTTGTGCAGCTTTAGCAGCAGCTGAGAAGTGTTGAACTGATTTTCACCACTGACATGTGTAAGTACAGGAGTAAAAGAGATGAAGAATATGCAGTTTAGAGTATGCACCTGACAAGAACTGGATATGCAGACACTGAAGCAGTTGGGGTTGTTCAGCCTGGAGAAGAGAAGGCTCAGGGGGAACCTCACAGAAGTTCCTCAATACCTGAAGGGGGCTACAGAAAAGCTGGGGTAGGACTTTTTAATAGGATATGTGATGGCAGGACTAGGAGTAATGGATGTAAATTGGAAGAGGGGAGATTCAGGCTGGAGATCAGAGAGAAGTTCTTTACTGTGAGGGTGACGAGACACTGGAAGAGATTGCCCAGAGAGGTTGTGGATGACCCCTGTCTGGAGGTGTTTA
>VZTY01004614.1:0-10106 GCA_013400935.1 Turnix velox
GGACCCGCTCCAATAGCTCAAAAACATGGGGAAACCTTCTTTGACATTTTGAAATGTGAATATTAAACTACTAAGCACATTAACAAATGTTCCAAACTCTGGTGAAAATCACTTAGAGCTGCTTGAGGCCATATGAATTTCAGCATAAGTAGATGTCGATCAATTATCCTCTCCTCTAGTGTACTGTGCAGAAACAAGATACAAAAGAACAGAGTAAAGATGTGTCATAAAAGAGACTGTTTCCTGCTCAGTGTCATCCACTGGACTAAATACAGCTGTTAAATTCAGGTTTCTGTTTACTGCAAGGATTTCTGAAATAGCAAAAATTGAAATTTAAAATATCTTTTATGGTACAGCTAACAACTGAAACAGAAAGTGTATTTCCCACTGTAAGTGCAGTTACAAAATGTAACTAATATTCTCCAATGCAATGATTTATCTAGCAGGATGTTCTGGTATGCTAACACTTTCTGTCATTGTCAAAGAAAGCACTACTATAGATATGCAGAGTTACTTTTCATTTTGCTAAGATTACAATTTAGATGACAAGGTAGTCTACTATAATGAATCAGCAATGCAACCATCTCTGTGGTTGCACAACAGCAATTTTGATGTTGGTGTCTCATTTTTTTGAAGGTAAAACAGTACTTTATACATAATTTAAATCAGAATGAAATATTAAACCTATGTTAAACATCTACTTTAGACTTCTTTTTGATTCATTCTTGGTGCAAGAATATACAGGTATGTCCTTACCATAGTTAAGTGCTTCTGGAGCAGTCCATTTGATGGGGATCTGCTTTAGGCCTGATGAGGAGTACACGCCATCATCCTCCTGCCGGGACATTCCAAAGTCGCTTATTTTCAAAATGTTGCTTTCACCTACCAAACAATTCCTTGCAGCCAGGTCTCTAAGAATAAGAAAGAAATCCCCATATTTTTACAGATTTGAAAGTACTTGAAGAAATTTTAAGTGGCTGAGCCTCTCAGCCAAGATGGTGATGCTCTCACATTTTTTTCATCATTACTGAAAATTTACAAAAATGCTTCCCTGAAAATCAGACAGGTATTTGAGAAAGTAGGCAATGACTGTGGACTGTGGTACTATGCATCCTAAGCATGCTAGGTATTATGAAAGGTCATAGATATACAAAGTCTTTGCTTTAAGAAACAGTGGTTTTCAAGCTATTAGCTAACAGTGGGTTGCAGAATGATACTATGACAAGCTGCACACAAGCACCAAGGGAGAAATCATGGGCCAGCAGTTACCTCTTTCTACCTCAGTTGTTTCAAAGAGCACTTTTATTGCCATCTTCCACAGTGCATCAACAAAATTTTATGAAATGATGAATGTCAAGTTATTAACAATAAGAAGACATTATGATAAAAATAAATAATAAATAATATATAAATTTAGATACTAAAGTAAATCTAACATTGCTAGTTATGAGTCTAACAGCATTAATTCTTTTTTTTGCTTTTATCTAAAACTCCCATATTTTTTGAGCTAAAATACTATGTATTATTTTTAAATCATAATTTGTGTTAAAGCTTTTGAGTACTTCATATGTTTGCTTCTGACTTTGCCTTTAACTTTCTTATGTGTAAGGCTGGCCCCTTGTCTCACTCACTTCAGATGTGAACTTCTCTTTCCCTTTTTCTTTCACTTCAGTCATACTATTTTAAAAGGAATTTAGTAGTCTCCCTCTATGGCATCTAGATTTATTTTCACAGTTTTCTGAGGAGCTGTTTCTTGGAGTACACTGAAACCAACAACATTAGCAGATTCAGTGGTACTTAATATCTAAGCTAAATTCTAACAAAAGTTCTGGCAGTTTATACTATTATTAACTTTTCATTTTGCAGATTGAAAGTGTACAATTTAATTCTCAGCACTCCTCCACCAGCCACCTCAGACTCTGCAGTTACAGATGCTGTATCCCTCAGGATCATCTTTTACTTGTAGTTTATTCACTATACCTATTTGTCTAATATTTATTATTTCATACCACAGGCTTACAAATGCAAGTCAGAGAACTTAGGCTATCAAGCTGCCATTTTACCTGTTTCATATCCTTATTGATTCATTGCTGAATTTTCCAGATTTCCTTATATTTACTGACATGCATAAAAGCATTTTAGAAACACTGTTACAGTGAACACTGTAGCTATGTCAAGCTTTTTTTTTTCTTCTTATTCTGAAGAATTGGTTAAGATGCCTAGGTATTTTTTCTCATATCTGATGCCCTCCTTTAAAAGGATGCTTCCATTTTTCAGCCAAGATACAAGACATAATTACCAAAAAATATTCTGGTCACAGAATTTATAGCCAGAATTTGAAAAAATAGGGCATCATAACAGCATAACTTCCATTGCTTTAAACTAATAAACAACAGCTTTCATTTTTTTTCCAGTTTACAGGATTCTAACTCATTTCAGACTTCTACAGATGAAAAGAAAGAGCACCCACATAATAGTGCTCATGGGCTTACTAAAAAAGCTTTACATCTTTACCTTCCACCTGAAATGCACACAACAGGGTTGATTTCAAATATGTGTGACAGATGATATGATTAAAGGGAAAACAAGAAAATGAAGATAAGTGATACGTGTCAGTCCACTGGACTTTTCCTTATTAAAAAAAATGCATTCTATTTATTTTCTCTTCCTTCTCAATGTTCCCTAACAACAACATCCTGAAGAAGCAGAGATGCAATTAAATGGAATCTCATGTCTCTCTCTGCTTGGGGCACTGTGTTTTTTCTCATACTGCCTTTGCCACTTGCTGCAGTAATTCGACAAAATCAGTATTTATCTTTAACACAGAAAACATTAAAATATTTCTTATTCATATTGTGGAACCTCTATAAGTTTGGCATAAATTACACAGAGCTACAGAACAAGTTCATTAGTAAAATAAAAGCCAACTCTCACTACTTAATAACAAGATAACATAAGTTCTTAGATCTATTATAAATGAAGTACCTTCCACCTATAAGGAATAAAAATTAATATGTAAATTGGAAATTTAAATCTTAAGCACTGCTTTGCAGATCCTAAAAGCACAAATAGGAGATGACTAGGAATTACTAATATGGGTTGAATACACTGATAAAAAGAGATGGCTAACAAAGCTTTTGATAAAAATCCAATATTTAATTAATGAAGGAAAAGCAATTTCTCTATGCTGCAAGTTGTGACCACCCAGGTTCATGTCTGTCACAAAAGACTCATTAATTTTTCTCTGAGGACACTCTTGCACCCCCTTCATGCCCTTGTCTCTACAGCATCCTAAAAGAACGGAACAGCAAGTTATACCTAGTATTTAAATGGAATTCTATCAACTGAAAACAAATACAAACAAGACTATAAAATCCTCATTAATAAACCAGCAGGACAGACTGTCTCACTGAACTAATTAGCCATTTTATATCTCCTCCTGGATCATGCAGTTAGAACATTCTTAGATTGATGACAACTTCCGCTTCCAAAAGGTACAGGAACCCACAAGAAGAGGAGCCATGCTGGACCTTGTTCTCAACAATGGTAAGGACCTAGTGAGTGATGTGGATCTCAAGAGCAGCCTGGGATGCAGCGACCATGAAATGGTGGAGTTTATTATCCACAGAGCATTCAAGAAGCGGCACAGAAAGCTCACTACTCTGGACCTCAAGAGGGCAGACTTTGACCTGTTGAGGGATCTCTTTGGCAAGGTTCTGTGGGAGACAGTTCTGGAAGGAACAGGGGCCCAAGACAGCTGGGCAGCATTCAAGGACCTTCTCCTCCTAGCTCAGGATGGGCAGTAATGCCAGGAGACCTCCACGAATTAGCAAGGAGTTTCTGGACTTGGTTAGATGGAAAAAGAAAAGGTATCAGAAGTGGAAGCATGAGAGAGTTAACAGGAAGGAGTACATAGAGGTTGTCCGAGTAGTCAGGGATCAGGTCAGGAAAGCTAAAGCCCAGGTAGAATTAAAGCTGGACAGAGACATAAATGGGAATAAGAAGAAATTTTGCAAATATATAAATTACAAGAGGAAGACTAGGGAAGTCGTGGGCCCTTTCCGAAAGGACACTGGAGAGCTGGTCACAGAGGATTTGGATTTCTGACAGCACAACTCAAGTCTTAACATCCAAGACCATAAACTTGGGGAATCAGGATCCACCCACTGTGTGCGAAGAGCAGGTTTGAGACCACCTGAAGAAGTTGGAGGTGCACAAGTCTATGGGACCTGGTGAGATCCCCCCACAGGTCCATAGGGAACTGGCAGATGAAGTTACCAAACCACTGTCCATCATATTTGAAAGGTCATGGCAGACTGGTGAAGTTCCCACTGACTGGACAAAGGGGAACATAATCCCCATTTTCAAAAAGAGAAAGAAAGAAGATCCAGGAAACTACAGGCCAGTCAGTCTCACCTCTGTGCCTGGCAAAATCATGGAGCAGATCCTCCTGAAGTTGCGTCAAAAACACATGGAGGATGACACAGAGGGGATTGGAGGCAACAAACACGGCTTTACCAGGGGCAAATCATGCCTGACCAATTTGGTGGCCTTCTATGATGGACTCACAGCATCAGTGAATCAAGGAAAAGCAACTGGCATCATCTGCCTGGACTTGTGCTAAGTGTTTGACACTGTCCCACATGATATTCTGGTCACCAAACTGGAAAAGAATAGGTTTGTTGGATGGACCACTCGNCTCATGAAGTACAAGTACAAGGTCCTACACCTAAGTCAGAGCAATCCCAAGCTCAAATACAAGCTGGGTGGAGAGTGGCTTGAGTGCAGCTCTGAGAAGAAAGACTTCAGGGTGTCAGCTGATAACAAACTTGGCATGAGCCATAAGTGTGCACTTGCAGCCAAGAATGCCAACTAAATCCTGGCTTGCATCAAGTGAAGTGTGACCAGCAGGTCAAGAGAGGTGATTTGGCCCCTCTATTCAGCTCTAGTGAGACCCCATCTGGAGTACTGCATCCAGTTCTGGAGTCCTCAACACAAGAAGGACATTAAACTGTTGGAGAGGGTCCAGAGGAAGGCCACAAAGATGATCAAAGGGCTGGAGCAACTTCCTAATGAGGAAGGACAGGCTGAAGGAGTTGGGGCTGTTCAGCCTGGAGAAGAGAAGGCTGAGGGGGGACCTCATAGTAACTTATCAATACCTGAAGGGGTCCTACAGACAGGCAGTAGGAATTTTAATAAGATGATGGGAGGACTAGAAATAATGGATGTAAATTGGAAGGGGGTAGATTTAGACTTGACATAAGAAAGAAATTCTTTACAGTGAGGGTGGTGAAACACTGGAACAGTTTGCTCAGAGGGGCTGTGGATGCCCCCTCTCTGGAGGTGTTTAATGCCAGGCTGGACAAGGCACTGAGCAGCCTCATCTAGTGAGAGGTGTCCCTGTTTATGGCAGGGGGATTGGAACTTGATGATCTTTAAGGTCCCTTCCAACCCAAACTATTCTATGATACTAGGTGATAACACCAAGTAATTAATCAGTGAGCAGGATCTCCTCTAAATATTTAATTCAATGAAAATTATCTACTCCCTGATCAGAAAAAAAGAAGTGAAACCATTCTTTTATCTTTGATATAGCTCTCCTTCAAATGCCTGATGTAATTTCAGGGGTGTCTAAAGCAAAATATACCTATTTCAGAACTCCCTTGATAGTTGTATGCTGCTACATTTGCTACATGTGTAGAGTATACCAAATGGTATGTGTCTTATAAAGACCAGGAATATTTAAGAGGCTTTCTTCCATGCATTCAGTGTTGTTTTTCCTCTTCACACTTTGCTTTATTTATTTATTTATTTATATTATTTTAGCTATCACATCATGAATACCAATGCAGGAATATTAACTAGTGCTAATAATTCCTCTCAGTTCCTTGTATAATGCAAGTCCATCTTCACCTCCACAGATGAGAACAGTGTTTTTAAAAACGTAATTAGGATAAGCACTATATCTAATTCAAAATCACAAGCATCTGTGCATCATTAGTCACCCTCAAAAAACATGCATGGTGACTACTGTGTCTACTATGTTACCGATTTTCTCCACGAGCTTTACTCAGTTTGTGACAGACTGCTTCATGGGTCACGGCAGCAGATGACAGAAAGCTACAATGTCCCATTCATAACCGCAGAGTGGGATGCAGGTGGTTCACACAGACAAAGCGTATTATCTCATCTGTTAGGCCTTACATTGCTATGTAGGGAAATCCCATCCTGCAAATCTTTTGAAAATGCAACAGCTGTCCTGTACTTTATAAACACAGTAACAAGAAACTTATTGCTGTACAGAAGAATATATTAATATTTTTTATACCATATATATCTTTATACACATTACTCAGATGTCTTCATAAACATACATGAAAATAAAATTAAGATATAATGTCAGTTAAAAGGTTTACTTACTGTACAGTGATTTCTGATGAATCAGAAGAATACGTTTATTTATATAGTCTGCATGATAGTGGGAGGTGTCCCTGCCTATGGCAGGGGGGTTCGAACTCGATGACCTTCAAGGTCTCTTCCAACCCAAACTATTCTATGATTCTATATTCAGTTACTAATGTACAAACACCGCACTGCAATAAGGTATACCCTGTGGTAGGTACAAATACAGAGCATATTAAAGTATTTAATTATTCTCAAAGGGGAGCAGCAGTACTGATTTTAGGACTTCGAACCAAATAACTTCCCTGATATATTTCAGAGTCAAATTCTCAATTTCACTTCTTGATTGTGACAGAGTTTATTCATGCTCCCAAGGGCATGGGAGATAACAAATGTGGACAACAAATACTACATGTTGTTACCTTTCTGAATTGTAGTTTTGACCTCATAATACTTGGTGTTTTGCATAAAGAAGACTAGTTCTTAGAGCTGAGTTACTGTACTAAACATAAATCTCAATTTTCATTGAAAAATAAGCTGTTTAAAAAGGATGACCATGGAGAAGAGACAAAATAATTTTGGAGATAAGTCTCCTGTTTTCTGAATGTTTTCCACTTTCACATGCTGCAGTGCATTTTTATAAACAAGACTGGTAATGCTATATGGAAAAGAATTAAGGTGATACAAACTCCAACTCTGAAGAACAAGGTCACTCTAGTGATAAGGCATCTTGGAGACTTCTCCCTTGCCTGGTCTGTGTACATTTTGATAAGAAAAATGACCAGTTGCTGCCACTCATTACATGGCATTTGTCACATAAAAAGGTAGTAAGAGACAAAAAGAAAGCCACTGTCTCAGCTATTGTTTGCAGCTCAGAGATGATTCAAGAGTCTATACAAATATATTGACACATTATAAAAACTTTATCGTATTGGAGCTTTATTCATATAAGTATTATGTGTCCTCTGCTTTCCTAGTAGGTTTCTGTGGCACATATTTTTAAAGAGATGAAGTTGGCCATAACATATAATGAGCAGTTCCTGAAGAGAATCAAGGCAGTAGACTATGAAGATAAAAAATGAAGCAATAAATTGACACATCACCCATTGCTCCCACCTTTTTACTATTTCTGAAGCTTTCCTCACAATTTCTCTACCTTAATGACTGAAAAGTTCCTATCAGCGGTATCTATATGTTCTTTACCTTTATGGTTCCTCAGCTTCTTAAGTACTTAGTAAGTTATTGTCTGGTTTTTTATGAACATATATTTTGATGAAAATGGCATCGCAGTTGTTTTACTATATATCTTCTTTGTATTGATAACCCTGTTGTTTTTTATAACCCAGTTTTCCTGCACATTGCAGATTACATGTAATGTGTTTACCAAAATATGAGACTGAGGAATATCTAATGTTTTGATTTTTTTTTCCTCATACTTCATTTATATCTTGAAACAAGTGCTTGCAATTTATTTTCTTTTGTGTGATAATTTATTTCATTTGTTCAGCAGGAAAGCTTCCCTAATCTTTGTCCAATGTGAATAACTTTATGTAATACATAATTACTCCCTGCAATTTTAAAGCAATACTCCTCTCTCTTTATGTAGCTGTCTTTTCCTTTCTAATGTTATCTGAATCAAATATAGACAATGCATACATTTTATAGCCATGAAAATACCTTTTGCAAACTAAGTTTGTGTAACTGCAGAGTAACTTGTCCAGCTGAATTTCTCATGATGTAATGGTTTTAGCATTGTGAGAGAACTCTTGAAAAGAATTACTGAAAGCAATCCTAGTGCCAATCTTCATGAAAAATAAGTAGTTTTATGGAACTTCTGCAGTGCTATGGCAACTGGAAAGAAGGAAGCACCTACCAGGAATCCCCATCAACATGCCACACAGAGGAACAGAACCACTGCTGAATCCCATGCAATCACACCTATATTCTTAAAGTTTTTGACAGAAAAATGAGATTATAATGAGAAAAAGTAGAAATACATTTATGACACACATGAATTTTAAAATATTCCTTAATATTCCTGGCTATTTTATATGTACATTATAGGGTCTATTAAGTTATTACGCAAGCTAGATAGTTATCCAAGATGAACCAAAACTTAAGTTTACATTACAAAGTCCTTGCCCTTTCACACACAGAAGACACCTCAATTTAGCTCTTAATGCTGAGTTTAGATCTACATTAATCTCTTCCTTATTCTGTTCTACATCTTAATATAAAAATATTGGCTTCTCAGCATAAAAACTGGTTTAACATGTTAGCAAACTTGGTAACATCTGAAGAAATGGAGCAGATATGATCAAAGGCATTTACTTGTCCATTACAGATATGTGATGGACAGATTATGTGGAGGTGACAATATGAAGAGACACGTGCTAATGAATTTTTAAAAAAGAAATGTAAGGAAAACCATTAACAATGAGAAAGACAAGTATCACACAAAATTTATACAAGTTATTACATTGTGAGGTTTTCTTACCTATGTAGAGAAAAATGTAAATGGATGGCATGGATAGCATATGTTACCTAGACATTCCTATGAATGGAAAACAGTTTTACAAAAATAATAGTAATAGTTCACTAATTCGTAAATTTCTAATAAAATAAAAAATATTTTGTAATGTGTACCTTACAACATCTTCCAAACATTAATCAGAGATGATAAAGAAATTATTACTGTCATGCTTAGATATTCTATTGCTCTAAAATTAGTTGGCTTTGGTAATGTCATACAGGAATCCAAAGCAAGGATAAATGAAAATAAAGATGAATAATAATTTGCTAGTTGTCCTAGACAGCTCAGTAAGATTTGCCAGTAGGTTAAGGGAACACAAAAGAAAATCTATGTGGCTAATACATCACAGAGAATTATCTAAAGAAATTGAAAGGAATAAAATAGCCTATTCCTCTTCTGTGAATTAGCAAATTGGGAAATAAATTAAACCTTTCTACCCTTTTCTATTACTATCTAATAATTTTTCTACACAAAAAAACCTGCCATAAAGGTGGGATAAAAATCTTTGCACTTTTATGGTCAAAAGAGGAAGAAGAAAGTGAGAGGATTTTTACAATCTGGTTGAGGTAACTTAGGTAGGAAATGTGGAAGAAACATGAGATGACAGGGTCCTGTTTAAGTATCATGATCGTATCTTATATAGATACCAGTATATGTGACAGGACTGCTAAAGCTTTTGGAAGAACTAGAACTCACATGTACCTGCATGTTTAACAGGGTAACATTTTATAGCTGCGAAGACTCAAAAAATATCTGTTAATAAGCCACGGGCCTTCAGGTTCATCACCTACTGAACTCCATTATTTTCCCATATTATAACTCATGAAGTGATTGTTCTTCACCTGGAAAATCCAGACTTCTATACTTAGAAGAATCTACTCTGTCTATGGCTGCTACCTGTCTACTGAAACATGTTGACTCATGCATAGTGTTGATTGCCTATGGATCTGTGTGGAGAACTTATCTGAGGAATCGCTGAGAGGCAAAGGGCATGAAGCAATGAGGCCTGTTTAATGTCTGAGGCAAAGACAGAAAGTCTTTGAAGCTGGGGCCTGCTTAATTAGCAGAAAGTCCTTGAAAGGTAAACAGAGCAAGGATGTGAAAACTTGTGGGGGGATGTGAAAACTACCAGCTGCTCAGAAGAACAGATAAGAGCATGTAACATTATTTA
>VZTY01004615.1:0-74401 GCA_013400935.1 Turnix velox
TTATCCATAGTCTATGAAGGCACCAGTTTTTTGTTTGTTTTAAACCACAGTAAAAACCCCTGTTCTCAGCCAAGCCTCAGTGTATTGTTGGTGATAAGGAGCATGCAAACTATTAATTGCTTTTGACACAAAGTGACACCAGCACCTTTGATATCTAATTGGGGAGCGGTGCAGTTTAACAAGTTTTAATTTCTGGTGCAGCTGGAAGACAATAAAGAGAAAGCATGAGAACAAATTAAACAGTATATAGGTCAATCATTCTATTAGCAGTCTTCAGGGAACACATCTCTCATTTACATAATTGTATTTCTGCTGCAACCAGACATACTGCTGTGCTAATACGTGTTCTTGATGAATCTATAAAAATACCAAAGATGGCCTTTTCTATATTGAAGCACGAAAATCTAGGATTACAGGAGAAAATACATTATTAATTTTATCTAATCAGAATTTCAAGGTCAGCTTGACCGAATCTACAAAGCGCCCAGGAACTCCACAGGTCACACTGTTTTGTTGAATGCTTCCCTTTAAAACAAAGATTAAGATCTTATATCTCCCAGTCTTACACACAAGTAAACCAGATTATCAGCTTCTAGTTTTAAGTTCATGAGAAGATGCTAGTTCATTGTGTGCCTAATCTGCTAAATTTAAGCATCCAGTGTTTGGGAAGCTTGATTGGAGTAGCTTTACAAGCAGAAATGGATGTCTTTACAAGCAGAAATAGTTTATTTCTGTTCCATAACTTGTCATAGAGACTAGTAATTAAAGCCCATGTTGCTAAAAGTACACTTCAGTTGTGGTACCACCTGTGTCTTGTATTTGAAGTATTGGCTTTGAGTAATTTGTTTAGATAAATACAAATCTGAAGGTTGTCTGTTATTTGGCTTCTCTTGCTGAAAATCTGTTTTCTCTTTATAAAATTAGCTATAGACACATGTACTCAAAAAGGATAATAGAGTCTCAGTCTAAATATTTTACTTTACCATTGTTTAATTGAATACAATTCCAGAAGCTTTTTTTCCAAAGAGATTAATTCATGTACAAGTGGCACTTAAAAAACCCACCCCAAAACTAACAAAACATCCCTGCAACCTTGTGCTCCAGTATTTACTTAATTATTATGATTAGTGAGCTACTTGATGGTTCTCTCCTTTATAACTGCAACTTGTGGCAAGGATAATAAATGATTTCCAATTAAGGACTAGCAGAACTCATGACAAGAGAAATCTCTATCAATTTATTTAAACAAAATCTCTCTACATTGGAATAAACAGAGTAGAACATTAAAATACTGTGTCAGGCATATGCTTAATTAAATTTACATTAGCTAGGTAATTCTTTATCATTTAATAGGTATGATTTTTCTTTTGGTAATAGTTTTAAATTCTGTATTTTTGGAAAGGAACTGACTTGCTGCAAATTTCAGTATTCCAACACTTAAATTAGATGTAATTTATTCATTCTTATTATTATTACTGTGTAAAGAAGCATCTGGTCTAAAACAAATCTTGATTATAATAGGCAACAAAATGACTACTTTGAACTGGAATGATTTGGATTTTGCAGATGCTGTGGCCTTTGCAGTTTATGAGTAACAATGAACATCTGGATTCAAATATCCAGTCTATTGGCTTTACTCATGTGAAAGGAGTATTAAATCTTGTACATCATCATCTGGAATATTTTGCAGAATAAAGCATTGTTATAAGACTATCCTCTGAGAAGTAAGAAATAGAAAAATTTCTGGGCTGAGTCATGATGTTTTAAAAGACAGTATTTTCATTAGATTAAAAATAACTGAATTTATTCATGTCTCTGACTTATTGCACATCTTGGTAAGGTGACTGGTAATAAAAGTAGACTAGAGTGATAACAAGCAGTGATTATGATTTATCTCTTTACATAATTGAGTTCTGAAAGAGGACTGGAGTAATTTCTGCATCGTAATCTAAGCAGGTTATTCTTAAAGGTCCAACTTTTCCTGATGGAATGATGTTAAATATTGTATTGGAGAATATCAATTGGTTTATGTTCAGTCATTCCCTCAGAAGAACATTTAATCAAAAAACCCATGATACAATATAACTTGCTTAATATATACATATTGGTATTTTAAAAGAGTGTTTTCTCAACTCTTACTTTTTTTGAAAAAGGCATCACATTGAATTTTTTTTTAGTGTATGCTGACTATTCTAGTGATTGTAAAACTTATAGTTGGTTTAACAGATTGAAGGTATGAATTTATTATTATTCTTATCCTGAGCTTCAAGTTCTAGTAGAGCTGCACATATCCTTTATGTCTTTCCATACACCCAGGCAAAGTTAAGAAGAACTCTCAATGTAAATTTATGCTAATTTAGAAGTGTCACATATGGAGCCCTTATGGTAAGGATGCAGGTTATGATAATCAATGCAGTAATATGAAAGACACTGAAATTTGTCATGCAGTGAAGTACCTCTATAAAACAAGGGCCATGCTCCCTTCTTTAGCACCATGCTCTGATTTGTAGAAGATGATTCCTTTCAGCCTCTGTTTTCTCCTCCATTGTGATAGTTCCTACTCTTTAAATTATTATTATAACCTATTATAAGTTGCTGCAATGACCCATCTCTTTCATTCCACATTTACATGTTTTTTCTACTTTTGAGAAATATAAAAAGAGAGTCTTGGTGCAATGCAACATACATTTGAGATACAACAAAGGTCAGAAGTGCTGTTCTGTGCTTTTCATCATTGCTAATAATCCTAGAGTCAGTAACATGACAACATCTGATGTGTTAGGAGAAACAGCCACTGAAGTTTAACATTTTTCCCAGCATGTTTATTTTGATATTTTTCCAGAAGTAGCCTAAAGCTTCTGTTTCCAGTTTCAGGAGCCACAGCTTCTGCTGGTGTTGTATGACACTCTTGACTCTCTAGGGCTAAATACTGTGTAACTCAGATCAAGTTCAAAAGCACAGCTGCTGGCAAATTACCAGTCTGAATCAATTTAAGCACCTACGATCAAATTTTTCATTGTAGCATGTGTATTCTTTTGTTTCTAAATTTATGGGTGTATACTTGAGAAGCAATGACAGGGCTAATATCTAGTGAAATGTTCTATGGAGTGTAGTTCTGAACATAGAGGGAAAAATGCAGAGAATGACAAGGGAAGGAGAGAGAGCAAACACAATGGACAGTAAGGGAACCAAGTGAAATGATGGAGAAGTACCCAGTCATCAGTCCATCATGTTAGCTGTAAATTGCCTGAGAAGAACATGACTAATCACAGAAATTATAGCAACAGGACCTTTTCTGAATCAGAATTCAAGTGGAAACAGTCTGCCTCTAGCTTGTATCACACTATTAGTATGGATTCATCCTCAGCCTTCTGTTTCTGCTTCTTCATGGTGCACTGTATCAAATTCCTCACTTTAAAGCCATGGGATTGCCAAATTTCAACTTGTTTATTACATGTTTCAAAGCCTGTAGGCTTGAACTCATTATTACAGCAAACAAAATAGCATGGAACTGCTCCTGTGTGCTTGGACAGCTCTACGTTTTTCTGGGAAGTAAATTCTTTCAAATTTCTTCTAACTTTCACTGGCCCAAACTGAGACAACAAGCTTCTGGTTATTTGGTGTGTGTTTGTTTTTTCCTGTGAGCCATGTATGCCTAATTACATGTGGGGTATATCTCTCTGCCATCTCTGTGAAAGTCTTACTGTTGTTAATGAGGCACATGCACTTATTTAGAGAGAAGACCTCTAATTAATTTCCTGATCATTCCTTTAAGCATACAGAGCAGTACTTCCCCTTAGAAAAGGTGAGGACATTTTGGTTTTTGCTAACTGTCTGGTATTTTCAAAATTATTCAGTAATGACTAAATTCTTACTAACAACTAATTAACTTCACTAAACTGAATTTCTTTGGGGTACTTTATTAAGCTGTGCCTATGCATGAAAGAGAATAGAGCTTCTCTTGATGGCAAAAGAATTCAAAATTAGAATATCTTTTTCTTGCTCTAACAGCTGAGTTGTCTAAACTCCAGGTTCCTCCTCACTTTTTGCCATCATTTTAAGAAATACTGGCAGAACTTCTGGGATTTACCTCTAATACAGTATTTTACAGTTCAGGCAGGAACAAGAACAAATTAATTCCTTTCTGAAATTTTCATAAACTATTCTATGTCATTAAGTGTTGCGTGCATATTTGTTGCTTTCCTATTCTTAGCCCTTTAAATCCATTATTATGTCTTGCCTTTCCCTCAAGTGAGATTTTCTGTGAGTGGAGATGGAAAGAGCCCCTTAGGAGATCCTGTACTGGTCTCACCTCATGGTTCAGCAGGAACTGGCTTCCTGTGTAAGTGTAAATAGGATTAAAGCAGAATGCTCCAAGAAAAATGTCAGCCTCTTCACTGAATTTTTTTTGTCCTAATTCTAAGATGAATGTGTGGAAATGTAAGAACAAGTGCTGTACCATGTCCAGAAAGACGTTTAGTGATAAATCATGGTTCCTAAAGCACAATTGTAGACATATGGAACAAAAAGCAAAATGTGAAAAAGCTTTTGTGATGAAGAAACAAAATAATTTCTTTCAAATATTGTAACACTACAAAGATTGTTAGTAGAACTGGAGGAAAGAGATTTACAGAGCATGAAATTAGCCTAAGAACAATTGGTTATGTCCTCACTATTAATAAATTTTGGCCAACTGACAGAACAGTCTTATAGTGGAAATTTTGGTGAATGTCTGTGGGGGAGGCTAATGTGGTTTATAGCTATGAAAAGGTTTCTACAGAATCTTTTGCTCAGATATTAGCAGTTTGAATTTTTATGTCTATGTTAGGAAATAGCATTTCAGAAGAGGAGCAGCTCTATAGGGAAAAATGAATAGGTAGTGCTGTTGACCTTATGTTTGTTTCAGGGTACTTTTGTCCAGCTCTAGTCCAGTCTGAACAGTGTAGTTAGTGGTAGAAAAACATTTCATTTCATAATCAATTCTGTAGCATGGGAAATAAGCAAACACCAGATTTTTTCACCTGTGTTGTACTTCTAAGGATTATTGATAAAGAAATGGGGTTTTTTACCTGTAGAGTGTTGTAGAGGTATTTGCAGTATTGCAGTTGTAGGAGGGACGTCTTTAGCATGGAAAAGATGAAAATATTTGAATATTTTATTCATCTATTAGATGACTTTTACTGTGGAGAAGATAAAGAAGAAATGAGAAATTATGAAGGTTACAAATTCAATCACATAATGACCCTCTTATATTGATGTTTCTGCCTGTGATTAATTGTTGATCAAGATACTGTCTTGTTTTAATTAGAAGATAAGTTGGTAATGTGTCAGCATAAGGACTGATTAAATACCAGAACTACTGTCTTAAACTCAGTCTTTAAAAATACTCACTTATCTTTTTCTAATTTGAAGATTGCAATTGTAGTGTGATAGCTTCAAAATAACTTGGGGGCAAAAAATGAGTTATTTAAGATAATACAGTACAATTTCTCTCTCCCTTTCATTTGTATATGACTAAACAAAGATCACAGAAACATTAGAAGGTTATGTGCTATATTGTCAGCTTTTATTTTTTTGACATGCTGAGGGGTTTCTATGGTGCCTTCATGAAACAGTTATTTGATCTTCAATGTCTTCCATTGATTTTAGTTTTAATTGTCTCTTGATGCATGGTAGAAATAGGATTTAGAAAGTGGCTGTGAAAATGGAAAGAAAATGATTCTATGGTTGGAAAGCAAGGAAGTATTGTACAGAGGCAAGCAAAAGAAGAGTAAAAAGCTTNGATTAAAAAGCTTTATGTCATGTTGTACTTTCTTAATATGAGGATAAGGACTATTCAAGTAACCTAAAAATAATACTTTAAATGAATATTTGTGGAGTAAAGATATTGAGAAGNGTAGAAATAGGATTTAGAAAGTGGCTGTGAAAATGGAAAGAAAATGATTCTATGGTTGGAAAGCAAGGAAGTATTGTACAGAGGCAAGCAAAAGAAGAGTAAAAAGCTTTGTATCATGTTGTACTTTCTTAATATGTGGATAAGGACAATTAAAATAATTTAAATGAATATTTGTGGAATATTGTGGAGTAAAGATATTGAGAAGGTAGATTTAGAACCCTTGTAAGGGGGCTAAATAAGGATAGCTAAATTGTGTAATCCCTATGCTAGTAATCACTATTACAGAGAGTTTCCCTGGAGTGAAGTTCTCTGCTTTTATCTGTTAATACATTCAAAGGGTGTTTTCCTAAAAACACATTTGTTTATCAGCAATAATTACAGTATGCTAATTCAGGAAGGGTCTTCCTTTTCCAAAATTTTGACTCAGTCCATTATCTCATGTAAGACAGAACTGGGAGTGAAATCAGGATCTCTGCTGTGGGGATGTAAATATTTGTTTTTAAAACTGCAGAGACTGTACTTGGAAAGGACTGTGAAAATGAAATATCTAGAATTTCAAAGTTTGTTTCATATCATGTTTCTGCTGCTAGTCTGTAATGTCAATGAAGATTTTTTTTTGCCAGACAGGAAGAAAAGTTCCTGCACTTACAATATTATTCCTCCTTCTCTTTCAAACTTTAGTAGTGAACAAGAGAGAACTGATGCCTTGGAATACTTGGTAACTAAATAGTTTAGATTTGCCTCAATTTTCTTTCTTTTCTCCCTTTGAGAAGCATCTTTTTATTTTCCCTTGAAAGTCTGGTCCTATGCTAAATCACACAAATTCTGAAAGAAACTATGGGTTTGAACAATAAAATCCTTGAACTATGAATTTAAATGTTTTTTTCCTGAACAAGTATACAAATTATTAAAGCTAACTTACAATTTTAAATTTATAGTTTTGATACTGTTTGAATTAATGTCTTTCTTTCACATTTTCATGTGTGGTACCACATAATATTTTGGTAGTGAGATTGTTAATAGAACTGATATCTGTTGAGTTAGTGAATTCATTGTTTAAGAGCTAATGTGTGTGGTTAACCTCCATTTCCTAGTTATTTTCTCTTGTTAAAGGGTAATTCTTCCAGTTTAAACAGAGTTAATAGAAAAATCAGAGGGAATGCCTGTTTAGAATGTGCCAATTTATATATAATCTGTTCTTGATGTTTATTCTGCTACAAAGTGAATATTTGTCATGCTACAGGCCAAGTAAAACACAACAATTTTTATTGATATTTTATCACTGTAACTTCACACATTATGTACTACAATAATCTGTAAAGATATTTATGAGAGAATGTGACCATCTGGGGTCAACCAAAATGTAATGATGTCAGGAGGGGTTGACTTAAGAAGACATGCCATAGCATAGTAATGCCAGTGTTGAATATTGATTCTTAGGACTTATTTCTGATGGGGCTATTGTTTTAAAAAGCTATTTCATGGAAATAGAAACTCATAATTGCCTACTAATCTCTTTCACTGAAAGTCTATTTAGCTATTATTGGATTTGTGGGTTTTAGGGGTTTTTTTCCTTGATGATACCAAAGTTTTTAGAACTTATTTAAAGACTCTACCAAGTTTTTGGAATTTGGAAGAGAATGCACATGTACTTTATAGCAGCAGAGCACCTGGAAAGTTGCATTCCTTCAGTATCTATTTACTTCATCTCTATGTGATTTTGAAGTAGAAAACTTCAAATGAAGTCACTTTGTCACCTAAGAAAGCTTTTCCAGCCTTGAACATAGGACTTTGGAGACTTAAAATCAACAGCTGCAGAAAGTTATCTCCTGCATACAACAGCATAAGCTGACTTAGGAGATTTTTCAACTTCTGTATTTGTTGTAATATGGTTTGTGTTTTTTCCCATGCATCTGACTATTGAAATTTTCACAGAGGACAAAATTCTTATTTCAGTCTGCAAAAACCCAAAAGAAAATTAAACATGTAGAGGTAAAGGTGGGTAATCAGAAAGAATAGTCTTGCAGCTTGTTGAATGACTTTTATAGCAGGAATATCTTTACTTTGGTATGAAAACAAAATAATAGTGAACTATTGTGGATGTAGCATCACCTGAAGATCTTATTCTGAACATGATTTTTAAGTGTCATTCTGTCTGTTAAGGAAGAACATTACAAAGCCTAGTATAGTTTAGAATGTTTGTACAGAGAAAATGCTGTAGAACATCTCTCTGCAGCATCATGCCAAGCTGCAGAGCTGAGGAGGTGATGCTGGTACTCTACTAAGTGACAGGATTGCAATTACTAGTACTTAGCAAAAAAATTTAAGATCTGACCCTTACTATGATGTCATCTGAACCAGCAAACATTTCCTGTGGTTTGGACAGGCAGTGAGCAGAAGCACATTGCAAATTTTAATATGCTAAGGATCATTAAGTTGATTGTGTCAATTTGTTAAACTGCCAAGTAATGATTTTACAGGTAATTAGACTTTAACAGGCAGAAACAAATTTATGTCCTTTTTTGTTTTTATGATGCATGTAATGATAGATGTACTATCATACAAGCTGTTGTTTTTAGGTACACAACATTTCTTAATGTCCTAAAGCAAATGAAATATTACATGTCAGGAACTGTTCAGTGACTGTATAAAACACATTAGTAGCTTTTCTTCTTTTAGCTACTTTTAATCGAAGCTCATTCGTCATGTCATAGAAAGATGGAATGTCTCAGGTTATTCTTTCTGCATGGAGAAATGGCAGTGAACCTTTAAGGTCAAGAGGAGAAGACAATAGTTATAGGTTATTACAACTGTTTTGCTATAGCTGATCCTCACACTCTGGTAGTAGGTTTTGTTTAGGTTTACATCTCAGTGTGTGAATACATAGTAAATAAGCAAAACCATAGCTCAGAACTCAGTTTGAAAGGGAGTTTGTGGTTTAATTTAACTTTGTTTTCATAACAATTTGTCTCTTTGCTGTTCTCTAGCTTTTGTGTATCAAACCTACAACGACAGGCGTTGTTTTCAAAGAACAGGATCTATAGTGAGTAGTAACAATTACTGTCTGCTTCTGCTGCTGTTCCCACAGTAGCACATCCTAGGTGATAATTAGAGCTAGCCTCTTAACTGTAGAAATCAAACAAATAGTAATTATCAGCCAGTGTGAGCCAAGCACAAAATTCTGTCTGTGGAGATTCCTTTGAAATTCCTCTTGGATCCAGAAATCATAACTCACAAAAAAATGTCCTATAGAAGTTGGCCAATGGTTACTCCCTTTTGTTCACCAGTTCAGGCTTGGAGTCTAGTTAAAGATGGTGCAATAATCTTGCTTCAGATTTCAGCTGTGTTACTATATTTTCCTGCAGGAAGAGAACATGGAGAGAGTGTAGATGGTCCATACATTTTTCATTGCTTAGACAAAAACTGGCTTTTGTTATGTTTGGCTTTTAATAGCATAGAGCTTCCTGTCAATCAGCTCTATTGTTAGTTTAATTGATTACTACTAAAATGTGGAGCTGTAGTCTGTATGACACTGCCTGTTGTCTGACACTTCAGAAATTAGATGTTTACTTCAGTGAGTTCTTGTATGTAATTACAGTGCTGCTATTCATGCCGATGTGGTTTAAAATGTTCCAGAAATTGAAAGTGCTATTTTAAGTTGTGAATAACTGAATGATAAATTATCTTTGGCCCAAGCTAAGTAAAAATATCATCTTGGTGCCCTCCCACATCAGCTATCAGAAAACAAACACTCCTTTTAATTTGTGAAATTCCAGGGACTGAGTTTCTTTACCTGGGTTTCTTTACCCTAGAAAAAATACAATCCAACATTCTGTCTACAAAAGAAAAAAAAAAAGATTTATGTCTCAGCCCTGAATGGATGCCCTTAATAACATTAAAATGCTTAATGTTTGAATTACTAGGTAGCAAAGATCTTACCGTGATTTTGCTACACAGGCATTGAGAAGCAAGTTTGTTAGGTTGTCATCTGTTTTTTTTTTCTCTTTTTTCCAGTCACAATAATTCTTTTCACCTTATTCAATTCTTTAAACTGTACATCTACCTAAGATTATGCAACAGAAATTGTCCTGAGTAATTATGTTGAGTTATTATGTATTTTTCTGGTACTAAATTGTCATATTTAAATTAGTAGATGCTTGGCCAATTACTTTGAATCTTTCATGTCAAGAACCACCAGATTGTTGTGTGTCTGAATTGATTTATAAATATTACAGGATACTTGAGGGAAGATATATATGCATTTGACAGAGGGCCAAATGCATATATGAGCCCTGTAAACTAGCTGGGTCTATATCCAAGTGACAAAATACAATGAAAGTGCCCTGTCAAATGCCTGAATCTTGCTTACTGTTCTCTTTTATTGGCTTGATTATGAGAGCATCAGTATAAACTAGTATTGACTGTTATACTGTTATCAAGGTGATTTCTTCTGTAGATTGCAGTTTAGGGATACAGCCCTTAACTTCTCATAAATCGAGAATAATTTCAAAATCTTGAGATAAAATTCTAAAGTAATGTTTGAAGGTAGAAAGCAGAAAGAATCTTTAAATTATGATCATTTCACACAAAAGTCAAGATGAGTTGGGAATTGATACTTGTATGCCAGATGCCTCTGAGAGCTACAGTCTGGTTTTCATAGTCAATTTAGCTAAAAAAAGAAAAAAGCCTGCTGCATTGGTCACAGTGCAGTCAGGCAACAAAATGTAAGAAGGTTGTGATATCTTGCTTTAATATATGGCTTTTAAGCTTAATGGCTTTATGAACATGTACTTAACATTTTACTAGAATATAGTGTTCCAATATCTTCCCTTGAATGTTTGACCTTTGGGCTAACAAGGAACCATTGCTGCATCATGAACTCACTGACTTTATCTGGCAGCTCTGACTTATTTTCTCCTTTGGTATCCTTTTCTCCTAGTTACAAATTGTTGCGTGTCATGGGAATGTCTGGATTCCTGGCTTCTAGATTTTAATCAGTCCCCTGTCCCTTTTTATGACAGCACCATTAAGGGAAGACATTCTTCTACCTCTCTGTTAATGCTGCCCTTTTATAAGTGTTCTTTCTTTGCTGAATGGGAGGAAAAAAATAGTCTGTGTTTTTATATTTGCTGACATCTTATAGTGTGGTACTGCTGATACACTTAAACTGTTGGATCTGCATTGTCACCAATAAGCTTTGACATGAAGTTTAATTTGTAAATTAATACTTGCAATTTCCTCTTGTTTTGGCAAGGTCATAGAACACCCACACCCACTTTTGTGACATATTCAAATTTTTGGTGCTCTACTCCTTGAAGGATTTGAAGAGATTTTGCTCCCTAACCTTATTATTCTTTATCGTATCCAAGGAACAAAGACTTTCTTTAAGTGTAGTGCAATCAAAACAATCTGTGCTGAAGAGTTTATGATGTAACTTATACAGAATTTTATTATTTTTTAAGGATATTAGAAACTTATTGGGACTTTTAAGTGTAAGAAACCTAAAGTTCATAGAAATCTGAATTTGTGAAATATAATTTTTAGATTTCCATTGATTTTTTCCCCATATTCTTATATTCACAAGTTCAGCTTTGCTTGGTACTTTCTGTAGACAAAATATTTGGTGAAATAGTGTGCAATTCTGATTCTACAATAAGTAAGACAGTTGAGAAAGGAGGAAGAAATGGACTATGTTACAGGGCATGTATCAACAGGACAAGGAGCAATGGTTTTCAACTAGAGCAAGGTAAGGTTAGATGAGATATTAGGGACAAGTTCTTCACCATGAAGGTAGTGAGGCAATGGAACAGGTTGCCCAGCAAGGTGCTGTAGCCCTGGCTTGATGAGGCTCTGAGCAACCTCATTTAGTCCAGGATGTCCCTTTTCAATACAGGGGGGTTGGACTTGGTAGCCTTTGAAGGTCTGGTCCCTTTCAACCTTATGATTCCATGATTCCAAGCACCTTTCTTGGTAGGGGAAGTTTTAATGCACTGAGGAGTACACAATTGTAACTACTACTTTTATTTTAGTTGCTTTTATATGTGCATAATGTACTGGTGTTCTGTTTTACATGACATAAAACTGAAATGTTAACTGGAAACTGCAGAGTGTGGGGAAGGCTCATGTCAATTATACCATAATCAGCAAGCATTGTAGTACACTCCAGCACACACAGAGCACAGTGTAATGTATTCTGGAGAGTTGAATAGGCTCCAAGTAGCTGTGATTGTTTGCAGAGTGCTATAGCTGCATCAACTTTCACTCCACAATTAGAGTTTTATTTTTCTAATTCTATCACAGAGCTGACAGTAAAAGGTATTAGGAATTAGTAATGTATTATGGGAAATGAACAGAAAGAAGCACAAGCCAACATTTCTATAGTTATTTTAAAAGGTCGGAAGAGCCCTTAATAGTAGATTTTAGGCAGAAGCCTTTTGCATATAAATGGAAATGTCATTATATGTGGAGGAAAAACATGCTTTAGTCAGGAAATAAAATGCTTGGTTGTTGAAAGATTCATTGTCTAAATATCAGGGAAAATATTTTCTGGGAAGGAAGAAAAGGCAAAACAAATTTGCCTATTTATAGTCATTTCTTAAACACATCATCCAAAAGATAGCTATAAAAACAAGAAACTTCCATGTACACTAGAAATGGCTGTTACTGTCTCTAGCAAAACTGTGGTTCAGCATGAGTTGTGTACTTCAGGTTTCTCTTCCTCCCCCCCATCTCTGTGAGGCATTAAAACTGTATGGTTGCCCAGACAACACTGAAAACATCAGCAGAGATTTATCTAAGATCCAGTGCTTTACTCTTTGAGATTCCTGACTTCACCCATTCACTTCGCTTAAGGCCCACAGAATCTTGGACTTCAGCTTAAAGTTACAGTTGAGGTTGAGTTTTTTGTTTCCTCCAGGCTCGAGGTAAAAATCTGCTGCTGCCTCACTGTGAAATCTCCTAGAAAAGGGTTCTTGAAAGGATTATGGAGCATAGTCCCTGTGCTGTGCTTCAAGGGTTTACCACTGGTTCCCAGTACAGAGAAAAGGATAAGCCAGGAAATCATCTGAAAAGAGATTGTTTGTGTTTAAGTTCTGGGAGAGTGGGAAGAAAAGGTACTGCTAGAACCAAAGAAGCATGTCCAGAATTCTCAGATGTTTTTGTTCTGATTTTAACTTGTCAAGTTTTTTTTTATGTAGTTTTTATGTGATTACTAGAAATGCAATTTTAAATTGTCTTCTATTTTCACTCTATAGAGAGAATCACTGTGTATTCAGAGAGAAACCATAGTAGCTCAGAAAGCAGTACTTATTCCTAAAGACTATTTTACAGTTTAAGACTTAAACAAATTAGAAATTGCCCTGTAGGTTGCCTGGTGAATGTGAGAGAGGCTGATCTTAAGGATTTCATGTCACTTAAATCACCATGATTATAATCCTTACCAGCTGACTGCATGTTTGGTTATGTTAGCTATTTGTTAACATCAGACTCTAACACATTCATTGTAAAAAGAAGGCTGGCTGTTGGCATATGCCTACTACATGTCATATGTAGGTTCTGCAGAGAAAGTTTAGTGCTTGATCCATTGTTCAAAGCAGCTCCAACAATTAATGATCACCATGGTGCTAGTCTGAATTGACCACAAGTAAACATGAATGCTGAGCTTCTCTACTCACTGATTATGTGATCATCTTGTAGGTAAATCCAAAAGAGCTTCTTCTGCTTCTCATGGCGCCAACAGCATTGATCCAGTTTTTAACACAGTCTTGCAAAACAGATTTTAAGAAATTTTTAAGAACTTTTACCTGGACACTTTGCCTCAGAAAGCTCAAAAAGAAAGGAGGCAAAACATTTTCTGTACAATATTGCATGAAAATTAGATGTGATAAGAGCAAGTAAGGAGGCATTCATGTACAAGAAGGTGTCCAGGGGAAACCATCTCATGGCTGCATGAGGAGTAAGACTGGAGCAGTGATGTGGATAGGCTTTTGAGGCTGTGGCTAATGAGGATTGTTGGAAACTAGAGCATCTATTTCCTGCTGGTAATGGTAGCTGGAGTTGTTGTCACACAGGATTGCTGAAGAAATTGCAGGAATAAACCACTCCCTGCTTACCACTTGCAACTAAGATTCACATTTAAATAATTAGCAAACTGTCTTAAGGAAAATTCTAAACAGATGTCAAATATTGGTTAAATTTGTTTTGGGAATGGTGAGAAATGATACATTCAGAGACCATATTACTTTCTTTTGTAGCTATTTCTATTGGTGGAGTTTTGGAAAGCTTGTAGCCTTGTCAGAAAAAGATGTTAGGAACTGAAGAGTAGGTATATACCATAACTGCGTACAAAAGCAAACTTGCTATACTAAGTTTGATTAAAGTGTTTAATTCTGACCTGAAACCATGTGCAAATCTGCAGGTTATGTAGTGACCAGGAAATAAAAAGTATCTTTATTTGAATATAGTTATCCCCATTTAAGAGGGAGTTATGCTATAACCAGGGGACTTCAACTAAAGGCATGAAGTCAGTGTATAAGCTAAAGCACATTAAAGTTAAGTGCTTCCCATAAGAGCACTTCCAAAGAGCTGCACCATCCATTACTTTATAGCAGTCTTGCTTCCATAAAAACAGATTCACAAAGTGAAATGTCATTTCCTTATGTAACTCCTTTTAAAATGTATTTTAAAATAGTCATCTCCTAACAGGTCACACTTAGAGCATAAGTAAGTAACCTTTTTTAGCATCTAGCTGTTGTGTCATTCCAGGTTGACACACACTGTTCAGAGAACAATGTACAGGTTGTATAACCATAGAAACATAGGGCTGAGAGAAATCTCAGGCAAGCATTTATCCCTAAACTCTTAGACTATCATATAGACCTCAGTATTTGCCCAGCTTATTTTTAAAACCTGTGTGTTGATCCTTTAGGAAAGGGAGAGCTGTATCTGGAAAGTACCTCAAAACAGACTGGATGGATACATTTCTGGAGGGAGTCTTTGTTATAATGTTGAAAAACAATTGCTCTTTCTCTTCTGAGTAATATATTAACCAAAGCATGTTAAAACTATTAAATCAGGCATTTACTAAAAAGCCCCTAGATTTAGTTTAAAAATTGAGTAATTAGACCCATGCTGCGATGACATTATTTATCTGATATTACTTCCTAGCAAAGCCCAGTCTCACTGCAGTACTTTCATTAGTTGCTGTGTGTAAATTAACTGGGAAAGAATGCCATATGTTTTCAATTATGCTTTAATGGAAAAGAACAAGTTAATTTTCTTTCAGACTGTAAGAGTTAGTGGTATAATATATAGTATGCATAAAACTTGCTCTGCAATCATTTCTATTTGCAGAAGATTGATTTGCAATAATTTATCTTTGTACAGGGCTTATAATCAAATAGAACTTAGATTTACATAAGATTAGAGTTATTTTTAAAAATACCTATAATACAAATTACAACACAGTACCATTTGATGAGCACTATTAGCTAGATTCTCTGACTTCAGTGGGAGTAGGAAAAAGGTTCTAATGAGAAAGGTGGTAGAAAAACAAATTAACCAGTGCCTGTGACTGAGAGCAACTGACAGAGACTCAACATGTCTACTTTGTTGCCACATGAAGTACCGAAAGATGTAACAGTTAAATAGTGTTAATGATTAAATAAATAAATACTGGTGAAGTACACTAGTGAAAATCAACTAAATACCAGAAATACTCATGACTGTGGAGCTGTACAAGAAGCTTAAAGAAAGGAAATGAGACATGGTGGTCAGTTCCTCTGTATTTTATTAGTACATAAGCATTCAACACCTGGTTTTGTTTAAACCATGGGGTTTTCCATTTTTAATGTGATTTATTCTGTGTGAAAATCTAAAACTCAGAATCACCCATTCTGGAGTTCAGTGCAATCCATAAAAGTTTATATATGTATATTCCCTGCAAAAATGGCAGCTGTGGCCAGCTCATGTAGACCTACACAATGCATTCTGTAACTCAGTTGAAAGAAATTAAAACATCTATGTATGTGGAATAATATACTTAATGAGTATAATAAGTTAGAGGCCACCACTTAAACTCATGCTGTTTATGTTTAAGGAGTTAAAACCATGATACTATAGGGCAAAATGGACCTCAGAAGCAAAGTATCTCATTTAAAAAAGAAAAAAGCTATTTAGTAAGCAGGGTTTGGTTATTTTGTTGCTTTTTCTGCCATCCTGAATTGCATTTTCATTCTGATCAAGACTGTTGCAATCCAAGCAGAAACAGATGGAGTTTTGGTGGTGATCCAGACTACAGATGTAGTTAAAGGCCATCTCTTACTTGCATCACAGAGGCTGTTAGCTGAACCAGATTGTGTGGAAAGTTATTTTACCCAAAATGCTGTGGCTTGGTTCGTAGATGGTGATGATCTCCCTTCTGTCCCATGAGTTGTCTGTCTAGTCCAAGGATGACTCATCTCTGAACCCTCACAGACTGTTCTCATGAGTCAAAAATTCAAAAAGGTTTGTGCTGCCACCTCCTCCTCCTTTCTGACAGCATGCACCAATTACCTCCTGAGTCTTAATTGAAGATAATTCTTACTTCCTTTGCAGACTTTGGTGTCAAGAATTCAGTAAAGTATATAATTAACCTCTAAATAAACATTTCATGAACATAAAGTAGACTCAAGATTGAAACTGAAACTCAAATGAAAGCCCTGTCTCCATTTTAAAAACAATTTTTAAACAAACAGATTAATTCCTTTAATTATGCTATCATCCAGAAACTTGCTTTGAGGAAATCTCATTTCCTACAGTTATATAGACAGTGTGTCTCTGATTTTTATTAGAATGAAATAAGTAGTTGAACTTTGGGAATGGCAAAATGCCATTACTGATAATAACCATGTCTAGTTTCCTTGTCAATGCTCTGATATCTCATTAGAAACTTAAGAGAGTTTTGTTAGATCTAACTTTAAATTACTCAGTGTTCTTTTTTTTCCTTCACTGACTTCTGA
Organism: Turnix velox; assembly: GCA_013400935.1. Lineage (NCBI taxonomy): Eukaryota > Metazoa > Chordata > Aves > Charadriiformes > Turnicidae > Turnix > Turnix velox. Next base: position 16,894 of record VZTY01004615.1, read on the forward strand.
GGAAGAATTCCCCACCATGCAAAGTCTAACATACCTTTTTCATCTAATGCCATTGAACACATGGACTATGGGCTATCAATATTTACTTGACAAGACTTTCAAATGCTTCCACTGTTATTATCCCACTCTTTATTCATTGCTAGCTGATAATTTTAAATTAATTTAGTATTTTCTTGCCTGATCCCTCATGTGTGGTTTATCCCAGGGCATGTTTTTTTTCCCTCTTATTTTTCTCCTTAGTTTTTGAAATACACAATGATAATTCATGTTTAGATTTTACATCCTGAAAATCATTATAAATACTCTTGTGAATACTTTGAGGAACAGTGAAGCAGTCTTGCCTTTAGGGATCTTATTTTTGTCTCTGTGTGTGTGTGTGTTGTGTATCCTAATTCATGTATATAGACATAATTGAGTAAAGATTTTTGAATAAGAATTTGAGTAACTGTGCAGTCCTCACCTTCCTTGGTCATGCAAGTTCTATACTGTAAATCTGACTGTGAAACTTCCTTCTTTCATGGTTGTAATTAATTTTTAGAGGTAATTCTGTGGAAAGAGAAACTATAACTGCCTGGAATTTTTTTTGAGAGATTGGGTGAACTAAAGACTGTCAGAGTAAGCATTTCTTGAGAAGTTTCACAGTGCTTTGCCTTGCTGAGAGAAAAAGTTTCTCTGTGCTTGTTCACATTACCTTTTTTTGCTGTAATGCTCTATCTAGTTAAACTCTAGCACAATCTTCACTGAGTGACAGAGAAAATGGATGAGTTTTGTTACCATTGCGATTTGGCCACCAAGTAATAGGAGAGAGTGCAAAGGGGCCCTCCAGTTATTAGATCATTCTGTTGCTTTTTGATAGATATTCCGAGTAACAGCAGTAAGTTCTGAAAGCTCATTTTATCTTTACTTTCATCTTTCCTTGATCCACCTAGGCAGCAGTTATTTAATTCAAGAGCCAATTTTGGCTTAATACAGGGGGAAAACTTAAAGGATTATATGTGCTCTTTGGCTAATAGAGAGCTGCTGGGCTGGGTGTTGACTGAGCAGAGCATTCTCGTAGCTCCAGTCTCATCAAATCTAGCAGTTGCTTCCCATTTGTTAATAGTCTGAAACAAAGGACAGTAAATTGCTTTTGTTTCTCTCCCCATTTCTTGGTATTGGAACAGGAATGATTGATGAAGTGTAGTGTATAACTCTATGGAGACAGTACTTGAAGGAAAGTCTTTTTGTTGCTGCTGTTTCTTTGGCCAGTGCTAAGGCACTGGTGATGCTGATGTCTATCATTTCTATCATGCTCCATCCTGCTAATGTATAACTCTGATTTTATCAAGATAATAGTGCAATTGCTCTCTATCATTTCCATAACAAAATGACCTAGAGTTGTCAAAGTGAAAGTATCTGGATTCAGCAGAATCCAGAATGATAAAGAATACAAAAATTGTTTTGAATTTAAAAAAGGACAATTTTTTGTCCAACTTTAAAAGAATTAAAGGCAAGAACTGGAATAAGTAGAAAGGATCCCAGTACCAGATTAAAAAAAAATCTGAAGTCTTATTAAAAATAAAAGCTGTCATTTTATCACTATCATCTTTTTACAAAACACTTCAGTATTTTAGCTTATGCCACCATCTACTGGACACCGGGTAGAAGTGTTCAGCTAATTCTCCTGTCGATTCACTTCTGAAACTTAAAAATCTTTTAAGAAATGGTGTGATGTCCATAAGACTTTGATACAGTTATCTGATTTTGATAGTGCTTTAGGAATAGAATTTTTAAATGTCATTTTCTTAAGGCACTAATTGTTTTGGAAACTTCAACCCATAATATTTCCATATGCTCTTTGGAAGCTGGCAGTCACTGATGGATACTTCAATTAATATTCTTAAAATTTCAGTGTTCTGAGTGTGTATTGAAGGTTCTCTGTGGCACTTGATTGGCTGATAATTATTGGAATTATTCCTTGACAAGAATTTGCATATGTAAAGAAACATATTCTAGTGTTTATCATGTGTTTTGCCCTTAAATTCTATATTTTCAGTAAATAGAACTAGTGAAATGCCCAAACTTGTATGTTAACATGTCAAGACTTTAAGGAAATTTTTGCAGAATTTCTTAATCACCCTTCTTCCAAAGCAAATCTAAGTGCCTGTGATATGATGTCATCTCATCCTTTTGACTGGTTGACCTGAGAGACTTCCTCAGCTCTGACTATTCCTGCTTTTCCTCCTCCTCCTCCCAGAGACAGATCTTCCTTTCCAGGAGGAAAAGCAGAATGGAACCAGTAATCAGCCTTCTGAACTACCTCCACGCAGAAAGCAGTTTGTCTCTTTAGTGTGTTGGCCAGAAAAAAATAGGAATTGTGGCAGAATCCCTCTTTAAAAAGTTGCCATCCTTTCCTACTTTTTTATGGATTCAGTGGGATCAGAGATGTTCTTTCTCCAGGCACCTGTTGTGGCTAATCTTTCTGTCTCTGCACAGCCTGGGTCGCTTTTTGTGTAGCCTCTGTTATTACTGAAGGCTCAGAGATTAGGGACTATGCTTGCATTTGAAATAAATCCTTTCATATGGGAGGATGCAAGCCATTTTACAGCAATCATTTGGAGTTCAAGAGTGAGTTAAACTGTCACCACAGCCAGAACCACTCTGACTCCAGAAGACCCCCTTGAACTTAAGTCAGTAATTCATTAAAGGAAATGGAAGCCTTTATTACAGACTTTAATTTCCATATTGCTAACACCACAGATGATTATGTGAGAGACTACATTGACTACTATGCATGAGTAGCTCATTGCCTCTCTCAGCTCCTTCCCTTGGCCTGTGCCCTGGCAATTTAGAAAGTGATGGCAATGCACAAGCTTGTTATCACTGTGGCAAACTCCCCATAATAGTTTCTATAGTGATAACTGTAGGGCTCCATGGTAAGGGACACAACCAATTAGTTTCCTGCCTGTCTTCTCTCCTTGTATAACTTTACTAATGCCAAAACTAAATGTCAAGTAGGTACATCTTGTTTGTCCCTCTAGCCTAGAAACAGTAGATAAGTTTAAAATCTAAGCCAAACATTACATCTCTGGAGATTTCACATATGACTAATTACAATTTGGAAGCACATATGCTTTTAATTAATCACTATCTTTTAATAGACAGAAAATATCTGTAGTGGTGTGTGCCCTTAGGATGTTAGGCTGTGAATCTGACTCTAGAATCTGATAAGGATTTCTTCAGTACTGTCTTTTACAGGGTTCACCAAGGGAGAAAGTCAGCTGGTGTCAGATGTTTAAAGGACTGAAGGATATTCCTGCAGTCACACACCTTGCTAGCAATTTGTCCTATGGTGAATCACGAAGATTTGGGCTGATAATGTTCTATCCAGTAGCAATTTTGTGATTTTTGCAGTGGGGAATCAAACTGATCTGATGCTGAGCCAGATTTGTAGCTAAATTGTTATTCCTTGTGATAACTGCTATTGCTTCCTATTTGTCATTGCACAGGGCTTGCACATGGATCACTCTGACAGGTGCTCTTTTCAGCAGCATTTCTGGAACTAGGTCAAGGAGGTTGATGGGTAATTTGTGCTTGGAAGACCAGAAAGCATGATAATGGGAAGGGAGGTGATTTTCAGTTGTTCTGTCCAACAATTCATTGATCTACTGGTGTGGATTATGATAGGGCATTTTCACAGGCACAAAGCTGCTAGCCCTGTGTACAAGAGGACTGGTTAATAAAAAAAAGGGGCTATTCACTGATTCATGACTTGAAAATTATGCCTCTTTTTTTAAATTTCTTTCTAAGAAAATGAAACATGGAATGTGTAGGTTTTTTGGTACCACTAAGTCCAAGATGTTTTCTGAAAAAGTCACCAAGACACACTGAACAGATATCTTGCTTCATTAATACAAATCAAACTATTCATTATGGCTACAATCAAAGTAGACGTATCACAGAGTACATGGTAATAGCATTAATGACCCTTGACAGGAAACTGAGCTGTAAAGTTGCTCAGGATGGGTGAGTGATTTGTATATAAATGTCACTCAGTGCTATGATTATAGTTCATTTCAAAGTTTGGAATAAAATTAGTAGTCTCACAATTCAAGTTCTAAGTATGCAGTTCAGTAGAATCTGTCTGCAAAGCCTTTCTGTTTAAGAGGATCATATTTTAAGAATCGTGCCTTTGATCAAATTGTTAGTTGTACCTCTTGGAATGGCAACACTTCTGGCTGAAATTTGTAGTTAAAGGAAACAACTAAAGGTACAGGAGCTTTCAAACACAGTGAGTAGTCTTCAAACATTCCCTTGGCTGTCAAACTTTCCAATGAATAGTTATGCTGGCTTTGTTTACTAAATACCTCTGGTTTTTCTCATCTTGGTCTTAATTGCAATGAATTCTGGAGTAAACATATAAATGGCTCTCCTCAAACTTCAAAATTTTATCCTCAGCCATCAAGAAAGACTGTCAGAGTGTGTTAAATGATATGGATATAAAAGAAGACATTATCTAAAGCTTGTGAAAAATCATCATCTGATCCTGCTTATTCATGAAAGAGTCAATGAAGCAGAAATTCACTGGCCTGCCACTTCTCGAGGTACTGGGCTTCAGCACAGGCAGTGAGGTTAACTGCTTGCAAAAAGCTTCTGTCCTTTTCTATTTCCTTTTTTCCTTCTTCAGATCAGCAAAATATTCTGTGTTATGGATCAAAATATGGTTTTATACATGAACCAATATCTCATACTGATAATGATTCAAATTCAGAATGATTCTTGAAAACAAAATAGCAAATATTTTTTTTGTGTCCACAGCTGTCTTTTGTTTTCTTTCATAGACTGTTACTGACATGAAATGATTTACCAAGCAAGTTAGGCAAACATCCTTGAAATGCTGCTAATGAATTTCTAAAGACAAGAAGAATGGGATCAAAATTGTATTGTAAAGAAACATTTCATGATGATTCTGTTTTCTCTTTTATGCTGCATTTTTTGCTCCTGGGGAAACTCCAGGCAGAAGAAAAGCACAAAATCCTCACAATCCTCAGAGAGCCTCCCAGCATGTAGGAATAGATTGCTTAGCAGAGCAGAAACAGTATTTGTTCAGTTGTTGTCATGTGTGGTCCCTCTGTTGGGAGCATTAGAGTTCAAACCTGTTCCCCAGCTCCATTGCAACATGCCAAAAGGTGGCAGGGTGTTTGCTGAAGATGCTTTTTCCTCTTTGAAGCCCTTTGGTACATGTTGTCCAACTGGTCTTGGAAAATCTCATGGAAGCATGTGGCTTTTTACCTGGTTTTATGTGATTTTTTTCTAAGTGTTAGCCTAGATACCTGTTAGGCAGTCCTACAGCCAGCCTTTAAAGCCACCCTTCTCTATTAGAGTTGAGTGTCCTCAATGCTCATGTCTGTCACCTGACAAGGTTTGAGATTGAAGGTACAGATTTACTGAAATTGGGGGTTTGCAATATTGAAACAGTTGTGCTCAGATAAGCTGAAGCTTAACTTGAGTTTTATAATTAAGCCCCCAGATCTTAAAGAAAAATTCCTAATAGCATAACTCTGGGAACAGTTTATCCTGGACAGACCTATTTCATTGCTGTAGGCTTCTGAAAATGTATTAATAATGAGCCCAGGTAACCTGCCTTAGACAAATGAAGTCATTAGCTAATCTCTGTGGGTTGTAATTTCTTTCTTCTTTTTTCCCTAATTTCATATTTGGCACAGGAAGTATTATGATGCAGTTCAAAATGGAGTACTGCTGTTTCACCAGCATTATTTGCCTAAACTTTAAAACTTCCTTTCAGTACACTTATCACTTTGTCACCATGAACTGACTCTTCCAGTTTCCTGTAAATTAGTCCTCATCTATTGTGGCCATTGACTACCAGTTCCCCCTGATCTCTGAGGCTGGTTGTTGGTTCTGGTCCCAGGGGTTGTCTTTTCTCTAGATCAGATACACTTGTCCTTCCCAAATTTAAAAAAAATTGGAATCTTGAATCATTATTTTATTTTTTTCAGATGCAGTTTATTAGAAATTAAATATGCACTTAGACCAAATCTTTTAAAAGTACAAAGGCAAATGTTGTTACACTGCCTTTTTTGTTTACAACTATCTTTTGAGTATATTTATATGTGTCTTTATATGCATCTTTGAAGCAAAACCGTAATTTGTTTGCATGTATTTTTGCTTGCAATATAATTTAATAAAACTTTCAGGACTGTTGTAATTAGAGGTAATATAGTGTTTTATTTAAAAATTAATATAAACTTTTCCATTTATTCAGCAGGAGTTCAAGATTCATCATTACCCTACCTCTTCAAAGGAATAGATTCAGAAACTATAATGGAGGAAATGAAGGACATGTTCTGTATAAGGTAAGGGGAATTAATTCATTTCCCTCAAACCTTGGTGATCAGAAAGCATTTTATTATATCCAAGAAATATAGTGTAATATGTGTCAGAACAGAACATAAATTCTTCTGCCATAAAATTATGCTGCTTAATAAAAACAAGCTACAGATGGATGGAGATTTCTACAGAATGCTCTGTCAATCCCTTGCCACTCTGAGAACAGTTGGCAACAATAAGTATGGAGAAAAAGTGGACATCTTTCTACTTAATTTTACACATCATTTACTGTCCCTGTGCTGATTTCCTTTTAAAAATGGGTATTTTCCAAGTCACATGAAGTATTTTTGGATGAAAAAAGTAAGTCCACAAGTTGTTTGAACTAGTCAAAGTGAGCAACTTGGTCTGTACTGGGACTTCTAAATCAATAGAGAATCTTGTCCAACACCAGTCTGTATTTTTTTCATGAGAATTGATGTCCATTCATTTCAACCATACTATTTATTACTGTACAGAGGTGGGAACTTACTGTTTCATGAAGCAGCTTAGTAAGTAGAATTAGTTTGTTACATAGAGAAAGATTTATCAGAGAGAGTGAGCTTGTGCCCACTTCACATTTTCTTAGATTTTCACTGTCCCCTGGGTTTTTTTTTCACATCTTTCTTCTGTAAGATGCTGAAAATTACTAAATTGGAAAACTGAAAAACTTGTATTTGATTCAATAGGTTTAAGGTTGTTGGGCTATTGAAAAAATTAAATCATGTGAAAATATTTTCATTAAAAAATCTGTTCCAAGTCTAGAGAATTACTAACAGGCTTTATTTCATGCAATATTTTTATGCAACATATTTTTGGCATGTGACTCTTGTATAGAAAATGTTGCATTATACCCATTTGATTTCATTTATAATGACTGCCAGTATCAAGATTTATGGTAGATTTATATTCCTAAGGAAAGAACAGGGCAACTAAATCACCATCTTGCCTCTCATAGCAATTTCTGCAATGAAATTTCAAGCAGCTTATTCATTTTCATCAAAGTAGAATTTATAATATGTAGCAGTTCAACAGTAAACTGCTGTGGAAATTTCAGGGCATGATAATTTCTATGGCTTTACAAAAATCTACACCAAGAACTATAGGAAAGCATTAGCTAAGCACTCAAATTTGGACTAGAGTGTAATTTATGCCAATATAAGGTCTGCATTAGCATCAGTCAGCTACTGCTAAGTGCTAAGGTCAGTTGTGCATTTCATACTTCAGCTGCAGAGGAAGAATTTTATTGCTTTTCTTAGTCATGGTGCAGTGAGAAAGGTGCTTTATGATGCCACAGACAATTAATTGAGGTACATTACCTAGAAACTCAAAAGGTCACACGTAGAACATAATTGACACCTCATAACCCCTATTAATGATTACAGAAATGCAAATTAGTGCTTTTCATTTTCCAACAAGTGGCATAATTCTTATCCAGCTATGAATTATGTTTCCATTTGCTTACAGTCTTTACTCTTCAAAATGTTTAATTTACCTTTTTAAAGAGGAACTTCAGTCTACATTAGAAGCTATGTATTGTGTAAGTTATAGTACTAATAAAAGGTATATTAAACTGCAATTATATTTCTGTGTAATTGGCATAGAGTAGGAGGAAAGAAGTGATAGCACATGTAATGCTTCAGTAACTTCCCTTAAAGGCCATGTGTACCTTTTCAGTTCCATGGGTTTTCAGAAAAATGCTTCTTTGTGATGATGAACTTGCAAACCAAATAATTTTATGTAGTAAAGAGTAAATCATAGTTTTTATAAAGCTACTTTTATTTCATTATTTTTGTGTAAAATTTTGGGAAGGCAATAATCAAGGGTTAGATACTTAACTTATTCTTTACTGAAACTGTGACACACTATGTTTAACTCGAGAGTGTTTAAAACTCAATGGAGAGGGAGGAAGTTATAATAGAGAAATCATAGAATCATAGAATAGATTGGGATGGAAGGGACCTTAAAGATCTTTGAGTTCCAACCCCCTGCCATAGGCAGGGACACCTCCCACTAGACCAGGCTGCCCAGTGCCTTGTCCAGCCTGGTCTTGAACACCTCCAGAGAGGGGGCATCCACAACTTCTCTGGGCAACCTGTTCCAGTGTTTCCCTATTCTCACTGTAAAGAATTTCTTTCTTATGTCTAGTCTAAATCTACCCACCTCCAATTTATATCCATTGTTTCTACTGAGGGTTTAAGGTGCTGGAGTAGTGAAGGGAGCAAAGAACAAACATTCATGGTGGAATGTAAAATATACTATGTAGTCACTGATATATATGCTGTAATTCACACCATATACATACTTGGAGTGCATTTGTTTCAGTTCATTGATTTTACTGTATTGGTTCTTCGCTTTTTCATCCTTTGAGCCTTATCTCACACAGTCATCATCACTGTCAACAGTATCACTGCTGCTTTGGGCTCTAGTCAAATCTGGAGGCCTTTTAAGTGTTTTTCTTTACTTAGTTTCTCTTATTTAGTAAAAAAAGTCTGGTTAGGGGCAGAAAATTCCACTGTCTCATTGTCTTAACACATGCTCTATTTCTCTGAAGCAAACTCTTGGAAATGCTACCAAATATTTGCATTTTAAAGAAAGAATGATGCTTTATTTGAATCATAGAATCATAGAATAGTTTGGGTTGNGTATCACTGCTGCTTTGGGCTCTAGTCAAATCTGGAGGCCTTTTAAGTGTTTTTCTTTACTTAGTTTCTCTTATTTAGTAAAAAAAGTCTGGTTAGGGGCAGAAAATTCCACTGTCTCATTGTCTTAACACATGCTCTATTTCTTTGAAGCAAACTCTTGGAAATGCTACCAAATATTTGCATTTTAAAGAAAGAAAGATGCTTTATTTGGATTCACTTCAGTTAGAAACTTCCATGTTGGCTGAGTTCTGCTTGTTTCAGTTTGTTTCTAAAGCTCCATTATGCAACTTAGGAACTTCCAAGTCCATGTGAAATTTCAACGAGATACTAAATTTTCATATTTTAATTATGTGCAAATGAAATTGCGTCTCCTAGACTAAACAATTAGCCTGCAGCCCACAAGAGGGCAGCACAAAACCTCAATCGCTGTGACCTGGGCTCATAACCACAGTAACAAAACCAACCCTCTGCTGCTCTTCTTAACTATTTTATACAGAAATAAGACACTTTTTTTTTACACAAATAAAGATGACAAATTTGTTATAAAGAGAAAAAAGAGAGGGGGCTTGACTGTAAGCAAAAGAGCAAATACTAGGAGGTAACAGGCACATGAAATATACATAAAATGAAGTTCACAGAGGTTTAAAATTTTAATAATATTCTGTCTCTTTTTTGTTGTTGTTTTTTTAACCAGGAATAACTTAAGAGCCTTAAGTCTTCTATTGCTAAATGAAATAAAAACCTGTTGTCATATTTTTAATCCCTGTGTCTATGTGCCAGTTAATTGGAGTATGAATATACTTACAAATTTCATCTCTAAGTTAATAAGTATAGAATGAAAGAGATTCCAAACTCCACATTGGTTTCCTATTTGATGAAATTATTTAGTTGCCAGGAAGAGAAAGGAAAAGCCTAGACTGAATACTCTTATAGCTTCATGGTCCATTTAATTCAGTGTAGTTATTCATCAAATGGAATTTTATGTTGTATTTTATTCAGTTCAAAAGATGTAATGAAGTTTGACAGGTTGCTCAGAGTTCTTCTAATCTATTCCCTCCAATTTTGGGTTGGGTTTTCTTTCCCCAGCACTCTAGTGACTGTTTTGGTGCCTGACCTATTCTCTCCAATCTTGCTCATTTTTATAGACTGAAATATGTACAATGTTGCCTGGGAAAAACATGCCACAGTGATTTATTTTTTTTTTTTGTCTGTTTGATTCCATCTAGCAGCTGCGTGCCCCTTTTTTCTACAAAAGAATCTGATTACTAAGTGTGATTAAAATAATTTTTTTCATCACATGGTAAACTGGTTCTTGTAACTGTCAATCTGAAAGGCACGTGTTTGTCTGAGTGTCAGTGTAATACTTAAGGTTATAAAGACATAATTATCACAAGGCTTTTTATTTACTATTGTTCAACACAAACAGCATAGAGTGAAAGAAACTAATTACCTTTGATAATTCAGAAATGTGTTGGGCAGAACATGGTTGTTCAGAAGCTGCTTTTTTCATCCAGAAGTGCTGATTTTATCTCAATTTTCAGAATTATTAACTTACATGTGAATGCTTGGAATTAAAACAATTCCTACTTTGCTTTCTTGACAACTGGCATTATTACATCTTGTGTGATTTTATATGTAGAGTGTCATATAACTATTAAACTAAATATTTAAAAATATGAAGTTAAAAGCAGGAAAGACAGGTGCTTGGGAATTTGAGGGCAGAATATGCAAGACACTTTCACTAAAAACATAGTTTCCTCATGAGGTGGTGAATTAACGGGGGATGTTTCTAATTAAAAGGTACATATTGCAACAAGGTAATTTCATGGGCTCTTGGCAAGTGCTACGTTTTTCTAAAGGTTGTCACATAGCACCATCTTCTGAACCAAGCTCGTATTGCAAACTGAGAAGCCTAAACCGAATTCATGAGCTGCGATGGTCTCTCAAGATGTTCGAACAGATGAAAAAACCTCAGTATGTGGCTCTCAAAGGCTGGTTTTAAAGTACTCACCCAGTTTCCATTCTCCTTGGAGAGGGTCCAAAGAAGAGCCACGAAGATGATCTAAGGGTTGGAGCAACTGCCCTATGAGGACAGGCTGAAGGAGTTGGTGTTGTTCAGCCTGGAGAAGAGAAGGCTCAGAGGGGACCTCAGAGTAACTTCTCAGTACCTGAGGGGGTCCTACAGAAAGGCAGGGGAAGGAATTTTTAACATAATATCGGATGGGAGGACTAGAAACAATGGATATAAATTGGAGGGGGATAGATTTAGTCTAGACATAAGGAAGAAATTCTTTACAGTGAGGGTGGTGAAACACTGGAACAGGTTGCCCAGGGAGGCTGTGGATGCCCCATCTCTGGAGGTGTTCAAGACTAGGCTGGACAGGGCACTGGGCAGCCTGGTCTAGTGGGAGGTGTCCCTGCCTATGGCAGGTGGGTTGGAACTCGATGATCTTTAAGGTCCCTTCCAACCCAAACTATTCTATGATTCAAAACTGACTCTTCAATGCTCAAGACTTCATTTTTGTTCCCTAGGGTAGGTGTGGTTAGATTTTTAGATGTGGCTTTACATTTTGTGAACTGCTTAACTAACTCAGGACCTTCTTTCTCTGACTTGAAGTTTTGTGCAATGTTTTACCTTAAGTAAACTTCAAATTCCATCCAAAGGCTCCACAAGACAGAGTCCCTGGTACTGATAGAATATTGGTGCCTATTCTTATGTACCTCCTGAACCTACCTTGACATAAGTTGTGCAATATCTTGACATCACTTGTGTAATTTGTTATTTCGGGTTTTCAAAATGGGCTTTCAATACCAATACTTTGCAAGCAAGAGCAGAATAAATGAGATTATACTGGTGGATGGAAACTGTGATGTGCTGTTACAGGAAAACATGATCAAAGCAGGACTCAGAGCTTGAATGATAAACAGTAGTGACCCTCTCCCTGTGATCCACACTAGTTTATTTTTGAAAGCATGCACATGAGAGTGTTGCGTGTTCTTTTGTTCTGTAAGAATACAAAAATGAAATCAATATTTCAGTATTTTCTCTCCTTGAAAGGATGTGAAATACAGACCACAGAGTTGTTGAAAAGTAATCTAAAGTTTGTTAGCAGGACAATTAAATTTTATTTGACTGTGGCATGCTATATATAAACATTGATTTTTATTGTTAAAAATTTCTCCTTTTATAAATACACTTATGACTTTTCATCTTTAGATGCATTCAATAGCATTAATACTATAATTATTTTTTAAAATAGCATATTGCTGAAGTGTGAAAACACAGTATTCTCTGGAGAGTCAGTCTGTGGGTGCAGAGAGTTTTCTCCCCACTTGAATTTTGATGCTGACAAAACAAAAACATAACACTGAAGTAGGTACTGTCCAAATATTGTGCTTTACAGCATAGAATCTTACATACATTCTTTTTTAAAATGCACTTCCAGCATTTGAAATAATCTTAAAAAATGAAAACAAATGTAAAACAAATCAAAACCTTCATTAGAAATTGGCACACAAGAAATAATCATGCATATGGAATGTTATGTGCAGTTTCTAGGAGGTTCTTTTCCTGTTTGTTTCTGATGCTTAGCATTCCCTTAATTTCAACTAAAACATAAACATGCCTATAGGAATGGTATAGAACATTACACAGTGGATGTGGTTTTCTTCTTGCTGTATTTCTTCTGTACATGAGCAAAAGCTGGTAATCTTCAGCTGAGGTCAAAGGTTGTCATATCAATATGATATAAATTTTTCATATTTTAAGCTATATTCAAGGAATGTCATGGTATAATTGTTTTAAAATTCAATGTATGATGATTATCCCAAAACCTGACAAATTACTTTAACACATACTGGCAGGTGTTTAGTGGGCAAAGACAAATTCATTAATAACCTGACACACCAATCAGCATTTAAATATCACATATCTATGCACTGAGAAAGTGATTGCAAATTATATTAACATTGTGTTTTGACAAAAGGGATTTCTATCCATTGGCACATACTTTATAATAAAAAAATACCTTAACTTATTCCTTAACTTGCTCTCTTCAATTGAATATACTGCTAAAAATGGGTATTCTGTAACAGTAGTAGTAATACTGGAGAATGAAAAGCAACCAAATTCTGTGCTTCTCTAATTTGATTTTAAGGTTAACCAAATAATTCAATTTCTGAATATGAAAATTAGTTATTTCTGCAGAAAATAATCTCTTACCAGTGATATTTGTGGGCAAATATTTTCTTCTGTGTAGTTGTTTCTTGAAGATTTGTCTCTCTTATTCACTTTCATTAATTTAAAATATAAAAGCTCTTCTTATAGACATTCACATTACTGCCAACATAGAAAAGAACCAAGATTATGGGGTCCTATATACCCATTTATCACTTTACTCCTGCATTTTATAAATAACAGATATACTTTTGTAACAAACCTGAATCAATTATTGGACTTTATGTAATAGGTATAATAAAATAATTCCCTTATGCAAAATTCTCCAAGTTTTGTACTGCAGGAAGACAGTTTTGTGCTCTAACAGCATAATGGCTCAGAAAAAAGGTATTTCCTGTAATGGAGGGCTGCAAAGGTGCATAAAGTCTGTACTGTTTTCTATAAATGTTTGTCTTCCTGATTCAGTCTTTATGAACAGCTTAGTTTCATAGTATTTCTTGTCCTCAGGGCAACTTCACAACCACAACACATGCTCCAGCCCTCCCAATATTGACAGGAACTTCCTAAAAAAATAGAAAAAACAATAAATTAAAAGGAGGAAATATTTTTAGTTGACTTATATGGATGAGAATACAATTATTTGCAGATCAAAAGGAAATCTATTTGTTTAACCAAACTAATGTATTGCTAAAAAAAGATATATATATATATAGAGAGAGAGAAAGAGAGAGAGAGAACAACTGCTCTGAAAAAACATTTTGGGTTTCCTGGGAGAAGGTCTTTAGATGCAGTTGAGAATTCCTGGACTGTAGGCTGGTGGTTTTGCTCTTATCCTCTCCTAAAGACCTTTGTATCTTGTGTTCCAAAAATGTGGACTTCATAGCTACAAAAGAGCACTGAGAGTTCAAAATATTTCACATTGATCTCCATAATGATCATATTAAAACTTGAAAGTGCCTCCAGCAGATGGCGTTGCTAGCAAAGACAAGCCAGTCCTGCAAATAGAAGGACTTCAAGCTCATAATTATTTGAGCAGCCTGGTTTGCTTGCTTGCCCACCCAGGCACTGCCTCAGACCTTTTGTTTGTGGATAAAAATACAACAGAATTATTTTACAGGGGAGGCAATCAATATTTTTTGCAAGCCTGGCTACAGTATAACTGCATTCTAATTCTAATATATTCCTTTTTTTTACTGATCCTGTGATAACTTTACAATATAATAGTTCTTAGTTATTCAGATAGAATTTTTTCTATCTGTAGGAAGATTATCTCTTATTTATTATGCAATTTCTCCTGTTACCTCTGTCCATTCATTATTTTGAGCATCGTAGGACTCCACAGTATCCAGATAAGTGTGGCCATCATAGCCCCCAACAGCATATAGTCTGTCCCCCAGAGGGCAAATTCCAACAGCATCACGAGGTACACTCAAAGGTGCCACTGTTGTCCAAGCATCTGTTTTAGGATCATACCTAGGTTGTTTTGTGATCAAAATAAGAAAAATTAGTCGCAAAAACCTTCACATTTAAACTGCTGATATTTGCTTCTTTTATTCTATGCTGTGGTCCACTTTACATGATGAACTAGAATAGGGAATTATGCTTAACATGGCTAAATAATTAATTTAGGCAATAGAAGCATCTTCAAGCAAATGAAAAATGCCATATTTTCACTTTTTTATTCACAGATTCTTCATTTCTATCATATAATAAGGTTTGTTATTTGTTATCACAGCATAACTGGAAATCAGTTCTGCTCAGAAAACTATTTTTAAAAGCCTGACACGTTTTATGAGCATAACATTCTGATTGTGAAAGAGATTTCCTTTGTTTTTATCAATTACTTTATATTTCCTTCCTGGAATATGAAAAAAATATTTAAAATAATAAATTCCTTACCTTTCTACACAGTCAGAAAGTCGAGAACAGTGGTTGGAAGCAGGTGCATCATGACCTCCTACAGCATATAAAAACCCATTGTATGTTGCAACACCAACACCACCTCTTCTCTTGGACATGGATGCACAAATACTCCACTTGTTTGTGTGAGGGTCAAAACATTCCATGGATTTTAAGCATGAGCTCCCATCTCGTCCACCAACAGCATAAAGTCTGGAAAAATGCACAAGAAGGCAAGCAATTTCAGTTTTAGACTCTAATTTTGATAGGAATTTTACATGGTAAACTTAATTCAGATCACTTTATACATGTTATTTGCTACTCTTTGGAATTTTGTTTGCCCAAAGTGTTTTGCATGCTTTATGTAGTGTAAATTTTCAAGAGTTTTGATAGGAAAATTCAATTAAAATCTGGATATCAGATTCTTTAAATGTGAGCTTTAGATGGAGTTTAATTGATAGATGCTATTTACATTTGAAAAATTACCTCTGTGACTGACTTACAGAGTATTTGACTTCTGACTGTCATATTAAGCTTTTTTTCTTTACTGTGAATTCTAAAAAGGACTTTAAGGCCATTATTTAATATAGAAAACATATGCCAAAAGTATATGAAATATTTTTCTCTTTGTATTTAAGAGAATCTACTGGACAGAAGGCATCCTTATGAGGTATATCATATTGCCCATTCTTAGCAAATAAGTGGAGATTTAAACTCATTGTTACTGGGGCAACATGTAAGAATTGGTGGAAATGCTCATTAAGAATGAGACTTTTGTGACCTTTTTGTCAATGAACTTTACAGAACCTGAATTTCTTTGGTATTTCAAGCTAATTTCAGTGCTGCTGGGCTATGACAATATGCACACTGGATGCAATAGCAGATCAATTGAATTTTGCTTGAGAAGTGCTTGTTCTTCTTGAGTGACTGGAATAATTTGTAGACCCCTTTGGTGTTTATTATGATTAGAAAATCGTTGGCTACTGTTTGAAGAATACAAAACTTCTAGCTTTCTCTTCTAATGGTTGTGAATAGTGGGCAGGCAGCAGTTCTTTTGTGCAGTTTGCTGCTTGATCCATAAAAATTCTAAGGATTTGATATTTCTGTCCACATCATGTGACTAGAGAGAGTCTACTTGCTTATACAACTTTCTACTTTCAGAGAGGAAATGACTCTATCTTCAAACAGATTGGTTGGGACTTTTTGTTTTCCATAATGTGTCTGGCAACATGGTAGTATTTCCCATTCTTTAAGGAGAAGAGTAAATGCACCATAAGCAGTGTGCACTCGCAGCCAAGAAGGCCAACCAAATCCTNTCCCATTCTTTAAGGAGAAGAGTAAATACACCAGTAGTGACTGATGCTTCAGTACCTTGTTTATTGGTCAAAATGTGTTGCTCCACAGAAGTCTGATGTCTTTTTTTGTTGGAGTTCAATAAAAAGAGATATAGCCTGACTTAGGGAAACAGGAAAAGGAGAAGCATTTTGCTTGGTTAGACCACAACAGTAGTGCTTTAGCACATGATGGACGTTTGATCTCTGCTTTACCTGGTAGGCCAGAGGTTGCATCACTAGACTAACAGAAGTGATTTGAGCCAGACTGGAGACAGTTTGCATTGGGACAGACTGAAAACAAATTCAGAATCGGGCTGGATTTCCTCTTTGACAAAGTAGTTTCCTGCATGTTGCTGTGGAAGGTAGTTGCAGGATTTCGTGGTGAAGTTTATGCTGAGAACATTTCCTCTGACCTACAAATGGGACTTGAGCAGGAATTTCTGCCTCTCTTAGACTTTTGAGTTAGTCATTAAAATCATGCCATGTTTGGATGCCAAACCCTGACTTGAATGTGGAGAAGGTTCACATTTGCAAATACTGTTGACATCTTTGTTTCTGCTTTTCATCCTTTTCTTTCTCTGGAATTTAAGTGAATAGGAAAGCCAGTGATAAAGTTTCAGGATAAATGTAGTTATCTGCCTGAAACTGCAAGATTCCCTAACCCTAAAATAGGAGATACAAAAAGGCATAATACACTGCTCAAAACAAGTTGCACACTGGATTAGTGTGCTTGTTCCTGACTAAAAGTGCCTTTAATGTCTTATAAGGATGTTTAAATAAGGTTTGAAAACCAATTTACAGTAAAGACATGACCTCAGTGTGTTAAAGTAGTAGATGAAGGGTAGAATGAATCTGGGTAGGATAAGACTGGCATAGAATGCTGTTTATTCCACTTGTCTTCCTGTCATTGAACACACCATATACCTTTAACCTTTTAAAAATCACTTTTGGCTGTGAACTTGAGTTACAAAGCTGGAGTTCTGTGTGTGAGGTGAAAAATGTCAGAAATTATTTTCATTCTGTATAGTTTCTTTCAAATGGTGCTTCCTCAGACATGTTGCTAGTTAAATGTAAACAGACTTGGAATATTTTTGTTGAAGCAGATGATCCTGTATCTCCAAAGGTTATAGTCTAGGTAAAGCTTAAAAGGGATGAGATAAGTTTTAAAATAAGACTGCAAGTTTGCAAACAACCACACAACAGAGGAAAACCTTTCTTTTCTTATTTTTGTGCATTACTTTTTCTCTTTGTTTTCTTGAGATGATTAATTGCCATGAGATGGAAAAGAAAATTTCAGAAACTGTATTTCCAAGGAAGGAAGCAAATGAAAAACCAGAGAGAGGTTTTCCTGTTGACTTACTTGCTGTTTAGTGCTGCAACCCCTACAGTGCTTCTAGGGGTTGACATGCTGGCAACATAATTCCACTGCCGTGCCTGTGGGTCCCATCTTTCCACAGTATTAAGGTAACTCCATCCATCGTGGCCACCAACAGCATACATTGGTCCTTCCAGCATTGCTACTCCTTAAAAGATAGAATTAGGGACAAATTACAGTATCTAATAATTTCAGTGACCAATTAGCTTCATACTTTAGTTCTGTGTCTGCAGATAAGCAATTTCAGCTGGTATTAAGCTATCTAAAAGCTGCCTTGTCATTTGGCAGAGGTAAACACATATAAACAAAATACTTCATATACTGGGGTTTTCTGAATAAGCATTATCTTTTGCCAAAAGATTAGAGAAAAGCTGCTTTAGTTGTGATGCTCTCTTCTTGGACTTTCATCTCTTCTACTTCTGTTGACCTTGTTCTAAATCAAATTTGAGCCTCTCAATGAGAAACAATGCTGTTCTTTTTCAAGAGAGCCAAAGGCAATGAAAAATATGTCCAAAACAACCTCCTTTCCCCTCTTCTGAAGAAGCTCTTGTCTTGTCAGTGTGAAGCCTGAGTAAGTGGATAGCTGGCTGTCCTTATTAGCTGAAGTACCATAACATTTTAATGCCTGCAAGGGGAACATGCTTTTGGATAAGAGCTGGTTTGTGTCTGCTGTCCTTGAGGCAGAGGAGAGTGAACTTGGCTGTCTTTGCAAGGCTCTGTGTGGACATATCCTGTGTCATTGTCCTTCTCCAGAGAGAAGGGCTTTATGGCCTCCCCTTTGGGGAGCTGCTGCTACTGTTTGCTTCCTTTGTTAGGTAAGGCATATTGTTTGAATCTGCCTGCTTAAAAGTTTTCTAAATCTGTCTTTTCAGCCCTAAATATACATGGCCTGATTTTTTCAAAAGTGCTAACTCTCCACAAAATCACACTGAAGTTAATAGGAACTGTAAGTGTAAGGCAGCTTTGCAAACCACTGATGCACAGATAGCAGCCTAACTTTGGGCACTAACATTTACCACTGTGACCTACTTGTTGGGCACAATTGTGCCCCCAAAGTTGTTATTTATAAAGACTTCAATGAGAATTATTTAATCTGCTTTGTCTTCCTTCTGTTTGCTACTTACTAGTATTTCCTTTCATAAATGTGACAAACAAGCTGATAAGAACCCTACTCTGTGCTATCTCTACCAAGAGGTGGGTAAAATGATATAGATCACTTAAGGTTTTACTGAAGAATTATAGATAAATCTTATTTGTTGAAATTAAAATGGTCTTTGTTGTTTGAATTTACCAAACACCTTCTGTAACCTGAGAAGCCAGCTTTTTCATAAGAACTGTGATAAATAATTCAGAAATCATCATACTCCCTCCCTTGCTGACTCTTCAGCTGTGAACTTACCCTTGTTTCATAGCTTCAGAAATAAATTCTAGATTTCATATTCATAATCTAAATTCACTCATAGTTTTGAGGATTGTTGTGCAGTAAAGGCCCAAAGATACTGAACCAAAGCTCTCTAAAGTTTCTTGTAATTAACACATTAGCATTCATTAAATTGCACTTATTTCCTCACCAAAATGTTTTCTTCAGTGTGTGGGTCATTCTCATACCTGATTTTCACAGATATTTGGTATCTACAGGCTTAAGTTATAACTTTAAAAAATCTGAAAGTCAGATTTTTATGATTTTGCAAACATATTTCTTGACTGCTAAATTGGATGAAGATTATTTTCATTGTTACTTATATTTTTTTTATTTTCTGTAAGTAAAATGAACTCTGCAAGACCAGTGAATACAATAAATGTTACTGGAAAAAAAAAATCATGGCAGTAGGCAATCCTGTCTTTGAGAAATATTTTATACAAATATTGCTATGTGTTATTTAATGTTTTAATTCATTCACAAAGAAAGAGAGAATGTCTTACCTAGGCCATGTCTGTGTGTTGACATAGGAGGCATTATGGTCCAGACTTTGGTGACAGGATTGAAACATTCCACAATGTTAGAGGTTTTCAGACCATCTCGTCCTCCCACAATATAGAGCTTGTTGTCAATTACTGCAACACCAAACTGGAGTCTTCTGCCATTCATGGTACCAATTTGTACCCAGCTGTTAGTCCTAAGGTCATACTTCTCAATTGTAGTGGTACCTGTTAAAAACATAAGTATTGTGAGTCTGAGCATTACCCAGAAGTCAGTACAATGCAAAATACTATGAAGTTGTGAAATGTTGACCATCTGTGTATGGACCTTTACTCTGTGTCTCCCTGGAAATTTCAGTTCCAGGACAAGAACTTCCATGAGCAAGTTGCATTAATTGAATTCATTGTCAAACTTAGGAGAATAAATAGGAGGGGATGATGGAAATTTAAATACCAAAAATATAATACTGAAAATTTTGGAGATAAGTTAAATTTTTACTCAATTGAAATTCTGTGAGTGTAGGTCTTTTGTGGTTTCTTTGTAGAGTATTTAGCTATGTACATGTTAACCATGCTTGTACTGAAAGTGTTAGTGATATAAAAAGCTGGAAAAGCTTCTCTGTCTTTGCAGGATTTGTGTGTGTGTCTTTATCAATAGCTTGAATATTTTCCTCCTTATAACAGAGAATGGCAGAAGGATGAATTTTTTGTAAGTTCACACTTGTTTTCCACAGGTAGTTTCTTTGAGGTTCACCTTTGCAGCTGCCTTGCAACAAGAACTTGACTGATGTAATATATAAGTTGTATTTTCAAATTTTTCAGGTCATTGAACTCCAAGTAATGTTTTTACTGCAACTATTCATAAGGCCCTAGCTCTCTGCCATTCAGAACTGACAGTTTCCTTGCACTGGCTCCTGTCAGTCACTCAGCAGCTGTAATTGCTCCTTAGAGAGCTGGCTTGGCATAGTGGGGAGATGACTAACAACTGAGGTGGAAGAGATAATTGTCAGTTGTGCACGCACTGCAGCCTGGAGCTCAGCTTCAGCTCAACTGAAGGCAACCAGATGAGAAAAACAGGGCCAATTTCCTGCCTGTTCCTTAATTGGGATTGGAGATTAGAGAATAGTATTCTGAGAATTACAATAGGCATTTAGTGGCAAAGGAATGGTTTAAAGTAGCAAAACAACCATGTAGTAAAGAAAAGAAAGGTAGGGTTTGGTTTAGAGATGTTTTGCATCTGCTGTATTCAATGTGTTGAGTGAAATAAGAGCTTGTCTCATGATATTTTTCTCCTCTGAATGCTTTTCCAGCACTCTCAAATCCATCCTCAGAGAAAGTAAGAAATTCTTTTTCTTTCCTTACATCTTTTATTCTGAGCAACTGGATTTCTTTGACTGTGCTTCCATATTGTTCCTGTGTTTGCTCTTTGCTTTGATTCCTTTTCATCTATTCTATGCTAATGTGCAAGGGCTTCAAAATTACTCATCTTCAAAAGAAGTATCTCACACAGTAGTAAAAATGGCAAAAAATATATTAAGATGCTCATATGCACCCTGTAGGCTGTACTTTTTGACAGTGGCTGGAAGGTACCTTTTGGAAGCTAATATGGTTTAGGCACATTAATATTTTTCATAACACCAGCCCAATAGTGGTTCTTTGATCTTCTTTTGATCATTTGAAGTTGAAGTTTGACTTCATATACCACTTGAGATAAACACAAAGCTAAACCTGGCATTCCCTGAGAGTTTTCTTTATCACAGAAAGAGTATTATTGCCAGAGCAGGTAGTTACTGTCTCCCAGAGCTGCTCTTCCAGTGCATCTTGGTCTCTTCAGTGCTGTTTCCTTTATCTTACAATCCAGTACAGGCTCAAAGTATGACTCAAAGCTGTACAGGACAGCAGGGAGGAGAGGAAATGGTGTTCTTCTTAACCATCAAAAGGCAAAAGTAAAAACAATTGGCTTTACTCCAAGGTAGTAAGTAAAAGAGGCACCAACAGGAAGTGCAGATGTTGACTGAAATAGCCCTTGCTATCATAACCTTTACTGTGACAGAACTGTCTGGAAGTTTTATTCTGATTTTGGTTTAATTAGGTTAGTTATTTTAAAGGTAAAACAAAAATATAAGGTTATGGGTTGAAATGAAAGGATTCAAGGTGATGTAATTCATAAATAATCAGGATTGATAATGACACTGTAGTAATTGCTGTAGTTTAACTTCATTTTGCTATGTTGTCCTAGGAATGAGTGTTTTCATGTTATGATGGTGATGAATTTGTATTTTGTATGGATTTGGTTGTGCAGAGATAGTAAGGTAGCCTTGCATGGTCTGTTACAAAGGAAAAAAATAGTCATCAGCAACTTTTTTCAAACCATGAAATGGATTAGCCTTTTCATTATTCTATTTAAAGTGAACTCATGCGGCTAGAAGTAATACTATTCAGCAAGTTGCTAGACTTTAAACTAATTATAGCTCTTTGGCTCCGAGCTGTGGGTTTGAAGTTAAGGTTCCTGAAGAAAATTATTTGATATACTACTTACTAAATGGAGAAGTGTAATGTGTAAAGCAGGAAGCTAATTGCAAATGTGAAAATCAAATAATGAAAACTGGAATATATCTATAACATTTAACTTTCACCAACAAACCTGAAAAAAATCTTCGTAAGGAGTCCCAAAAAAAGCCCTGCATACATGAAAAAGTATTAAACCTTTTCCTTTGATTGAAAAACTTTATCTGAAACCACTCAACAGTTCATGAATGCTTTTTGCATTTATTTTCCTCCTCTAAAATTTTTGTCAGCTTTCTATTGTTTTTCAAAAATTGAGCATGAGGTTCTAAAAAATCATTAAATGAATATTGAAATATTTTGAATGGTTTTTTTTTCTGATTTGTTAAATGAAACTAAACACACAGATTCTTACAAAACTTAATTTTAAAATTACCATCCCAATCTAACTTCTTTAGTCTGACCTTCAGGATACATGTATATAATTTATAAACAGACAAATTTTGCAAGAAAAAAGAGCATTTAACACATGAGTTAAATGAGTTCTGTGATATTGTATTTTCATATTTTTGGCCCTAAATTTCTCCTTTACCAGTAGGAAATCTTTAAATTCTTGTCATCTATTCTTCAAGTGTCTGTAATATAATTAATACAGTTAAATTAATCTCTGAACTTACCTTTAGTGGCATCCATGCCTCCTACAGCATAAAGTGCACCCACTGTGGATTTTCTAGGTTTAGTTCGAGGGCTCTGCATCATGGACCTTCTCTCTGGTAGAAGATGATACTTCATGGCCTCCATAAGAAGTTTCTGACACTCTAGGTCGTCTGCAAACATTGGACTATTTTCTAGATCAGCTAATAACTAAGAAATGAAAAGTGAGGAACTTATGTATCTCTATATCATTAAGACTGTATGTACTTTAGTAGTTTAAGTATTTGTAGCTACAAACACTTCACCTCTGACTTGAGCTTTGCTGGGAACACTGTTTTAATGCAAGCAAAACAAGGTAGGGGAAAAAAGTATTTTGATAAGAAATTTTCTTTATTTTTCTCTGAATGCAAAGCTTCTTTTGATGTGAGTTTAAATCTAACATATAGCTTTGGGCATCTCTGAATATTAGAATGTTAGAACTTATTAAATAAGGCATATATTTGAAATTAAATATTGAAATTTTTTTTCTATACTTAATGCAAAGTTGAATATTTCTCACATCAGTCATGGAGATCCATAAAGTAGCTTAATTGTTCCGACAGTCTTGCTATTGCTGTTAGCTTTTCAGGTGAGATATATAGATTCTTCTATAATACAGACACTACAATATCCATCTCTGGAACTTACTTGATGAAGTGTCTCTTTCAGTCTTAGAGGACAGAACAGCTCAAAATAGTCATCAGTAATCTAGACCCTTGTTATGGCAATAAAGTGAGGGTTGTGTGTTCCCTGTCATGCAGTTTGGTGAATCCAAATAAATATCTTTATCTGAGTTGTTACTAGAGGAAAGCTGCTACCATTGCTTCCCAAAAAAAATTGCTGAAAATCCGTAATACTCCTGGACTTTGTAACAGAGGTAATTCTGAGCCCACCAATTATGCTGACATCATGAGATTATTTTTTTCATTAGTTTTTACAAGTAATAAAAAACCTACTGTGCAGCTAAAAGTAATTCAAATATAAGTTAAAGAAAAGTCATCAAATAACCCAAAAAGAAGCAGAACCACAGAATCCCCCTCTCTAACTGATACCTGAGGCAAGTATTTAATTCAGTGTCTGGTTCCCAGCCAGTCCTTTGCTCTCATACCTGAGGTGGAAGCAGAGGCAGTCTGATGTAAGAAAGAAGCATTCCTAGGTCTCGTTGTCGGTTTTGCAGATCATGTCTCACCCAGAGCATTAATGCCTGGAATATGGCTTCTTCATCTGGAACATTGATATCATCACTAGACAGGAGCTTGGCAATTTCATTTGCAGGGAGTAAAAGAAATTCTTGGTTTTTAATTACTTCTGTGAAGTGGTCCTGGAAAAAAAAAAAAACCTTCATTGCACTGGCAATTTTCACACCTTGAAATAATATTTTCTTAGATAATATAGGTTTGGCATATATTTCTCTCCTGGTTTTTTTACAGTATAGGAAAATATAAGATATATATTCTGAAGATCCCTATAAGGGAGATTTTGATTATTATTTGCTGCTTAACTCTTGGAGGACTAAAGGAAAACCATCATCTTCACACTAGAGACATCAGATGTCAGGCTTCTTGTCTTCAAGACTTATCTTAGGGATTTGCCATGTCAGTTTTGTCCATCAATGTGATGGTAACACTGCAGCTTAGCAGAAAAAACAATTTGAATTATGGTAATACTTGTCTTTGGAGTGTCAAAATGGCTTTCAGATAATCTGTCTAATTTCTGTTATGATCATACTCAAAAGTTTTAGACTAATTACAAATTCTAATCCCCCTTTGTGCCACACTGGGTGCTGACTCTCTGTCACTACTCTTAATAGTAAGAAATGCAGAGAAGTGAAGTTAAACACACTATTTTAACAGTGTTTCTGGGGCAATAGAAAATTGGAGAAGTCCCAACAAAGAGATCTCAGTATTTAAGCTGTTGCTATGACAAAACTCACCAGCTCCAGAATGACCACAGATCTTAAATCCTTTGAATCTTTCCAAGAATTATTTTTCATAAAAACCAGTATATTGTACAGTCTATATTACACTTATATTGCTACCATATCAGAGTTGATATTAAAATACAATCCATGTGCTTGCTTGCTTTAATTCCAAAGGGAAAAAAAATTTTCATTAGCAGAGACTGGGATTATAAGGTGCTTGCAAAGAAATAGATGTGAGAATTCATGTCTGTATTTGCTATATTAATTTCCATTTATGTAACTTGAATTAATCTTTTACTTGGGAACCAGATTTGAATAGGGCATATGAAGACACTTGAATTCAACTTAAGCTCATATTATTATTTTCAGTGGTTTCTTAGTTTTCTGAAACTCTTCTCAAGAGTAATGAAATTATAAATGTAGAAGCATTAGTTGTTAAAGGAGCTGTTAACTTTGCTCTGTTATGTGTATCCTGCTTTAACGTTTTGTGACACTCAGAGAAGAGGAACAGGAAGGCCAGTCCACATTTAGTTACAAACATAGCACAAGATGTTTATCAGAACAAGCTTTATCTGCATGAAAAGATACCAGGCAGGAAACTGTTAATGCTTTACATCAATGGCTGAAGAGATTGAAGGGGAAGGTCTCCATTGTGTTTGTTTTCACTGAATGGATGTGGTGTTTATGGCTGATTATCTTCTGGAAATGTTTGAATACTACTGGCTCATTTGAATGGTCCCTTTATTTACAATATCACTTTATAGTTCTTGTTAGGTATGCATTATCAAGTGCTTGCAAACCAGAATATTTTAATTATCCTTTTTTGTGTGTATGTGTTGTTATGTTGTCTAATTCATTAAAGATTTTTTTTAAGTCAGTTCAAGTTTTAAAAGAAAATTTCCTTTAAGGATATTGC
This sequence comes from Turnix velox, assembly GCA_013400935.1. Lineage (NCBI taxonomy): Eukaryota > Metazoa > Chordata > Aves > Charadriiformes > Turnicidae > Turnix > Turnix velox. The sequence continues at coordinate 42,645 of VZTY01004615.1, forward strand.
AAAGAGGGACAGATTTCCTCTTGTATCTCTAAACTGACAGTAGCTGCAAATTCATTTGGTGGTTTTATGACATGCAAGGTTCTCTTTAATGGCAGTATTCTCAAACTGTGTCACATACAGGATACAGGAGGTGGTTCTAGAGGTGGAAATGCTCTTAGATGTTTTTAGGAAGACAGAGTTCAGAGCCTATATGCATAGGAGAGATGCATCTCATAGATTCACCATCATCCCTCACATTACACAGTGTTTTTGAAGACCAGCTGTTTTTTCTTTTGTCTTGTTCTCTCACATCATAAAATCTTATGCCTAAACATATTATTTTATTTCAATTTTGTGCATACATGAACCATGATTTTTAAATTCTTACAGCTAATGCCATAGTCCTAGGGCTGGTGGGAGGAAAGAGGCGACAGCAGAGGCACAGTGTTCTTGATTTTAGGTTGAGCATGAAGTGATGTGAAGCAGCAAGGACAACACTATTGCAGAAGATGAGTGAGCCTCTGTTTTAAATGCCCTTTGTCAGACTTAAAAATATAAAAGGAATCTAGATTGCTGCTAAGCAAACCAGTCATTAGTCTGACAGGAAAGAGTACAACCAGTGCCCTCAATCCACACATGCCATTCTCATTTATTTCAGCACATGGAAATGTACAATCTCATGCTGGGATGCTCTCAGCATTATGAAGCCTTTAAACTGGTTTTGACATCCTAAGCCAATATTTCAAGCATAAAGCTGCCATGTGTCCCCTAACAAGTAGTTCTTTTTATATCTACTTAGCTGTAGCAGTTGCTATTCTTTCTGTGTGTAAAGTTGCTGTAGCACATCTTTTGCCTTTTAATATTTATTCCTTGGTTTGGTTTCACAGCAAGTTATCTTGCTTCTCTGTTTCCCACGCTCTGAATATTCATTTCTTGCTTTGAGCCAGAGGAGGATTATGCTCTAGTCAGAGATGTGCTTTTTAGCATTCCAGATCTTTCCCATACATTCTCTATTTCAGCTCCTTTCATGTGCATCTCTCCTAAAAATCGGCTTTAGAACTTTTTTTGTGCTGAATCAAAAGTGTAAGAATGGGCCATTGCTGTTTGCCATTTGACATTAACCATGTTGAGGCCTTTGTTACACTTTCTGGAAGAAATGCATGCTCATCAGCTAGTCATACTGTGAAATTAAGTTCAGTAAATACATCTTTCTACAAGGCAGAACACCAAAAGGGCAAAGAACAGAACTGAATGCTTTTTTCTGAGCATGTTTTTCTCTGCTTCCAATATTTCTGTAGCAGTCACAGTTATTAAATTTCCCTTTTGACATGGAGCTGGGCAGATATGTCCCTGTGTCAGGGACTTCATGGCACTGATTCTGGCAGCACAGAGCTGCAGCAGAGCCACTGCAGCAGTCTTGGAGAGAGCAGCACCCTTGAGCTCTGCTCAGCTGGCTCTGTTTTCCCAAAGCCCATGTGTTTTCCAGGAGAGTATTCACACTTGCTGTTAACATTACAATTGCAAATTAGTTGGATAGTTCATCTTACCATTGTGTATGTGTGTGCCACCTTCAGGAGCTCTGTGCAGCCCTGAGCATCTCCAAAAGAGCGAATCCCCAGGCAGTTGGAAGGATGGAGCTGCTTCATGAGGAAGCTGCAGCATACATCAATAACCTGGGATAGCTGGAGAAGACAAGCTGCAGCTAGCAAACTTTCTATAGTGTCTTCCTTTAACTCTAGAATACCTGTGCAGTTTACATGTAGGGGGGGAAAAAAAGTTTTAAGTCACCTTCTATGCATATTCATTACTTGAATGTTACTTGTTCCCATTTTTTTTCTCCTCTGAAAAATTCAAAAAGGAGTAATCCACAAATTCATTTTGCTTTCTTGCAATATGGGTTTTAACAAACTTGACACATTTAGTGGATTTTGATTACAATGACTGAAATATTATTACTTTAGCTTAAACAGTGGTAGACTTGATTTTTGCCTGAAAAAAGTAAAATTAAAGGTATTATGTTATTAGAGAAACAGCTTTCTAGAATTCATGTGCTCATTCATAAAAATACATACATAGTAAGCTAAATTTTGGTATCAAAATCTAGGAAATACCAGCAGTGTGTGCAGGAAACCTGCTTTCTTCCATCATCTACTTGAGCATTTAAGGGTTTGATAAAATTATTACATGATGTGAGAATCTTGGTAAGTTTATATATAGACCATAGTGTGTTTTTTCAGAAAATATTTTCCACTCATTGCTCAGTGAATGGATCAATTCTGTAGTTGGTTCATAGCACTGAAATCCTTTTCTGAAAGAAGAATTGAGGTTTTCTGAAAGAAGAATTGAGGGTTTATCTATGATTGTGTTTTTTATTGATTGTTGCATCATCCAGTTGCCTCAGAAACTATTTTCTAGTTTCTTCAGCAAAAGGATGAAACACCATTTCCACTTAACTCAGGAGAATGGAGGTATTAAGGCATTGCAGTCCAAATTACCATCAAAATAGAACTGCAGTAAGTTTCTTGTCTAAAATTCACTGCTAATTTGTTTCAGTATAATGTAGAGATTCTCCCAAGAGAAAGGTTCATATCAGGTATGCATGTATTTATATACTAGTATGGAATGGAAGAATTGACAATTGTCATGCACTGAATGGGTTTTTTCTTCCTTTCTGGCAGTGGTGTAGGTGATGGAGGAAGAATTACCTGTGTAGGCATAGCGCACCAAGGCTTTCAATGCATCAGGGTCTACTCCCTCCATCTTGATCTCCTCTTGTTTGGCTTCTCGTACATCATTAGTGAACATTGCAGCAAAGTAATCAGACACTGCACTGAGAACCAACCTTTGAAATAAAAGCATTTTTGAGGAGGGCTGCAAATTACTTCATAATCTTAATAGCAGCTATTAAATCCATTATTGTTATATAATAAATTGTGTGAGCAATGGGAGCATTAGCTTTAGCAAAGATTTCAAATTGGTGAGCAATAGAGTTAAAAGGGTAACTAGTGATTTTTCTTAGTGCTTGCTCAGGTACATCTTCACTGATCTCAACAGTTTGCCAGTAGCAAGAAGGAGGGACAGTATCAATCATAGAATCATAGAATAGTTTGGGTTGGAAGGGACCTTAAAGATCGAGTTCCAACCCCCCTGCCATAGGCAGGGACACCTCCCACTAGACCAGGCTGCCCAGTGCCCTGTCCAGCCTAGTCTTGAACACCTCCAGAGCGGGGGCATCCACAACCTCCCTGGGCAACCTGTTCCAGTGCTTCACCACCCTCACTGTAAAGAATTTCTTTCTTATGTCTAGTCTAAATCTATCCCCCTCCAATTTACATCCATTGTTTCTAGTCCTCCCATACGATCTTATGTTAAAAATTCCTTCCCCTGCCTTTCTGTAGGACCCCCTCAGGTACTGAGAAGTTACTCTGAGGTCCCCTCTGAGCCTTCTCTTCTCCAGGCTGAACAACCCCAACTCCTTCAGCCTGTCCTCATAGGGCAGTTGCTCCAACCCTTTGATCATCTTCGTGGCCCTCCTCTGGACCCTCTCCAACAGCTCAATGTCCTTCCTGTGTTGAGGGCTCCAGAACTGGATGCAATAGAGTTAAAAGGGTAACTAGTGATTTTTCTTAGTGCTTGCTCAGGTAGATCTTCACTGATCTCAACAGTTTACCAGTAGCAAGAAGGAGTGACAGTATCAATGGTTCCTATTAGAATGCTGTTGTGTTTGAAATACTGTGAAGCATTGCCCACATCATTTTATATCATTGTTAGTTGGTGTGCTAGTTGCAGTAACCATTCATTCATAATTAAACAATGTAGTTGCAAATTGACCAGCATTTGGAAATTTCAGGCTTTGAAGGGTATGCAAATGACTCTGGTAAATATACCTGTGAGCTGGAATCTTTTGGTCACCAACAATGAGAAGAACATCACAGAGCTGCTTCTGCTGCAGATAATTTTCCATTTTGCGAAAGGTTTGCTCTGCGTGGTTTGTGGATTGGAAATACTCATCTGAGCCATTGGTGTTCATTCCAAGCAGTGAGCTGCTGGTTGTTGACAACCTGCAAGGGGAAAAGGCAGAGGGATGAGCATTAAAACCCTGATAACATTCAAACAGCATTACAGAAATGCTTAAAATTATGAAGCTCTTATGATACTGGTCTTACTTTGCATTCTTATTTTTGGAAGTTTCCCACAGCTGTCTGTAGTTGGTGATGCTGCTGAGGAAATATTAGCAGATGGTTGACTAAATGTACTGGTTGTCTTTGATACTCTTAATGCATTTTCACAAATTATTAAGAGGGATAAAATCTCTTCATGAAATTAATGTCTGAAATTTAGCAGAATACTGAATTACATTCACAATTAAACATCTAGCTCAAAAGTATAGAAATAAAAATTAATCAGGTTGAATTGTTAACATTATCAGAAGACAGAAATAAGTTAGATCATACCTCTACAGAGATCGTGCCTCATTAAGTAGCTAATCAGAATTCAAGAGGAATAATTAGAAACAAATTATAATGTAGTATTGAACTGAGAGACAGTGGAGCTTTCTGTCCCTTCTGCAATACAAGAAGCCCTGTGTGTCAGGGCTTTTCAGAGTGGCACAGAACACAATCACAGTTGGTGTGACTATGCTGTGACTTCCTGTTTCCAGACACATCTCTTTTCCATCTGAAAATCTATCAAAATTAGTTTTTCTGGATTTATATATTAGATTTATAGACATTGTACCACTCATTTCAAATACAGCAGGTGTTTGGCACACAGGTCAAAAGCCTTCACATCCCTGGTATGTTTGATGCCTTTCAGATGCTCCAGACCTCAATGTATTCATTCAGGCCTGGTCCAGGCAAGCTCAGCAGATACCTAAGATCACTTCCAGTCTGTGGAGATGCATTATTTCTGCTTTAACAGAGGTTTGTCAGCCCTGAGGTGTATGTACATGTCACCTGAGAAACAGTAGAGCTGATTCATGTGAAATTCTCTAATGCACTGTATGTGTTGACAGTCTGTCCACATGTGCTTCTGTCTGGGCGGCAAGCACATTAAGCTACACCACAACAGTGTAATAAACTCTTTAGCTTTATTTTGAAGCTCTGGATTACAATTTGAAATGCATTTTCTTTTTTTTTTCCAGTCTAGAAAAAGGGGTAAATCAAGTTTACCTTTGTAGTTTATAGCTTACAGAAATTAATTTGTCTCAGCGAGTTTAATAACTACACTTTTTTACTTGTTTTCTTTCAATGCTTCATTGAAAAGGAAAAAGTTGCAGTGTTGGATTATATGCTTATTAGTTTTGCATCAGCTACTTGATGCCGAATTCCTACTCTGTAACATTCATGTTTTGCTGTTTGCCTCTTGAGCTTTCCTTAAAATTTTTCAGGAAGTTATTTTTTCATATCCATTACATCCACCTTGACCATTGTATTTAAGTGTCATACATCACACTTATCCTTGACCTCAACTAAAATAATATTCAGACATTCCTACTGCAAATTCACAGTACTAGTTCCTTCAAAAGAATTGATAGTTATCCATAGTGTGTATGTATTTATGGATAATAATAATTAAGTTTCAAACTGCAAATAATACTTCCAAAAAGACTTAAAGTCTAATAACTTCATTCCTAGGTAGTTTTCTTACATGTTCCATAGAGTGACCTTTAACTACAGCAGGAATAGAGCTAACATAATTAATTACTTCAAAGATAAATGTCTTGAGAGAAAAAATATTGGAAGCAAAACCAAAGCACTTTGTTGACTTTGTTAATAATAATAATTGCTGGTTTACCTTCAGCAGCTGATTCAAAATGATACCTGTAGTATATTATGAAAGGGAAAAATTCAATTTCATTATAAATATTTCTATTTTTTTTTAATGCATGACTACCACTGCAGAGGACTCAAATATTGACCTTCAGAATGTAGTTCTGGGGTTCAGTGAACTGAAGAAGGCAGAGATTAAAGTACCTTGAAGAAAAAGTCAGCAAAAATATCCTTCAGTGTGGTGCCTTTATGTTGAATTATAATGGGAGATGCTGTGGACTGTAGCACAGAGAAGCAAGGTAGCTCAAACGTGTGAATAGGTCTATCTGTCACATCTTGTTCTGTGCAGTCTGAGTTCATGCATGGGGAAAATTACATTTGGAGAACTCAAGGTTATGTGAACCTAGTCTGAAAGGATGTGTAGACAACACAGAAAAATACTTGTTTTCTACAGAAGATGCTCAAGTTTGGACAAATTAAGTCTGAATATTGAGTAATAAATACTTCTAAAAGTGCTTTAGCCCTGTGATGGTCAACATGTTAGTTTTCACTCAAGAGTGTTAGAAAGTCATTATTGCTTTAGTGTTCACTAGGATACTGAATTAGCATCGTAAGAACATGAATTAGCTTAGAGAAAATAGAGATAAATCAATATTTAAATGATTACAAAGTAGCTAAACTTTCATCTTAGCTAGAGAGCCTGTAACTGTTCTAGAGGACAGTGAAAATAAAGCACCATTTTTAAACAGAAGCAAAAAGAAATTTTGAGACAGATGATATAAACTGAAAACTTGAAGAAATAATCAAAAAGCATTAAGCATCAAGATGATAACAGAGAGATAAATTCCAGCCAGCATGACTGCTCAGAACAAATCATATCATAACTTTTTTTTTTTTTTTTTTTTGATGAGATAACAAATCTTACTGGGAGAAAAGCATTAGTTGTCAGAAGTCATCTTGACTTCTGGATGTCTTCTGGCATGATTTTGCATGGCACTTTCAAAATCAAGCTAGAATGGCATGCTCTAAGTGTAATATATATAGATATATAAAGGACATGTAGAACTTGTGTAGCTACCATTGATAATTCATCAGGGATTTGCTTTTGAAAAGCTAATTCTGCTTCTGATGCTTCTACATGTTTTTATCACAGACAAACATAGTACAGAATTAAGTGTTACAACATATGATGGTAGCTCACAAGCTTTTTCAGAACAGAATTTGAACTCAGAGAGCCATCTTTGCCTCTGTCCTTGAAACTTAGCCAACCTCAGAAATGACAGTTGAGGTAATAGCTAGTTTATACTGGACCTCAAGCTGAGACTCAGTGGAGGTAAAGCTGTATCTTTTATTTGGTTAGGGGAATTGATATGATGAGTTTTGGGCTTCATTCCAGGCTGCAATTCTTAAAATTTCTCAATTATGTTAAAATTATCTTCTGTCTTCATGAAGTACTCTTCATTAATCAGAGCAGCACTTCTCATTAATCAGTGTATAAATGATAAATTCAATTTTCCTCATTATGTAATTATTACATGATAAGATATATATGCCTTTTATTTGCCTTGTCCTTTTCAAAATTTAATGTGTTCTTTAAGTGCCTCATTAGGTGTTCCCATGGCCAAAACCCAGAAAACAAACCTGATGATAAGGAAGATTAGAAGCCTAATATTGCATGAAGATGAGGTGATGAAATGCAGTATTTCAATGATGTTGCTCTTAAGGCTGTTCATATTTTTATGGTGACCCTTTCTAGGATATTTGTTGAATGTACCTGCCATAATATTTGTGAAATTTAATGAAGTGAAGCAATTTGTGAATTATGAGTAACAAGTCATTTCTCAGTTTTATCTTTCAATCAAAATAAATCACCAATTTTAAACAGAAGTAAAAAGAAACTTTGAAACAGATGATATAAACTGAAGACTTGAAGAAATATTTGGATCACCAATGTGACTTGGGCTTTGTGGTATTTGTTTTAGCAGAGACAAAAATGCAGCTTCATCAGTTCAGTTTGTTTGTGCAGCACTGTTTGCACTGCAACTCATCAGATTTTTTTTCTCTCATTGTTTTCTGCTTACTCAAGAAAACTGGAGTCAGCCCCCACATAGGCAGACTCTCTCCTGTGCAGCTGTTTGAGCTCTGACCCTCTCTCTGTTGAGCAGTGTCCTGGGGTTGGAGATTCCTAGGTCAAATCATAGAAATGTCACTTCTGTTAGAGATAAACCACATCAGTTGGCTGAGAAATAAGACAACTACTCAAGTTAGGAAGCCATCTCTTAAAGACAAACTAATGATAACTTGATGCACCTATATGAACTACTTTCTAACATAATTATGCTACATCAGCAGTTGTCTCAACTTCTGCCTTAAAATTTCTACTTTGGTTTTCTTCTTTGGAAATAGGAAAGCTAAATATTGTGTTGAAATTTTTAAAGCATGAGTAAAAGACTTTGATGCAAAGGAGCATAGAAAATTGTATCATATATTGATGACTTCTGAGGTAGTGGCAATGACAGAAAATTGTGTAGCAGCCTCCAAAATAAGCAATTTAATGTACAATCATTTAACTTAACAGACTGCTGGCTTCTGTCTAAATTGATAGTTCAGACAGATAATTCCTTTAGAACATGTAGCTCTTGAAACAGCCTGGTTTTACTTATTTTATTGCTAGTACTATTAGAAACCTGCCAGTTTTCTCAGTTGGCATTAGTTAAAAAACTTTTCCCATTTGGGAATAGGAGTACAGCTAAGCATATCATTAAACACAGGAGCTTCAGTGTATCACTGAAGCACAGAAGCTGTTCTGAGTTTTGTTCTTCCTTCCAGGCATGATAATGTACAGATGAATGCCATTATCATTCATATCAGGATGGTCTGGAGTTAGAATATTTTGAATTCTCCTATGAATAGAAAGCATGANTAGGAGTACAGCTATGCATATCATTAAACACAGTGTATCACTGAAGCACAGAAGCTGTTCTGAGTTTTGTTCTTCCTTCCAGGCATGATAATGTACAGATGAATGCCATTATCATTCATATCAGGATGGTCTGGAGTTAGAATATTTTGAATTCTCCTATGAATAGAAAGCATGAATTTGGTGGGGTGATGCCACTGGAAAACAGAAGCTCCAACCAAACTTCCAAGTTCCTTCACACCTGGTATCTGCTGTGGCTACATCATGTCATGTAATGAGAGGTAATCTGCATCCTTTGGAAATTTTATGTTTATTTTTTTAACAGAGGATTAATTTCTAGGCTCATTGCAGAGAAGAATGTTCTTATGAGCATGTGTACTCCCTCAGCTGTTGATCTTTTGCTTCTAGGAAGACAATTTGTTGGAACCTTCATTCATTCCTTTATTGGCATCTTACATCCTCCATGGAGTTTTAAGTACACAATTTTCTGTGTAAAGATAGTTAAGAAATGGGATATTCCCACATAATGATTAGTTTCTGTAGCTTATCCTGTGAAATACTGAAGGTAATATTTGAACCAAAATCCTCAGTCTGGAAAGGTTTTAAATTACATCAAGTTTTTGATTTATTGCTGTGGTCATGGTGGAAATGGAAGGAAATAACTTCCACAGAAGACAGAACATGACTAAGAGAATATTATAGAGATATTTTTGTCTGCGTGTGTGTACATTTGCATCTCTGTTTCTTCACATTCTGAAGTGTTCTGAAATGGTATGACATGGAGACACAGAGCTGTCCTGAGCATCTGTGCTAAATGAACACTGGAGAAGAGGTTTCCCTAGCAACGCAAACCATATGTAGTAGCTTAAAATAGCTTTTCTCCAACTCCTAGGATTTCTTAGTGGTTTACTCAGAATTTCCATTTAAATCAAGATATATTTGCCCAGTTCTTGATTTTTCTCAACTTCTATTAAAATGAACAAGCTTTGAAAATGCTCATTTCTTGCAAGAATGCCTCCCTTCCTCTTGACTTCTAATTTATCAGGCAAAGTGAAGCATAGCCAATGGTGACAATGGCAGTTGCTATATGTTTGCAGCTCAAAGCATTTTATTGCAAGTATATTGGTGCTTTCTACTGCATACAGAAAGCTTCTGCTAGAGCAATCTATTTTGTAGTGTTATCATAAGATGAGCTGTGCAACAGCAGTATAATTCATTGATCACAATGTCCATGCATTCCACTTCCCATTTGAGTACCTGTTTCCAAGCCACTCGTGGAGCCTGAAAACACACTTTCAGCTCTCTTTTTGTCCCTGAGAAAATTTCTATCCAGTGCTCTATTTAACACAAGCAGCCTCTGATATCAAGAGTCTGAGTGAGTTTATATAAGAAGCAAACAATAAATCTCAGAAAGAACCAAAGGATATTGATTTTTTTTCAGATCCTGATGCAACTAGTCATTAACTCAAATGTTTGAGAAGTTAGAAGCCAGCTGAGCAAGCTTGAATTTGATGAAATCAGATGTCAAAGTACAGGTATGATACTTTGGTGCTTCTGCAAAGTTTTTCTAAACATGCATAGCAAATTCAAAGAAAAATTTATTAATTGGGAAAGAAAGGAATGTCTGTATATGATTTTAAGTGGTTAATAGCTGAGAAAATACTGAAGAAAATGTTTTATCAAGTGCTTTTCACATGCTATTTAATTTCTAAGGAAGGCAGCCTTGTTCAATGATAGAACACAGCATGAGAATGCTGATTTTGTTTCCTGATAAAACATTTTAAAACTATAGTATTTAGATACTATGTCATATTTTTCAAGCTCAAATGAAGTAATGGCTACAAGGCAGAGTGATCCTTAAAATACTTTCAGCTATCCTCCTTGTTACCTGAAAATGTTTAGTGCAATACCCTGGCTTACAGTCTAGAATGGAAACAGTTACTAGAATGAAGTACAAGGTGTTTCATGCCAATAGTTACTGTTGGGAAATGCATGCTCTGTGGAATTTTTCTACCCATTTTAATTAGCTTTGAGTTGAGTTTTGACTATTAATAATTTTCTTGGAAAGGAGGGGAAGGGGATGGTCTGAGCTGTGGGAAGTTCTCTTGCCTATGTATCTGATGCTCAGGTCGCTGAGGTCTGATTGCACAGAGGAGGAAAAGTTCTTGCTTTAGAGATTACTTTTTATTTCCTATACTCCCTTAACTCTTTCTGTGGATCTTGACATTACTTCTGCTTAATTTTCATATTCAGTCAGCCTGCATACCTACACTCATATTCTTCATCATCCATAACAGTCATTTGCCAAATATGCTATCATTAATTTATTGCATCAGAATGAAAGCAACACATGGTGTATATTGGGCTGTTAGCTGCTTGATTGTAACTAATAAATGTCTTTATTCCTTCACATGGGGAAGATTTCAGTAATGTTCTTCTTTACAGGATTTCTAATAGCTCACATTAAAAAATTCAGCCACAGAACAACAGTGAAAAGAAATTGTTCATTTCTTTCAGAATGCTGCCCAACTATAGCTTAGAATTCAAGCAAACTTTCTTCCCCTTTTCTAAGATATGATTTCCAATTGATTCTACAGTGGCATATGCTCAGTCTGTCTGTAAAAACTGCTGTGCATTGGTCAAATGTTTAGTCATCTCTTTAACTTTTTCTGGAGATGTTAATAAGTGATTTTGGGAACAGTAGAGACTCTTTAGGAAGTAATTTAACAGCTGTGTTTGCTGGGAGCAAAGCTGTGCAAAGTAGAAATGAGAAGACAACTGAATCATAAAGAAATTCTTTTGAAATTAATAGAATAGACCTAGTTTTTAAATAACTGTTAAACAGGATTTTTCCCTTGCTTGTAATAATTCAGCTTTTGAAATGTGCCTCTATATTCCTCCATGGTTTTAGTAAGTTTTACTCTCATCACAGCCTTTTTGGCAGGGCTGGGTAGATGGAGTCAGACTTGGTGACATCCAGAAGTCCTACTTAGGCTTAAATATTCTGTGATTCTATCTACTTAGCTATTAAAAAAAAAATAAGATCAATGTTAAAATACAAACCTAAATCTTTCCTTTATTCTTTAATAAGTATTTCAACCATTTTAATTTCACATTCTTTTTAACTTTTCATGTTCTTCATAAGATGCCATAATTGAGGGAGAAAGTAGGAATAAAATCTGCTGAGGACATCTGAGAGAGGCAGATTCTAATTTTTGTTCAAAGAGCTCTTGTATAAGACAAGGACATTTGCATGGGCAGAATGACTCTACTGGTGGCTATTCATTACATTTAAGCATTGTCTAAAAAGTCTTACCCCTCCTTTGAAATATTGACTTTTGGAGAAAAAGGTAACTTGACTTTTGTAATCCTGCATCGACTGGCACTTGCTGTAACTTCATCAATTTTCTACAATTAGCAAAGGAAATACCAAAGGAAAATTTTCTCAGTTACCTTCACCTACCCTTTTTTGACAAGTTGTGAGTGAAATTAGTCAAAATATTATAATATCATCTTTATGTTAATATCTTAAATACTGCATATGCCATTATTCTGAAGTAAAAGTAATCTCTAGCATCAGCAGATGGAGCTTCTCACTGAAGTCAATGAGGTCTTCATAAGCCATTATTGCTCACAAAAACCCCTGCTGCAAACTGGTCTCCCACTGTATTAAAGTTTTGAAAGGCCTCTTCTGAGAGGAGATTAGCTAGTGGATTAAATAACTCATTTCAAAAGTCTCCAGTTTCAAAATTCATATTTTGACCTTTAGTTGAAGGTCATCTTTACAAGACAATTAGTTTTTCCTTGTCCCTGAAGTGGTAATGAAGCAATTTGGCTATCCATAGCAGACTGGCATAAAATCATCTTTATAAAGAATATATATCAACTTATTGTAAGTATTAAAGAGATCAAAAAACTCTCCAAAAGATGTAAACATAATTTCTTCTCCTTGGTCTTTTCTCTTGCCAAGTTCTGTAGGAGTAATTATTACTAAGCACTTTAAATAGAAGAGTAACAGCCAAGAAGATTTTGGCAAGAATAACAAGTCAAAATAGAATCATAGGGTTGGAATGGACTTTCAAAGGCCATCAAGTCATACTCTGCAGTAACCAGGACAATATAAATTGAAAATCAACTGAAATCCATCATTAATAGGTTGTAGAAGCATTATGGGAAACAGGAAAGAAGCTGTCATATCTTGGACATGAGAATATTCTTATATGAGATACTGAGTTCAACCTGAAGCACACTTCAGAGTAAACCATTATGGAATAGGTGTGAAATTGGTTTGAAATCAGACTTTTAAAGTAATCATCAAAAGTTCATTGATAAATAAGGAGACTAAATAAAACTGGATTCCTAAGGAACTTCTCACTGAAGTTCTGCTATGACTTTTCATAACTTTCCTATATTATTTGGAGAGAGGAGGAAATTGAGAGAATACCTTGTTAGGAACTTTATTACAATCAAATATAATGCCAAGCTGAGAAGAGCTGCAAGTATGTTGGAGCATGGGATCAGAAATCAATATTAAATCAGAAAATTAATTTGCTAGAGTTAGTATTCAGTACTGATCCCATTTAGTGTCTCTAGAGATGTCTGATTAAGCATGAGATAGAATTTATTTGTACCAAATACTGTATTTAGGAACAAATGACTGTGAAAAAGTACATTTGGTGAGGGAACAAGCTTTTGGTACAGGATGAGGAGGCTCACATGAATCACAAGTCATGAGCAATAGAACCATAGACAAAAAACAATTAGATGAGTTTACTTGTCTTAAGAGGAACTAGCAAATAACTGAACATCATAAATAGTGACTAGAGAAAATGTTTCAACTAATAGTACTTCTGAATATCTGTTTCCATGGATTTGATACCAACTTAGTGAAATTATGATATCAAAACCACATTCTTACTTCACAGACTTTACTCAGTAATTATTCTCTGTAGTACATATTGACTCCTAGTAGTGATATGAAAATAGAATTTTGGAATGCCTTGCTTTTCTGTCCAGTTTGCAGAAGTTCTCTACACCAGAAGTACAACTTGAAAAACAATCCTTGCTAACATACACAAACTGTTGGCTTAGTTTTTACCAAGAAAACTATAGCTTGAAGTGAGGTACATTCATATTTAAATGCAGTGCATGTAATCTAAATTATTCCCGAAGGCTGATGGCAATCTCATCAAAGGGTGTAGGTAATCATGTTTAAATGCATAATTTGAGTCCAAGGTGGAGTAAATGTGAGAGAAAATTGTTGGTGCATGAGCTAATAATACTGATATCAGGGTTTTTTTTTTTAAAAAAAAGGCACAACTAATCAAATAACTTGTATTAATCTTCTTTTTACTAACATCTTTAGCATAGCTCTTTCTTTGTGCTTACACCTTTAAGGTCTCATAGCTGTAATGTGTTTTCACCTGACCTTGCAGAAATTGTCTCTCAGTATACTAATTAAGCTGTGAAAGCAATGTGATTTCTAATAAACCTTTAAAAAAAAGCAAGCAATTATGCTTCCTTCCCACTTAGTTCAAGGTTAATTACACTTGTCAAGGAGGCAGTAAAAAAAAGGCAATGAGAAATGGCATCATGATGGCATCGTCACAGATTGCACCTCCAGCAGTTCCCATTTGTCAAAGTTGCACCCATTGATAAAGTCAGAATAAGAAAGGTATTTCAGAAAGCTTATTTTTTCATTGATCTTCAGCTTTATAAATCAAGACCAAAGAAATTAATACGCTGCAAACTGTAATACAGAAAATCTGACAAACTGGCAGGTTGTACTTTTATGAAATTATGTATCTTAAGCAAAGATCCCAGTTTAATTACAACATTCCTCTTTATTTTATTAATGTGAATATGTTCCTATTCATTTGAGTGTGGGTGTGCACATACATAAAGTGAGACCAAAGCAGTAAGGAACTCTGGTTAAAAACAAAGACAGTTTCAGAGAATAACTTGTATAGAAGTATGGCTTTCTGAGTGCAGACTTTAAAACTCCTACCTCTCTGCAGATTCATCTGAATTTTCTTCTGTGATCATTTGCAGCTCCTGAGTGGATTTATTTGAATCTTCTTTGACACAGTTTTCCTCTGTGCTTCTTTTGGAGATATCCTCATTTGATCGGAGCTGTTCTATGAGGTTTTGTTGATGCCACATTTGAATAGATCGGTGATGCACTGGGTTTGGACCTGGCACAGGTGCCAGGATGTTGTGGTGGACAGGACTGCTGTTCTTCTTCAGCCCATTTCTGTCCCGAGCATGGTTCTTCAACCTGTTCTGAACCGATGTCCCTCTGTGCTCGTATCCTTCCTGCTGATGGCAGCCCCCCGTGCCTGTGGAGCCTTGTGAGGGGTGACTAAACCACCTCCAGCGGAGCCTCAGGATCTGCTTCACATCAAACTCTTTCTTTCCAGAGACTGACATTTTTTTCAGGGAAAAAAAAAAAAAAGACGACAAAAGCCTATTCTTTTAGAAAGGAAATGGATTCTTTGTTATCTCTTGTGTTTCAACTCCTCTTCTTAAGAAAAGACAACAAAAGAACAAATACCGGTAGCTCTCTCCCTCTCTCTTCTGATTAATATACTGCAAGCTCTTCAAGCCGATGCTAAGCTGCTGCTAACTGTATAGGTGGGAATCCATACTGACAGGATGATGAGGTCAGACCTTAAACAAGTAAATCAGCTTAGCACAGGAAAGCAGCAACCATAACACTACCCAGCTGCTAGGCTTACACACTCACAGCTCTGTAGCACAGCTCTCTAATATATAACCCAGCCTCACATGATCCTCGGGGATCCGAAGCTGCAACTTAAGATGCAGGAAAGCACAGACAAATAAAGTGACAAGACTTTCTATTTCACAAGGTTTCCCAGCAAGCCTGCTAACAAGGAATGATGCTTTCCAGAGCAGATTTACAGAGAATTCTGTTCTAGCCTCTCTTTGCAGATTTTTGGTAATGATTTGCTGTGGAACTATCCTGCAGTTGCCGTGTTTCCTTAAGGGGTTTGCAATTGTTTATCTTGCTGTGTAAAATTCCTACAAATGGCCTCGGTGTGGTAGCACTTACCTAAAGGAAAGAGGCAGCATTTGAATACATTGTGCAGAACTGTATGTATTTTCTCACCTACAGATAGATTTGTCAGTGTAATTACAGGGGTATGAGAACAGAGGGAGGGAGCTCCATGAAAATCAGAGATGTGCTCCCTGAATGACTGTATCTGTGGAAAACAGTTTCCTGGCTAAGTGCCTGTGTAAACACCCTCTGCCATCCTGCTCATAATTTCTCAGGGATGGTGAAATGAGTGTGATTTTTTAAGAAAACACCTTTCTTTTGACAATGTGCACTGCAATGTGTTTTCAGCAAATTTAGCAGATGACATATATTCCTTCCCATCCATTCTTTCATAGGTGGGGCTCTGAGAACTGTTCCTCTGTGCTCTGCAATAATTTGCTCGCAGTTTTCACATGTGGATTGAAAATAATTAGAATTTAAATGGACTGGATATTTTTTCCTCCTTTTTGCTCCTGATGATCTGTAGGACTATAAGCAGTGTGCAGTAGGTAAAAAATTAAAAACCAGTTATTACTCAAGAGTCAGTAGAACAGGTTTCAGATGTAAAGGAAAGTGCCTGTCTACAATACATCTTCTGTTCAGGTGTTCCCATGTTAGATTCCTTTTTCTCTGTGTTTTTTTTTCCTTGAATTCTCTTTTTCTGAACTTGCAAATACTAAAATCTGCTTCTTTATTTTTTTTTGGGGGGTGGGGTCCATATAATGCAGATAGGGAAACTGAAGTACAGCTATGCAAAATGAGAGGATAGATAAAGGAATCTTCATCCTTTATGATGGGCTGTCAAACTCCTATCCTGTTCATTGGCTTTCAAGGAAATAATATGTCCTGGATTGGATGCACATTTGATCAGTTACAGGACAAGTGTAGAACAGTAAAATAGCTGAAGGATACTCTATTACTTAGATAGACAAAGGGATAGAAAAAGATGTACAAAAGAAAACATATGTTGAAGAGTTGTCCATCAAAGCTAGGAAGGAGGAAGCAGAGAGGATATGTGACAGACCTTGCCTAGCCAATGCATCTTTGTTGCTATGTAGAACATTGATACTGAGTTATTGAGATCACATGTGCATTAACATGTGATTTTGCTGATAAGAGTTAATCAAAGAATTACAGGGATTAGAAGGGACCTCAAGAGATCATCTAGTCTGATCCCCCTGCAGGAGGAGTTCAGTGCCCATTACAGCAGAACAGAAAATTTTGTTTGCAGATGAGAATCCTTTCTTATATGAAAAAGATAAACTATTTGTGGGAGCTAAAATACAAGCCCCAGCAAGCTTTACTCTGCAGGACTTTGGTATGATTGCTCCCATCTCTGACCCCAGTCCTCTGCTGTAGGTTACTGCTCCTGCAACAGTTGTCAGAACTCACGTGTGCCTTGGCTCAGAGACAAGGCTCTGGGTCCCAGCAGCTCTGAGGCAAGAATCATTCTGCTTAATGCTGTTCTTCCCAGTGTTGTGATTTATAAAACAGCAGATACTGCCATAACCTCACATACAGGCAACCCAAATCAATGCAGATCCCCTAGAAAAGTAATATTCTATTTAATGGTACTTCATTGAGACAAACTGTGTTCTATGATATTTAGATGAAAATGGAATGAAAGAAGGATTTCAGTGTTAGAATACCAAGCTGTTTTCTTGAAGGGACATATTTTTAAAACACTTCATTTTATATGTAATGGGAATGGATGAGAACTTGTTCAATTTCTAAGTAGTAACATAAAGGTCTGGGGTTGAGTTTCACAGGGAGTTTCAATGTAAGCTTTGCTAAAGAACCATTCCCAAACTTTAGGAATTAAGAATTTATAGAAAGTGGATGGATGAATGAAAATACTGGCCATTAGGCAAGAGACACACTTAATTCTGGACATATAATAGTAACTTTAATGACTTCTTTTAAAAATGTGAAATATTCTGGAGATACAAATGTTTAAGGTGTTTTTTCTTGCATTGGAACTATATAATATTGAATGTTTCTTAACTCTTCAGTTTTGGTCTACATTAAGTATTTGATTTCATAAAAGTCATGAGACTTAGTGATAAGTATATGTATTCATCATCATTGCCTACATGTTATCGTGAGACCTATTTTAGGGAGGGAGTCTGTAATATATCAAGTTAATAAAAATAATTTATGATAAAATCATGTAGAGGTGGACAGAGAACATGGTTTCTCACTAATATCTTAATCAGGTCATTGAGCTATCTCAGCAGCTCTGTCAGTTCCACTTAGCAACAGCTCTGATACATTTAATCCATTTTTTTTTCACCATCTCACAAAGCTTCTGTTGGTTTCCTTTCCTTAAATCATTTTTTCAGGAGTCATCTTTTACTCCTAGGTATCACTAAAAGCATATTCCTCTGATTTTACTTCTGAAGGTACAAACAGTACTTGTGTTTGTGAATTACTCTCTCAGAACATGTTTTGGCAGATGCAAAGTTTATCTAGTTAAAATTAAAGAGTAAATCTGGACTTTTGCTGAGTAGATCATCTTGTTCAAAAAGCTGGCTTGTGTCAGCACAGAATATGTTTCAGGTAGAGCATAAGTAGGTTATTTTTCATCCAGCTTCTTACTATTCTAGCTAAAATTTCAATGTGCTGCATTAGGTCAGTATAGGTGATTTGATAATCCAAACCTTCAGGTCTAAAATTATTAGAGGCAGGTATGTGGCACAAAGCTGCACATACATATGCCACAAACCTGCTTTTAATCACTTAGATCTATCTTCAGCTGAGAAAACCAAGTTCCCTTTCACCAAGTTTGTATTTTCTAGTCAGTAACTTAGTAATTTTTTTTTCTTTTAGAATTTAAGCAAGCAGAATATACTCATGCAGTTTTGTCATGTTTATTCTCCTCTCAGAAGAGACATAGCAAATGAGTTCTTATCCATTTTCTATTTGCTCATAACTAGCAAGAGCTCATGAATGAAAAATCTCTCTGTTCTCACAAGCAAAGAGAAATAAAAATAATAAGAAAGAATCATCTCAATTTCATGAAGAATAACTCAAGAAAGATCATCTGTGAACTCTAAAACTGGGAGTATTACAAGGACTGGGTTCCTAGCAAGAGCTAATGGAGTAGAACTTTGCTAGATGGGAAAAAAATTATTTTTTTTTAATTAGATAAAAGTTGACAATAGCTTTGGACCAGAGGTTTTCAATGCCAGGCTCGCTGACAACAGAAAAAATCCACATATGCAGATAGAGGCAATTAAAAAATTAAGCTAAACACAGAAAAAATGTTTTCCTCATAGTTTTCAAGATACTTGATGTCTATTCTTATGTTCCCTTTTTTAGAAAGTCAATTACAAGCTCATATCAACATTGCATAATCTCCAGTGCTTCCATTTTGGGAAACCATTATAGTAAGATTTACATGTGTACAGATTTTTGATAACTAAATGAAGTCCCATGTAACAAAGCTGCTGCTCTTTACCCAAACACTGACTTCCCAGTTGTTTACTCAGCCTGTGTACTTATACTGCATGTAAGGGCGGATAAAAAGATGAATATTTTTACTACACTGTTTTGAAAACAGTTCTTCAAGAGAACTCCCATTAGTTCATCCTTTATAAAAGAGAGATTGCAGGAAACATCTGCATAGCACAGCACCAACATAAACAGAAGTCAAAGTTAAATGGAAAAGAACATGACAAAAACAGAACCAAACAGTTATTTTAAAATTTGCAGGAAAGTTCAACTTTGTTATCAGAGAAAACTTTGAATCTCAGCTATTTCAAATCAGTTGAAGACAATCAGTTACTTTTTTACTTCCTCCTGAGGAGAGATCTACTTAAGGGAAAGTGTTGACACATTTAAACGCAATTGCTTCCTCAAATAACTGGAAGATGTACTACAGATTGCAACCCACCTACAAAGCTGTGTGCCTGAATTGGAAAAATATCACAGCATTTCTACAGGATCCAAGGAAAAAGAATGTGATAAGTAAGCCTGATTATAAATAAGTCTGATTAAGATCTTGCTGAACAGGAAGAAATATAGTCACTCTCAAAATGAAGTCATAGCATTTGAATGGGATAAGAAATAGCAAATATCATCTTTACAGTCAACTGAAAAGTGTCTCCCATGAAGTTGAAAGTGATGACACTCCTGCAGCTAAAGTAAGCTCAAACACAGGACTTGTAAAGAAAATCCAGTCACAGGTCAAGAACAGAACTTTAGAGTACAGAAAATAATGTGGTTAGATGTAAAAAAGTACAAAAAAAATTCACACTGTTTTTTAGAATATTTTATTAAATTTGAGATATTTTTCTTGATTTTTTTTTTGTCAAATCCTTGGGCTCAAAAAAAGCCAACTGTTACAGTAATTATTACATTCCCCGCTGAAAAAATCAAGTACCACAATACAACATTGTAAAATTGAAGAGGTAGAAAAATTTAATTATTATATTATTGAGAATGTGGGATTTAGCCTTTCACAGGTCCTCTTTGTATACTAAAATGTTAAGTCAGTTGCCCAAAGTAACAAATGTATTTAGTTTGAAAAATTGTATTTGTTCTGTTTTTTTCAGGGACTGATTCAGATGAGGGAGGAAAAAATAATAGTCAAAGGATTTGAGTAAAAATACACGATAAAGCGTTAGGGTCAGGATTTTGCTAAATTGTTACTTATTCTAGATGCCTTATTTGAGAGACCTGAAAAATAGTAACATAAAGCCTTCCAAAGGACAGGTGTTTCAGTGATATTGTGTTGAATTGTCAAATATACTGTTCAGTTTAGAAAACTGTGTTTTATCTTTTCCTTATAGGTTTACCGTGGACCCAATGACTTCTGGAGGCTCCTTCAGAGCAAAGGAGTGATTCTATGGTCTTGCTCTGTGCAATGCTAACAAGGAGAAGTATGTTCTAAACATCCTGCTGGGTTACAGCATCCATCTTCTCAGTCTGCAGGTAGGTGGTACAGCTGTGACACAGCCCTTCTGCCAGCTCACTTCCCTTCTGCTGAAGCAGAGGCTGTTTGAAATCACTGCCAGCTGGTATGGGAGTTTGGAGTGCTGGGGGTGATTTCCCTTCCCCTCCTTCCCTGGCAGCCTATGAAAACTGCAGACTTTCTTTCTTGCTGTAGCACATGTAATAAACTCATGGAGTTTTTATGAAGAGAAAAGATATACAACTTCAACTCTTGTAGACAAATCTCCCAACTATCAAGATAAACAGAGCCAGAAAAGGGTAGTCTGTAATTCTGCATGTAGAAATGGGGCTTGGCATACTATTATATGTAGAGTAGGAAGTTAATAGGTGCATTTTGACTTTCTAAGAGCCCATTTCTAGGAAAGCATTATTTATTAAGCTACATAAGCAACATTTTTAATAATTAAAACTAACATTCCTGTTACTGTATCCTAATCAAGCTCCTAAATTAAAAAATAATGAGATCTTGACAATCAAGCTTGGTTATTATTAGCACAAAGCTGTTAGAAGTCACGATGTCATACACTGTGATGTAACCATACAGCTGCTGCAAACAATGTAAGGATAATCTCTCGGAAAAATGAGGAGGTAATAAAAGTAATCCAAGTTCAGTTCAGAAGTGACAGCAGTTTGTCTTTTTTCTGGTTAGAGGATTCAATAGAATCATTCAATATTACTCAAAAAATAAATATATTTCATGCAACATCCCAAATCCTTCTTCACACTAGATTTCCAGCAAGTAGTTTTATTCATTTGAATATCTCACTTGCTACTACCTGTTTTAGTGTTACTTTCACCATGAATCTGCTATAGGCAGCCTTCTCTAAGTTTTCAGTGTCTTGGAAGTTTATCTCTTAAGATTTATAATGGGTTTCTTCTTACAAATATAGCAACAAAGTTTGAACTGCTTAATGTAGTTCATAAAAAATGTCTTGCCCCTGTTGACCTATGAAATAAATCAAAGAAAATCAGCCCTTCCTACTGCTTAGTTGTTAGTAAGAACCGATCAAAGAGATGTGTTGACATCACTGAAATCTCCATATGACATGCCACAGGTTTATAGTGCAAGAGGGCAGTGAGCCTTTGCTTTCAGTGTAACAAATTTAATATTTTATGTGATGTTTCCTGGAAACTGCATGAAGTACTTGTAAAAATATCATGTAATGCAGAAAGCAGGTAACATCCCTTTTTCCCCTATTAACTCCAAGTAGCACACAAGTGTCACACTCTCAAGAAGTGCAAATTTCAATCTTTATTTCCTTACTTTCAAGTCAGAAAAATGTCTCCTGGCTTTTGTTTTTTAGTTGAAAGTTTGATTACTTGTCCTTGAAATAACCTCCTGGTTCAGGTACTCCAGAACAAACCATTTTTGTTCTCTTCATTGCCCTTAATTACCTTCTGTTGTTGATTTTTTTTTTCCTATAGAGTCTGAAGTAAGGTAAGCCTGTCTATTGTAAGAAAACAGACTTGAACAGCCCATTGGCAAGATGCCTGTATGAATGAACTTGTTTTTCCCACATTGCAATAACCTTGAATGCTAGACAACTATGATCTAAATAGAGTTTGTCTTCATTGCTGCTCATGCAAAATGCTGTTTCCCAGAAAAAAAGGTACACTAACCAGGCAATTTCTAAATTTGGCTCTATATTGTGAAAGTATACTTTTGGGTTTTTTTAATTCCATTTTACTCAGATGACATCCTCCTTCTTTTATAGTAGTGTTTCCTGTTTGCAGAAGAAGTTATTGCAAGAGAAATCTAAGAAAACTCAAGTATGTCTGAATCAAAAGGGAGAACAATTGCCTACACAATATGATTGTGACAATGCAATTTGAAGAGCTATCAAGATATTCAAAACAATACTATTTATAGTTCTTACATAAATCTGTAATAGGCTGTATGAGACAAAAGCATAAAAGCACATCCTTACCTTTTTCTGTAATAGCATCAAAGAATGACTCTGGTAACCTCAAGAGCTATCTAGCCTAGCCTCCTGATCAACACAGGGCCAGTTCAAAGTAGGTTCCTCAAGGTTTCCTGTACTTTAGTCTTGAAAAGCTCTAGGACATCAGAACACTTCTGAGAAACTTGTTCCAATGTTTGACTGTCTTAATGCTGAAAAAGTATTTCTCATAACTGATCTGAACTGCTCCTTGTTTTAATTTATATCCACTGCCTGCTGTCTTTCCTCCTCCTACCACTTCTTGTGAAAAGCCCAGCTTTGACTACTTGATGACCTTCCTGTAGGCACTGGGAGGCTGCTGAAACTGTCTCTTTTCCAGACTGAACAAGCCCTGTTTCCTCACCCTTTACTCTTTGGGTAAGTGATTCATTTCCCAGAAATCTCCATTGCCCTGGGTACAACTCACTTCAATATCTTTCATCCTTCTTGTGCTGTTGGGTGGGAGCATTCAAACTTGACAGCATTCCATATGTAGTCTAATGAGTGTTGAGTAAAAGATAACTGCTATTTACCCAATAAGTAGTAGAATGGTAGAGGCAGGCTTTAACTGCACCTATGTGTCACAACTGCATCAGAATAAGCATTGATTTTTAGCATATGATGATGTGTATTCCACAACTATAGAAGGATAATGATAATCACGTTACTGTAGAGAATACTTGATTTTTTTGTCTATCTACTGGTAATAATATCTATTTTTTCCTGCAAATATTAGCATAGGATATTAAAGGATCTGGCATACCCTCAATGAAACCTAGTATTTAGATTTGACACTTGTCAGTATAGGTCTGTATCATGTGCCATCTCGAAGTCTTGACAGAATAAGGACTTATGCCCAAGGTCAGTCTTCTCTGGTAAGTTTTTGATAGTGACTCTTGTTCATTGTCTCTTATAAAGTAATATATGCTGCTTGAATGTCAAGAGAGGGAAGCCCTTAAGGCCATTGAATTTCTGTGCATTGTAGAATGTATGATTCTTACATATATTTTATTTTTAATCCCAAAAATGTCTTCTGAGACTCATGAAAGACACTGCAGATGTCAATAAACAATCCCTAGAACACATGTCTAGGCATTTCCTCCAAATCATTGACATCAGAGCTTGATTACTCATGGAAAAATGACCTGCATTGGACCAGGTGTTTGAGAGGTTTGAGGCAGTCACTTCAAGTCTCTCTTTTATCAATTATCTAAATTCCAGTACACATATTGACTCAAACTGGGATATATATTCAAGTTCACAACAAGCTCACTTCTTATATCTTCAAGCAGGGAAACGGGCAGACAATATCATCTACTTTGCTTTCAGATGAACACAAAGAAGTGTGGAATTCTTTACAAATAAGTAAGTTGGAGGCTATTGCTGCTGGAATTTTGTAAAGTAATGCATCTACCTTTTTTCTACCTTCAGTTTCCCTCACAGCTGTCATCTGGTTTCCTACCAATTTTCCCATGGTTCCCTTCTTCATGACTCCATAAGAATGCAAGGTACAGAATGCTTTTTAAATTGTATGATTATAAGTGCTGTGAGCCAAAATCTTTGTCAGCAAACTGTCTCCCAGCATCTTACCACAATCCCTTTGGTCATGTCATGTCCTAAATCACAGAATATAGCTCAGGTTTTTCTTTGACATAAAGTCATGTAGATCCACAACACTATATTATTATCATTCAACCTGGCCCTAGCTGTTAGCTGTCAAGATGCCTTGAGGCTGCAATTTTATTCTATGCTGCTAGCTTAGAATATAACAACATAAAGACACATTTAAACCATTCAGGTCCTGACATTCTCATGCAAAAAACTTGTTTTCATACTTTCTGGAGTAAAAACATAGATGTTACACACACAAGTATGGCATCATAAGATGAAAATGGTAGAACTGATAGTAAAATGTAGTATAGTTTATCTTATTTATCAGTATCTTATAGTTTATCTTATTTATCAATAATAATGAAGGTACTAGGCAGCAGAGAGATCAATTTGCTAGTGATAGGAAATTTCAGGGAAAGAGGAATAATAGGAAATCTGCAGAAAGCACAGATTACTGAATATAGCATATAACATTCTGAGGCAAAGCCTATTAATGACAGATTCCCAAAGAAAGGGAGAAATAAGGTTTGCTGAACAAGAAGCAGGACAGAACCCAGCATGTTCAACCTGATTACTTAGCATTAAATAGTTGAAAAATCCAGTTACAAATTAGGACAGGCATGTGATGGAGAACAGTATTGCTTGGTTTAGTGTAGATTATGATGTCTTAAATTTTTTCAACACTTCACTAATAGTCTTATTTGATCCAGTCCTGTTCCCTTTAACCTTGAACATGAATTTCCCTAGGACTTGTGCCCATCTGGACTTCAGTGATGTGAAAGGTTTTTCAGAATAGTTAGAATTTCAGGGTTAAAAGCTGCAAACATGCAGTCCTTAAGACAAAAGTTTGTATTCCAAGTTTCCTTCTCAGTTTGATGTGTTTGAGTGAGATGCAGATAGCCTATCCTGAATGAGTGAGAAACAGCAATTCTGCAGAAGTGTGGTGATCAGCAGGAATTGCTGGTCACAGGAAAAAAATATACCTACCAAATTCCACTGCTGTAAAATATAGACTTCTACTAGGTATTGAAAGATGCAGAAAAAGCTTTGGCTTGTGGTTGCCTCTTAATCATTTTTAGCACATCATTGTTAGCACTTGATTCTTTTTTAATCCTTTGTTTCCTAATTTTCATGTTAGTGAAAATGTTTTGAAAGGAACCAAGGGGAAAAGAAAAGCTATTTTCCTCACCACACTTAATAACTCTTTCTTACTCCCTCTAGGTACTTTTTTCTCTCTGAAATTGCTATCTGTATGCTGAAACACAACTCATTGTTTTTCTGCCTGACACAGTGTAATCACTCTGACCTGCAAACCTCCCACGTCCTAATAAGTACATGACATAGAAAAGGCTTTATTATATTACTAAGACTTATAGCCCTCTTGCAAAATAATACATATTTCATACTCTAATGGAACTAATACAGCAATTCTAAAGATCTGTTCTGCACCACATAATTTATATATATTTGGAATTCACATTCTTTTCACAAACCTTTTAGAAGTCCAAGAAGCTTCATTGAAAAGGTGAAAATTACTCTGACTGGCTAGGCTTGGGGTAGCCCCTCAGAGAGAGGGACTAGTAGGGCACATTGGGGTGGGGAATGCCCTGCAGAGCCCCAGTAATGGCAGGGAAAGGGGAAGCTTGTGTAGCAAATGAAAGAGAAACCTTGTGGGGAGGGTAAAAGGGATGCTACAGGAATGACTACAATAGCTGGAGCATAAAGTGGGACAGGAAGGAAGTCTCTGCTGTGCAGTAACCCTACAAAGAAGTGGCTCCTCATTGTTCAGGTCAGTGTGGGCTCCTGAGACAGGATTTGTTGGGAGACACAATCAGAAAGGATTCACTGTTGAGAGCATTCTCTGTTAGGAGCCCAAAAGTGGTAGAAATGCAGCAGTGCTGTTGTTTTGGGTTTTTTCCCTTTATTGCAGCAGGTGTGTGGTGTCCTCACTCCCTCACCACAGGAGGAGAGGAGGGGAGGCTGCTCCAATCCTGCAAAAACATCTCACTGTAGCAGATGTCACGCATTGCCAGCATGTAGTTCACTCATTAAGCTAGATGCACAAATCAGCTTTTGCAAGACTGAGGGCTAAATAGCAAAAAAACCCTGTATCCTTAGCTATATGTGTTAATAGAAGGCTTTATTGTGAGAGATTGCCCTCTGAAAATAAAACTGCAAGCTCAGTGCCTAGCTGTATTTCTGTAGGACAAAGAAGTACGTATTTAGCTCAAACACAGGGTTTGAATTCTCAGCATGTAGGAACTAATAAGTTTTACTTGGTGCTACTCTGGTATTTAAGCTGGGTTTTACTTTGTATCACTTTTTATAGCAGTTCACAGAATTGTTAGGAGACATTATTCACATGTGATGCTGATGAATGGCAATAAAAAATAAAAACTAAGGAGGAAGAAGGCAAAATTAATAGCTATGTATTAGTCTTTCCAAAATTCAGTGTTGGTTGACTAAGGCTGATACTTGGCCCAGCCCAGGTTTTGTGAATTAGCACGTAACACCCCTGGAGAGCTTTGCAATGCTAAATACATCCCAGCAGAGTCTCTCAGGAGGGAGGTGGATTTGACTGACAGAGTTCTGAGACTTTTCAAATCAATAGCACCTGAAGCCATCACCATGCATACAGGCTCTGCCTAATGAGAATGAGAGGCATTAGAAATGCTGCGTGGACCCTCCTGGAGAGAGGGTTTTCAGACCAAGGACTAAAACACACGCTTGGAAGAAAAGAAATATCATATTCTTTGTTGAAACCTGTTTAAAATACTCTATCAGCAGTGTGAAATGATGGCAAATGGATCAAAGCTACGCTGTCAATGTTTAATGAGATAATCTGAAATGAGATCTCAGACATCTAGTTCAGGTCAGTACAAAATCATCCCTACATTATATTCTTATTAGCAAGATTTAAAGAAGTTGAAACAGATCATCCATTTCCCTACAAGAGGCACAGTACTGATGTAACATTTTCTAGCAGCAGGCTGTTTCTTGAACTGCAAACTAAGCTTCCTTCTGGTGTCCAGTTTTCCTGTTATTTCTAGAAAGAATTCAGTACTGAGTAGTATGATTTTTCCTTACAGCCAGATCTCTGTGTTGTGTAATTTACACAGTTCCATTTGTAGCTGAACTAATATAAATAGTTCCATTTTGAGTTTGAGACAGTCTCCTCAATTGCTTTATTTTTAAAGCAAGTAAATGTAATATTAAACTTCTTTAAAAATCCTTAGTCAGGAAATGACATGGTCCACTGGAGTAGTCATTAGGTTTGGTCCATTCTTTTTCAGTCCTGTCAAAAAACTATTAGGTTTCAGTGGGTTCTTCCCAGCCCATAAATCTTGCCAGACATCTCTTATTTCTTAATTATGTAGCCTGGACTGTCGCTTTGCAGATGTTCTACAGTAATTTAACATGTCAGGAATACACAGTTTCACATAATTATTTGTGCCACTGAAGCAAGTGCTACAAAGCCATAGGACTTGCTTTCTTGGCTGGTTCACAACTCTCATTACTTACAGACAGTTGTGAAAATATTTTTGGGAGGAAAGAAAAAAGCTTTGCATTTTAAATTTCTTTTGATATCTTTTCTGTAATTAATTTTTTAAATGACACTATGGTGACCTTGCTTGAGCTGTGCAAAGTATTCTGGGGGATTTTGAGCAGCTTCTCTGGTCTGAATCTATAAAGCTTTTACATGCTGAAAACTTTAGGGAACCACCATGTTGTTACAGCTTAAGAGCACTTAGATTTTTACTAAGTTATTGAATAAAGGATAATTTCTTTAAGTTACTAAAGAGGAAATAATGTGAGTCTTAAAAAGTCTTTTTTGTATTCCTGGAGTGTCCAGAACATTACTGTTGAACTCCAAAAATTCAAATGTGTTGCCATAATCTGTTAACAATGAACATGTTTGCAGATGTGCACTCATATAATTACAGGAAGTACAATTAAGACCCCTGTGTAAAGCACAGCACAAAACAGAACTGAGGAGGGTTATGATTTAAGTTGTTTATAAGATTGTTTTCAGCATAGGAAGGGAGATCCATTTTGGTTTAGGAAATTATGTACAACAATGTGTAGATTTAGTGCAGAAAGGGATGAAACAAAGCAACTATTCTGCTTTTAATCAATGCTATTTGTTTAATAAAATCCCAGAATAAGATATTTCACCAAGATACTTTTTAAAAAAATACTTTGTGAGGCAATCTGATTTATAATTTATGCATGAATCAGCTGGACCTGTTGCACATTACAATTTTTATCCCCATTTCATTGTCTTTGCAGCAAAGAGATCTCAATGTTCTGAAACCTTTGGGACAAACTTTATATACCTCAACAAAGAATTGTTAAACTTCCTGATGCTTTGTAGGATTTCTCCATTCATATTGTGTCTAAATTGAATTTAGATACATTTATATGAATTTAGTCCATTATATGACTTCAGTAAAGTGATGTTACCAGCAAAGAAACAATTTAGTGATACAGAACCATCATGTTCTGTAAGATTAAAAATAGGTGAGAGGGAATGTTAGCTCCAGAATCTGTGTACTCTTACTTTTGAGAAGCCTTCTGAAAGAAGTAAAGCACACTTCTTACAGACTTGTCATCACATTGAATTTGAATTGTGCTTCTCAGAGAATGCAAACTGCCTCCTTTCCTTTGCCAAACTAAGACATGATGCTGCTCTGTGCTGCAGGATTCTCTTAACTGCTGAGCAGTGCAAAGGTGCTACACAGGCATTTCATTTCTAGCATGAAAAAGCACGATGTGCAAGGCAGACTTATGTATTGAAATTCAGTTCTGCTGATGCCTTGCTAGTTGACACACAGGGATTATTGCATTTGCTTGACAGTAAATAGTTTGGAAAAATCTGTAAGCACATCCATCATGGAAAGGGATTTTGAAGATGATGATGATCATTCTTATGTGAAGTGCCAGTGATTGTTAAACATCTCTTATATTTAGCTGATTCTAACCCTGGCCCTTTTCTAAAGACCAAGTGTTAAGAGACTACCATTTTTAAGAGGCAAAACCCCCCCCTTTCATATTCTATCTCCTGTCACTCGTTCTCTGCAATGAGTTGCTGCATTGTCACAAGTTTTTGTTTGATTGTTGGGTGTTTTTACATTCCAGAGCAGTTTAAGTATACACATTATCTGTCTGAGAATTTAGAGCTGTGAGATGGAAGTCCAAATTTGAATGTTTCAACAATTCAAATGTAATTCTAGAATTGTGCCATCACTGCAGTTTGGGTCTGACATTCAAGCTGTTATAAATTTAACTTATTGCTGCATTATCTTCTGTATGAATAAAAGCAGTTTAAACTATCTATAGTTTTTCACACCCCACTAAAATTCATAAAATTAGGACAACCATTTCCACTGTTTTTTTCAGAACCTCTAGGAAACTGAAAAATCAGTTACATGGAAATTTCTATTTTGACTTCACAGGTGATGCTACAGGGCAATAGCTAAAGGTGCTTTCACAAGCAACACTAAAGAAGTGGCTTTTACTGTGCAACTTGTCTAAGAAATGGCATTCATATCTTCTACATGTTTGAATGTGAGTATATAAATATTGCATGCTTTAAGTCAGGTAAATTCAGAGTGGTACAAGAGAAGGCAATACTGCAGTGAAAAAAGCTGGAGTAACAGCTCTGGAAGTAAATGACCATGTCTTTTATGTAGGATGGATGTTTTTGAGAGGAATATGGTAGTCTGTTTGCTTCTCTTAGTAAGAGCTTAGAGATTTTTTGGAAAAGTCCTTGGTTTGAGATGATCTTTTAAACGAGCTCCAAAATTTGGCAGAGGCAGAGATGTTGCCATGGCAACTCATTATCTAACACTGTATTACTGAACCTCCTGCCAGTTCATCCACAGTTGAGTGCTGAAGGCAACCTTAGAGGGTATTATATGTTCTGTCCTGGAACAGTTCAGCAGGCCTTCCAAAAATAGAATTTGACTTGAGAACCTAACCAGCTATCTCAAGGGAAAAAAATAAAAAAACATGGATAAAAAAGTTTTTTTTCCCTTATGAAGGTGAACAAAAACACTCTGCCTTGATACTTTTCATCATCTTGGTTAAACTACCTGGTATTTTATAGTGAATGGAGACAGTTCTCAGACAAGTTAGAAGGGTTTTGTTCTAGAATAGCGTTTGACTTTGGGATACTATCATCTTCATAGTGCTGTGATCTGGTCTGGTCAGGGGAAGTTCTGCCCTTAAAGAAGTGCAGTCAAGACTGAAAAACAATTACAGTACTGATGTAACCAGACCAGGTACTATAATCTTCAGAGAAAAGGCAGGTCTTTAGACAGGCTTCTGAGAAAACAGTATGATCTGCAACCTGCCTTTCTGAATCTTCTTATGGCTTCCATCACCATCCTTTTACTCAAACAGAAGGGATAATTTACTTTAGCAGTTATCTTTTAATTTACTATTAAGAAATAATAGTAGAACTGAACTGGTTTCATTGGAGAATTAAACTAGCACAAACTCTAGGGTAGAGCTTGACAGCTTGTGATATCTGAATCTCTTCTCACAGCAGGAGACACAGATTGCCCAGCAGAGCAGCCTCAGGGCTGTACCCATCTCTCAGGGTGCCAAACTGGGAAGGGAGATGCACTGTGAGATGTACAGGTGCCTTAAGGGTTGCTTGTTGGCCACCATTTTCATCTACTGCTTCTGAGATATGTTTATAAATTCTGGACAGCTGGTTGCAGTGAAGTATCATCCACAGACCTCAGTATCATCTGTTCTCTCTTGCATTTTTTTTTTCACAAACTAGCACAGTGTTGATCACAAAAAATCCTCTAAGATACAGAATGAATTGCATGACTTGTGCTTGTATCCTCAAGTTTCCATATCACAAGGTCTGTCTTCTGGAAATCTTTATTTTGGTATTTCCCTTTACAGAATTCTGTGTTAAGCAGCTATTAGCCCAAATAATTTACTGCTCTGCTTCTCTCTGATCACTTCCTAAACTGTTTTCTTTGTTTTGAGACAGTTGTACTGTGATACACTTGTCAAAATGTGCACAGAAAATAAGCCTCAACTTAGAAATTCATGTCAAATAATGTAGGTCTGACAGTTTCATTCAAATGAATGATGACTGATACAATTTGCCACTAGCATCAAAGCTTCCAATAACATTTTCTTCTGGAAGCAAGGTAAAAAAGCTAATTTTTTTTTTTTTTTTACTTTGGATGGGATTTTTTCCCCCACTTGGTTGTATAACATGAATTAGGTTCAGTTCTTATTTGCACAAATTCTTTTTTATTTATCTCATGATATAGTTAATATTGGCACCATTTAATAAAATATCACACCTCTCCTGACACTAGACTTTTCATGATTAACCTATAATACAAGATTTAAAGAGATGTCACTAGGCTTAGCAGAAAGATTGTACTTCTTTTACCTTGTTTGACTTCCCCACTCTACATCTCACATGTTCAAGTAAATTTATGTTTAATATATATTATATAACTTGTATACAGTAATATATTATAAATATT
>VZTY01004615.1:75727-96128 GCA_013400935.1 Turnix velox
TCCAGGCTGAACAACCCCAACTCCTTCAGCCTGTCCTCATAGGGCAGTTGCTCCAACCCTTTGATCATCTTCGTGGCCCGAGCCAATTCAAGCCTGTCAAATTCAGCAGCTTTCATAATGAATTGAGTTCATGTATAGCATAGTATTCATAAAACACATGAACTGTTTCATCCTTCAGGATTTACTGTATAAGATTCTGCAGCAGTTTCAGTAGCTCTCCACCTGCACCCAGTGCTTTCAATGTGCTTTTTTTGTCTCGGAGATTCATAGCTGTGCAGCTTGAGAATAAAGGACATCTGAAGAAAGAACATCAGAGTAATGAAAACTGGGGATGAGGAAAGCAAGTTTCAGATGTTATCTGCTGTGTTAGATGGTGTCCTCCATGCAATTGCTCTTCATTTCCTCAAAGTCATGAAAGCAATGCTAGGATGTGTTGCTCTGTGCTTGCAGGCAATTTTAGAAACAGGGAAAGTCATCATCTGCAGAGAGGCTGAGGCTGCTTGGAACAGCAAAATAGCCATGTGAGAGATGGTCTATGAGCCCTGTAAAGCTGGGATTGCTATAGCCACTATCTTTGCAGGCAGCTCCACTGGTGCCTCCAAGAGCAGGGGGAGCTTACTGAAAGGAATTAGCTGCTTTTCATTTTGCACTAAGACTATCTGTGCCTCATTTTTTTACTCAGCCCATTCCCTTTCCTCACTATACAGGCCTCTGCAACACATCTTGGAGCAACAAAAATGAATTTTGGTACTTCACTGTTGAGGTGCTGAGCCAGATCAACCACAGGGAAGATTTTCAGGGGCAATAGCAGATTTTGGAGGAGAGAAGGCTGAGAAAAAAGATTCCTTTTGCACTCTAAGGCCGATGGAATGTGTCTTGAGGAATATTTGCATTTCATTTTGTGGATAAATTTGTGTTTTATTCCAAATTCTATAGAATATTTTGATCATTTTTGCAATTCTCACATTACACAGTACCTATAAAGAAGACTCTTAGTAAAGACAGGTGCTAATTTGGATTTAATGTAGAATGCTGCTAGGTCTATGTTACATTTGTAATAAATTTTAATATTTATAATTTTTCAAATGTGGTTTTTCAGATTTTACTGATGCTTCTGCCAATTAAGATGTTTTCCTGTCATCAAAAATTAGAAACTTTTCCATATTTAGAAAAACTATACTGTTCATTTTAAGACATATGCTACAGCATATGTTTGTGGTTCTGTTTTTCTGACTGTGTAAGTTTTTTTGCCTATATTG
Organism: Turnix velox; assembly: GCA_013400935.1. NCBI lineage: Eukaryota > Metazoa > Chordata > Aves > Charadriiformes > Turnicidae > Turnix > Turnix velox. Next base: position 76,987 of record VZTY01004615.1, read on the forward strand.
ATATTTCATTGTGAACCTGGAGAGAATGATTGTTTATAGTCATTGTTTGAATTCATTTTAGCTCTGATTGTTAAGCCTTCTCCTCTGGGAGATTCCTAAGGAGACATATGAAGAAATAAAGGCAGAAGAAGAAAGGTAGGTAGTGGCAACAATAGCACACCTTTTTATAGAGCATTGATTCAGCACAGAGAAGATTGTGTTGTAACTCCTTTATATATTCAGTACTCATTTTGAATACTAGAAATAAGACATCTTCCCATTCAGAAAATTAATTTTGAGCCATGCAATTTAGGCAGTTTAAAACTGAATTGCTGTAGCTAAGATACTCTCTCATCTCTCTAAAATGTTAAAAGGATTCAGCACTCTCAAACCTCCTGGATCTTCAAAAGCAAACCAAATTATTTTCCTCACCAACAGAAAGCTAGAGGTGCCTTTTAGAGAATCATACATTTAGGTTTTGGGATTTTCTTTAAATTCTTACATTTCTGTGACTTGCTATTAAAATTGTTTCTATCCCTATGTTGGAAAGGTACAGGGTTTTTTTTTTCTACCTAAATTAGTAATATTTAATAAACTCAGAAAGGAAAAAGAGCTGAAATTGCTGAATGATAAGCTGGTAAATAGGTTTTTTCCCTGGCTCCAGTATTTCTTCATCTGTTAAATTCTGGTCAGCAGCAATAAACCATGTGTTAACCATGTCATTATGAGTACTCTTTGCAGTTAGTGTAATAAATATTTCCACCATATTTTCCAAGTAACCTGACATGGGAACATTACACTGAAGTGCTCTATATTTAATTCTGTAGGGAATTTTCCCCCTCTCACAACCCTCCAGAACAGAATTAAAGTTTAAAACATGTACATTTAGGAAAAAGTATTTTGATGTCAATATGTCACTCAACATTCCATGCCTAGTAACCATGAAATATTTCTCCCAAGTCGCATCACTAGATAAAACAGAAAATGTAATTGATAGCCTTTAGCATTCAAAAAATGGATTTCAGTTTTATTTTTGCAAGGCATGTAAAATGAATAAGTACCATTTTCAGCAACTACATTTATATTCTGACAGAAAGAAAAGCTGTGCGTCTGCAGGGGCAATGGGGGGAATCCAAATGCTGGCAGTTCAATCAAAGGAACTCATTACTGAAGTTGATAAAGAGTGGGTATTAATACTAAGCGTGTCCATTTCATATTAAACGTATTATTCTGGCAGAAGAATATTTTCATCTCCAGATCCCAGCAGAAGTAATTAAAATCTAAGGCATTACTTATACTTTAATTAAACCAAACCATATTTCACAGGATTGTTTTGGCAGTCGGAGGAAGAAGTCTGTCTCCTCAACTGCTAGCGAGGTGGTTATGACAAATTATAAAATCACTGAAGCCAAGTAGAATTGTTCCAGTCAATTAAGTGCATCTGTGGAGGAATATATATACTTTTTAAGCAGAGGGAGAAATTACAGCAGAATTTTCAAGTTTTCCAGAGATATGCTGCCATAATTTAAAATCACAGATAATGAAATTTGGTTTTTTCCCTCTGTGTTGTCCTAAGAGGTCCATTGGTTTTGATTGGACCAGTGACTGTGTGTTATTATGATAGATATTAAGGAAAAATCCATTAATCTTTTAATTTAGATTTCTCTAAATTACATGGCTCAAAGGGCTGCTTCTTTGTATGAGGAAATGTGTTAAAAAGCAGAGAATATGCTAAAACTTATGACACATAGTGCTTTGAAATTCAGTAGAAATCTATATTCTCATTTAGCTCATTATTTTTTAAAATATTTTTTCCACTCAAATGTGGACATGAGGTAGGAATTTTTGTGATTAGAATTGGAATCCTCAGAAGGATTCCTTTTTCTTATTTTTTCTTCAGAGATATTTTTCCAGAATGTGACTGTTATTTGCAAAGCTTTCCTATTACTATGGGGCAGACACCAATTTCTCTAGGTTATCTACTATGATGTAGAGGACTGTAGCAATCACTAGGATGTGCTGCAAATAGGTTACAGATACTCCAGCTTAGCTACAAGATTCTTTCCATCTCTATGGTTTAATGTTCAGATTTACTGGTCAAGAAACAAAGATGTAACAAGTGACTATATGGGTTTATAATCTGTATTATTAATTTTGGATTTTTTTAAAAAAAGAAAAAAACATAAACAAAAAAACCCTAGGAAATACAGACCTATGTAGTTAAATGTGAAGTGGTTGGTATGCAATTAATAGTAGGCACAGTTACTGACTGCTGAGAACTTCTAGCCAGTAGTGCAACATTTAACATCTCTTCCATATGCTTAATTAATTGCAAATAAGACTTTCCATCTGGTAGATGTTTGACTTCTACCTTTGATGAGTTTATGAAAGTGAATAATTAATACTCATGGGACTGCTCAAGAGGAATGCCATACTACTGTGTAGTAAAGAAACAAGATACCAAGGCAAGTGTTTTAAAATGAACAGGGTATATGAATAGGTATTCCAGGTATTGGCAAGACATTGGTCAAGTCATGGTTATGTAGTTTGCCAACCTGAGTTGGAAGAATGTTTGTATCTAACTTTGGTAAACAGGGTTTAAGTTCCTATTTGAGTTAGTATGGAAGTATTAATGGTGTGTCCACCATAGTGCTTAATTAAATGTCATTCTCTACAGTGACAGTGAAGTTATTAAGCTCAGTTTTATGGGACTCTTAGTCAGGTGGATGGTGCTTTCTGTAGCTTATATTTTCATGGTGAATAGAACTCTGGTACTAATGTGTAATAGTTTGTTACATCAGAACTGTAGTGCATGAGCAGAGGTGTTCAAATTTGATCTGGATCAGAGGTCTTTCTGTAGTAGCATTTGAATGAGTATTGTCAGTAAATAATACAGAAAAAACAAGTGTAGCTTAGTGTTTGTCAGAACATACTGCACACTTCCTGTTTTTAATATGCCACAAAATTTCTATTAACACTTGTGTACAAGTTTGTTATAACACTTGGATTATGCATGGCAATGGCTGCAGAGGGATTTGAACAATGAACAATGATATGAAAGATTTTCTATTATTTCTTTGTAGTTTTTTCATAATAGTCATGGTTATTTCCCCAGTTTCTCATATCCAAATTTACTCAATGAGTAAGTTTCTCTAAGTGGAAATTAGTTGCACAGTGAAATTAAGCTTTGGAATCTGGCCAGCTTTGTGAGGCAAACATAAAACTGTAGGACTAGGGAGCACAGGATCCAAAGTGGCAATGCTCATGCCATCACATCCAAGTGGGGAATAAGCCAGAGCAATGACAAATGTTCCTCAGTTGACACTCTAGATGAGAACCACATCAGGAGTGTTATGGCTGTGGTGGATCTTCTTGCAGCCCTCCAAGGAAACCAGCTTGCTAGTGAAATGCTGGTGTACCAGAATGGGGAAGAACTAGTGATCTGTTTGGGGTTGCAGGGCTGTAATCTCATTTTGATTACTGGGACATGATGAAACAACTTGCATGACTGGAATGGTTTTATGAATGGCTGTGTACATTTTAGGAAAGACAGACCAGTGGGGAGAGGTGGTAGAGTTGTTCTCTGTGCAAGAGGAGATTTGGGATGAAGTCACCTCTGCCTAGGAGTAGATGAAGGGTGTGCTGAGAGCTTACAGGTAAGAACTGATAGGTGAGGCTGTTGTGGGTGTTTATTGCAGACCACCAGATCAGGAAGAGAGTGTCAATGAACCTATCAACAAATGGCTCAAAGTAGCTCCATGACCACAGACCCTAGTTTTTGTGGCTGACTTCACACTAATATTTACTGGAAATGCAACACAGCCAGACAGGCACAGTGCAGGATGTTAGTGCAGAGGACTGAGGTAGCTTTTTGATACAGATGGTAGAAGAGAAAATGATGAGAAGCATGCTGCTGGACCTTGTGCTGACAAAAGACTAGCTGGGGATACGAAGGTTGTGTGTGGGCTAAAAAAATCACTTCATAGTAAGTACTTTCTCCAGTGGTAAAAATATATTTTTTAAAAATGTATTTTGATAATTATACCTTTCTCCCCTTCTCACTCCTTCCTGGTTGTATTTTTGCAGTACTCCCTGTATAGAATAAAAGCACCACGAATTTAAGAATAGATGCTTAGGAATACCTTTTGAAATGCAGTTTATCATTATATTTTCATGAAATACTAATGGAAAATTCTTGTGAACTATGTAACANAAAAAATCACTTCATAGTAAGTACTTTCTCCAGTGGTAAAAATTTTTTTTTTTTAAAAATGTATTTTGATAATTATACCTTTCTCCCCCTCTTTCTCCTCCTCTCACTCCTTCCTGGTTGTATTTTTGCAGTACTCCCTGTATACAATAAAAGCATCACGAATTTAAGAATAGATGCATAGGAATACCTTTTGAAATGCAGTTTATCATTATATTTTCATGAAATACTAATGGAAAATTCTTGTGAACTATGTAACATTACTAGAGAGAGAATCAAAATACACAGGCTAATTGAATAGTTAGATTTTAAGAGTTTTGAGCAATGCTTTTAGTCATGAAGACCAATTACAGGGCTGGATATATATGTCTCATACTTTGTGGTTTAGTGTGCTACTTCTTGCTGATATTCTTCCTTGCATAGTTTATCTGATGGAAATAGCTGCATGCATATCACCTTCTTTTATCTTCAATGCTCCTTGCACAATAGAAACAGTTTTTGCATTAATTTATCTACAGATCAGTTTTTCTGGTCAAGTCCTTATTTTTCCCCTTCAAAATCTGAAGTCTTCTGTTTATTTCATATAGAGAACACAAAACTTGCCATGAAAGAAAGTGTCGAAGGTTGCTTTTAAAGGCTTATGAAATATTGAACTAAGGGTTAAAGGGGAAGAAATGCAGACAGAGATGTGAGCTGTTTAGCCACGTGAGAATAGATAAAAGGCTATTACAGAGTGAAAGCCTTTCCAACACATGTGCATGTGAGAGTGTATTAGCAGGACTGCAGTGCCCCTCTGGATATGACTCAGAAAGCTGTTTCTATTTAATTAGACACAAAAATTGTAACACTGTCATGGTTTGTGCCTTAGAATAACAAGTGTTCAGCAAATTGCATTCAATGTTAGAGCTTTTGCAGAAGTAAAAGCAAGCATCAACTTGAAATGTTTCATTTTATTTTATAAAATAGCCCTTTTTTTTCTTTTCATAGTGTGTGCATTTTTACTAGCTCTGATATAATTTTTTAGTAATTTTCTTTCTCTTCTGTTCTTTTTCTTCTGTTCCTTTACAACCAAAGAGAGAGCTGCCTGTGAAGTTAAATAATCTGTCAAAGCATGAACTGTTTTGTACCTTAGAGCTCAATAAGAAAGAAAATTTTATACAACTTCAAGTCTTTCAGTGTCACCTGGTTGGACAGCCTGGAGATAGATTGATTATAGCTACTCTTCATTATGATGCATCTGTAGGCTATTCAATTTCAATAATAGATGGAGAGAGGAACATCACAGTCTTAACAGAAGTTGTATGTTAAAAAGAAGGTTTTTTTTTTCTTCAGGAACATGTTTTAATTTAAAATAAAAAAGCTATAAATCATGGTGTTATAGCAGACTTGATAGATACACATCAGCCATTTTTCTGTGTGGTAGAGTCCTGAGTTTCAGATAGGTGAGAAAATAGCTCTTTGAGCAGAAACCTCATGTACTTCAGAGCAAGTATCTGATATGCTGTCACTGCATTTCTGCCAAGGGTTTTCTTCTGCTGTCTGACTAAAAGCAATTTTTTATTTGATGAATTTCATGCTATTTCAATTAGAGATGTAGGTTGTATTTCATTTGTGTATGTGAGAGGGTGAGAACTAGCTAAAAGGTACAAAAAATTAAATAACTGACTCTAACTAGTAGAAGGTAGGTCTTACACTTCAGTAGAATAATTTTAATAAAGCCAGCAGCTCTGACCATCAGTTTTTGCTTTAAAATTCATTTATTAGATATTAAACATGTTCACATGAAAGTCAAAGGACAACCTGAGAATACTTGGATTCTTTTTGCATATTTATTTTGAGCAAGTGTGCTCAAATACCCCTAAGCTAGAGAATATTAACATGAGATAATTTGTTTCTAGATTAGTAGTTCCTGTAAGGTAAGAAAGCTTGGTTTTGTACTCAAATACTAGCAAAAGTATTAGCACTTACACTGAACTAATTTAAAAAGAAATAGTGAAGAAAATATTATTCCAATGAGTGACATCATGATTCACTTGTTTCTTGAATCTTTATGCACTGCTCTGATTCAGAACTATGGAAGTGGGTGTTTCTTTATGAAAAGGAATTAGACTGTAGTATTCTTACTAGGAATGCTGCCAAGAGTGCCAGGGATGCTAGGAGTTAACACAGGCTTTAAGAAAGTTTGGACAGGTAATTATTAGGATTCCTAAACACCAAAAATGGTGTGTAGCTCTGGGGAGGCTCAGCTGTATGCTGGCTCTGCTGCTGCATCCTTTCTCCACACCTGCTTTTGGCCACTGGGAGAAGAAACCTTCAGTTTCACCCTCAGTGACCATCCTCATGTTCTCACAGTGGCAGATCCATCTATGTGTTTGCTCACTGTTTTAAAGACAGACTTCAATAGGACAAGAATTCTAAAGCCACACCAGTGTAAAACAAAATAGAGTAAGAAAACAAGATAAAGCACAAAGTGTTGCATTTTTTTGGTCTAATTTCAGACTGAAATAAGTGGAATGAAATGATAAATTCATAGCAGATTTCACTGTGTAGAGCTACTGGCATAACAACCCCTAAAACCCACCACATGTTGAATTCTTGGAGTTGTTCTGAGATTCCTGTTATTTTATATGAATTTCAGCTGAGTCCAAAGACCAACGCTAACAAGCACCATTAAAATGTTACAACTGTAGAAAATTATTTATGAATGTACTTTTAGTGGAGAAACTTCAGCAGTTAGAATGAACATTATTGTAAATTCTTACAAATGCCAACAAAAGAAAGATGTTTGAAGGACATGAAATCTGTTTGTATTTGCCTAAGACAATCAGGGAGTCACTTTTCAGTAGAGAGAGCTGTTAACCCCCCATTAAGCTTACAGCAAAATACCACTTCAAAGGCAATATTTTTACTATGTGGGGTTTTTTTAAGTTAAATTCAGTTTCTAAAACTAAGCTAATATTGGCTCAGAGCATCATCTGTAGTTTATCTGCTAGTCAGCCTTAGTTAAATCCCCTAGGGTTTAAAATTTCTTTGATTTTCCTGGGGGATTTCCGCACTATAGGGTAAATTGCTGTTTAAACAATAAATACTTATTAAAATAGATTCCCTGCAGTGAGAGAATACTAATTAAGACTAAAAAACTCAACAGCTATTGTCGGAATTGTCAAGCATTCATTGCTGTGGCTGTAATTAAAATCCTGAATGATAATCAAGCTTATAGGCCAACGCACACCATCCATAAAAAAATCAAATACCATTTTATTCCAAAAACGTTGTCTTCAGCACGCTTTGTTGTTTACCAGAATAAATACTGATGTAAATGCTGTGTTTATTTTGTTAATTATACTTCTACCAATATGCTAGACAACATTATTTCAGATATTAATTGCTTTATGTAAATTAGAGAAGAGTTTTAAAACTAAAGCTGCTGCAAGCCTGTAATGTGTTTTGTGGTATAAAGGAAGCAATTTCTACTAGTCCTAGTCCCTACCAACAGCACCAGATCTTTCAGAAGGGAAATAGATTTCTAATCTTCACATTTTCAAATTGTCACATGGACCCCATTCAAGAAATACTTCAAGTTTCCAGTCACNGTAGATTTCTAATGGTTTGAGACTCACATTTTCAAATTGTCACATGGACTCCATTCAAGAAATACTTCAAGTTTCCAGTCACAACTTATTGTCACCTCTTATTTCAGACTCCCACCAGCCTTCTACTCAGGGCACTGATTCAGACTTGCCTGTACCACACTTTCCCATTCAACACACTGATAATTTTTAATTTTTTATTTCCCCCATACCACAATGGACAGGTACCAAAACCACAAACCAATGGAAAGTTCTTTTACTCTCTGAGAAATAGGTTTTATTCAATCACTGGAACTTTCTGCAAGCATCCATCTAGTGGTCTTGTGGTCTGGCATGAATTTAGCTTCTCAAATTCCTGATGATGTGGGAAGCTTTTGATGAATCCACTGTTGTGTCTGTTCCCAGGCTGGAGTATACCTAAACATCTTTAAGTTAGACTTCAGCTGAAAAAGTCCAATTTTCTGTCCTTGAGTAGGTTATTTTCTGTGATTACTTTGGGGATATTCTTCATGGAATAAAATTAATTTTGGCCTTGATGCCATTCCTTCAATCCTGAGAGTGCAAAATAAAAGGAAGCACTGAGGAAGAATCCTGATAATAGTACTAATGGCACAAATAATCCTAGAACTCCTGAAACCATCTTTGTTTGAGTCTTCCTCTGTCAATGAAGGCCATTTGCTTTTTAAGGATCTCTTGAACTGGAGGTTTGTGGAGCACATTTTGCAGCACTGTCCACATCCCTGCATGGAAACTGGATGCTTTCTGAAGTTGAAGCTGGTTGAAATAGAGGACAAAAGTCCTCTAGGAGATGTGATGACTGAATGGTCCAGAGGTTTCAGTGGGATCTCTTGAAGGTCATTGTGCAGTATTTGTAGAACTGAAATATTTCCTAAAATCATTAGTGCTTAAGGAGAAGCTGTCACTAGTCCAGTACATTCCAAAGAAAAAGAGCAGAGGTGGGAATTCCATTTTCAGATGGATAAAACTGATAAATTTTTCAAGGTACATCCCTGTAATTATTAGCATTTGCAACAAGGAGGCAAACTAATTTCTTGGTCTCCTTACAGTGGCTTATAAAAACAGACTTTAGCTATCCTCTGCTTTTCAATTGGTGTTCCAAAAGCATTCTACAGAATATTGTCTGTTCCTGGAAGTAATTTCACATCAGTAGAATAGATCTATATTGAATTTTGAAAACAATTTCTTTTATGAAACTACTATATTTGTGTTAAAAAATTATCATGTATCACTATCAAGAATTAAATAGTCTATTCACAGACCTTTTGGTTAATAATTTCAGACTCAAAGGTGGATAATAGCAGGCACATAATAAGTTATTGTCAGATTTGTTCTTTCCTTCAGCACAGTAATATTTGTTCCATAAGATTTGATGGAAAGTCTTCAAAACAAGTTGTCAGGAAGCTGTTGCAGAGCCTTCTAGAGATAGCAATGACTTTAAAACCACAAAGGGCTACTGAAGCATGGCTAGAAACTTCTGTTTGGCTTTAAAGTGTAGGCCAGGTTGGAGGACATACAGAAGCTTTGATTTACTTACAGAAAAGCAGGAGCATGTTTTAGTGAAAAATATCTCCAAGGAGCAGAAAGAGATTTAGAAGTTATTGTTGGATTGATGATTAACGTCTTTTGTCAGAGCAAGGACAAGGGGACAGTTGGGTTTTGTTTATATGGTTAACAGTGGGACAGCTGAAAAGCTGGATTTATTAGCTCAGCCATGAGCTGTTGCTGCTGCTTTGTGTTCAGCATATTGTACTGTGAGTTCAGCAGAACAGAGCACATTAATTCTGTGTGATGATAATGAACTTTCAGAGCAGGGCATGAACAAGATGAGGGGAACCCTGGGACACATGGTAATGGTTTCATAAGCATGCTGCCAGTTCCTGGGTTTGCATTCTGTTTCACAAAGACATTAAAATAGGTTGTTTCCAGACAATGAGTTTTCTCAACTGAACAAATCCATTTCAATGTAAGCTAGCTCTTTCAGCATTGCAAGTAACAGTCCTATTGGTCTCTCTTAAAATAGAATTGTAACATTTATAAATCTGTTGTGACTTAATGCTTCCCATGGCATGAGGAATACTGGCAGTCAATTAAGGTGCTGAAGGAGAAATTAGGAGCAGATGAAAGACACGTTATTACTATTTCTTATCTGGGGAATACTGTTGCAAATAAAATATATTTGGAAGAAGCATCACAGAGATATTTGCATGGAGGCAAAATTTATAGACTCCTTAACTGATCAACTTTATTATTATTTTAATAAATAATAGATACCAGAAGTTTCCAAGCTCTGATTTATAATGAGAAAGAACATTTTACAAGGAATAGATTCCATTGAATAAGGAAACAGACACTTTATTGTCCTTTCTGACTTACTACTATTTTTATTTGACTTTAGGATTGTGCACTTTGCCTTCAAGAGTGTAAGCAAATACTGAGATAAATTTTGAAATCTTTTGTATTTGATCACACTTCTTGCAAGAGAATTTAGGCTACTAGGAATAGAAATTGAGACAGAGTTTTTTTTCCTTTGTTTTCCAGTTCTACAACAATGTCTTTATGTTTAAATCTTGAAAATATTTGTGACTGAATAAATGAGCTCTGGCACTCAATTTGTGTGCAGCTTTTTTAGTGCAGTAAAGTCACAGTTCAAAAAATTAATTATTTGAAGTCAGTATATTAAACAAAAAATATCTGTCATCAAACTGTCAGAATTCATTTTCATGGCCCTTTTTTCTGACTATCTCAAATAATACTCCATAATGCATTAGGATTTATAGGAACTTGGTTTTAAGAGTTTTATGGTCACATGCTTAGTATTTTTAGACCAATATTCTAGTTAGACTTTAGAATTTAGTTGTTGAAATAAGTTATGACCCGAGTTTACTTCCATACATGAATTTTATATGAAAGGATTAAGACTGGCCTTCAGAAAGCAATCCCCATTCTCTTTTCAAGATGCCATTCCTTTTCACAGGCAGCTTTGATCTCCTGTTCTCCAAAACTATGCAGCTTTTTCTTTCTTTAATAGAGTTTTTGTACTTGATATGGACTTGGGTAACTAAGTGATATATTCACATTCTTACTTAGCATTTGCTGAAAGACTGTAATCCTTACATGATGGATAAACAACCATTAATAACTTGGAATAGCTCATAATAATGACAACTCAGAATAACTGAGTAAAAGATGAATAATGCTCCAAACATTGAAGACACTGCTGTCAGCATAAAGCATAAAAGTATTGAAAATCATGTTTTAAAAAAAGCCTCAAGACATTTTACAAGGCTGTGTGAAATTGCTTCTTATGTGTTTTCTATCTCAGCTCAACCTTACAGTATTTTTTCCTCCTAACACTGTCACATCATTAGATACTTGTTGCTAAACCCTCTCATCATTTCTATTTGCTTTAGTTATTCCACATGGTTCACTGCTGTCAGGAGTTTGTGAACCTCTGAAGTGTGCAGAAAATGTTTAGGTTTCTGTCCCAGCTCTGTGCTCTTTCTCTAATTCCCTGCAAGCTGCTTATTCCCTCTAAGGTGCAACTTGAAGGGAGGAAATATTCTGCAAGACTGATACAGAGGATGATGCAGACAAGTGGAGAAAGACCATCAAATGGAAGATGTTGTGGTACTACAGCCAGGCATGTTGAGAGGAGGGATACCCTGAGTGATTTGTGATGACAGCATTTTGAACTGGTGAGTTGGAAAGGATCTTTGTAAAGCCGGAGTGAAAAAGAGTTAGTGCAGTGCTTAGAAAAAGGACCTACTTTAACTATGTAGTTAGGGAAGTGCAAATAAATAGAGGTATCCTCATGATTTCAACTCTACAGATTCGAATATGTTTGAACTCCCACTGAATAGGTATGTACATAAAAAGGACTATGGTGACTCTGACATGAGGATTAATTCAATATTCACAAAGGAAACATGGGCAGATTTCTTGGTTTTTGAAAGATGCTTTTTCATTGTTCCTTCCCAAACAAGAATGGAAATTAAAATAGGATCTAATTATATTTCAAATTACTTGAATAGGATATCCTCACAAGTACAGACTATTTGTCAAATTGTCTTGCTACAAGCAATCTTGCTTCCTCAAAAGCATTTTCTTTAACAATGGCTAGAGCTCTGTTTCATGAATGATAGCATGAGTTGCTGCTTTTATTCAGTACTCTACTGGTGTCTCTAGAGACTTAATGTGTGTTGTATCAGCTATTCCAAGTTGATAATGCTGTCACATGTTCTTTTCTCTCTTCACACAGTGTAATGCAAGCTATTATACAAGTTTCTATGTCTCAGGCTTTTTGATACAGTGCATTCATTCTGTAATTCTAAGGACACTGATGCAACAAAATGAAACCAAAGATATGTTGACAGCATGAACATATTGACAGTCCACATGGGAGGGTGGGCAAAAGGAACTGAAGGAGACAACTGGATTACAAGTTTTTAGTATCTGATTTTTTTTTAAACATTTTGTAAAATTAAGGTACTTAGATCATTTAAACTGAAAGATTAAATAGCATTTACGTTGCAATTTGCTTTTTTCTTTGGACTTTACTGGGACTTGATGCTTCTTTGTATCTAGCCATATTAGACAGTGAAGCCACTGCTGTACCAGATTGCCTCTGAGATTCATGAACTGTTCTGTTCTCCCAAATATAGGACATAAGGGAGTTCAAAGAACAGGAGGAACATTTTATTCTAGGAGAGATTTCAATCAGTCTTTTCAGCCCTGATCTAAAATGTGATCTCTTTTAGCTATTTCTACTGTATTGATAAAGCAGACAGCTGGTAGCTCTCTGGATTAAGTTCCCGTGCCTCAATCATGTGATTTTACACTGCTCTCCTTTGCAAGACTGAAAACCAGGTGGACTCCTAATTCTCTTTTACAATTCTAATGATCATAAAAGTATAAATAAATAGAAAAAACAACTGACTTAAATCTTTCTAGTGAAAACAATCATGTTCCTGAGTTTGGTAAGCACAAGCCAGCAACTATATAAGTCTGCTAATTGAAAACCTGACATGGAATTATCTGCTATACTGCAAAGTCATCTTACTGCTGTTATTTTTATATATCTCTTCTATTGCTAATTTTAGCTGTTATTCCATCTCTGACAGGAAGTTTGGGCTAGATGGAGTAGGATGAGAACCCACCTAGTGTGAATTATTCTGTGATTCTAAATAGTTGCAGATGTAACAAATCTAAATTGTGAAGATCCATGAAATACACTGTGACATACCAGGGCTGCCCCGAGAAACAAGATCTGCAGGAGTGCTGGAGGTAATTTATTTATTTATTAATTTATTTATTCTCTTTTACAGTGAGGGTTTTTTTCTTTTTCATTTACAAAGAGTCTTAAAAATGCCATCAATGTAATTATCCTTTATCTGCTTATTTTATTCATACTGAGCCAGCACTCACCATTTTAAACATACAGAGTAAACTCAGCCAGCAGTGGTCATCTCAGAGAAAAAGATATATATTCAAGAATTCCTTGAGTTTTGTCAAAACTATGCCAACTGCTGCCTTAAAATACTGATTTTTTTTTTCTGCATATTTTTGCAGGTTATTTATAGTGCAGAGTTATTTATAGTATAGACTGCAGAGACTTTGAGAGCAGGTGCTATTGGATTTGCACACAGGGAAAATTCAAAGTGTTGGCTAGACTATCTGGTGCTATTACAGATGCACACAGATAGTCTTTGGTAAGAGAAAGTGAGAGGGATGCCAATTCTTCCATCCCATTGACCTTGTTCAGTGAGCCTGATCTAGGTTGTGTTATATCAATCATCATACACTTGGATCTGGTTGTAAATGTGATATGACATACAGAATTTGATGGAGATGATTTCTCCTTCTGGGTATTTACACTTCAGTCTGCAGACTAAATGTGGGGGCTTTTGTGTTTAAAAATTCTCTACACTGACTATACAGTGGAGAGAGAAAATAGTAATAATTAACATCCTACTCATCCAGGGTATGGTGTTAGAGGATAAACAATTGGCCATTTTTCAGTAGCCAGCACAATATATCTACCAACTAGTAACAGTAGAAATAATGAACTGTTTAAACAATCAGACTGATGGTTCTTGCAATGAAACTTAAACCATATGGTTATCTATGCAGTATTTATAGGAAGAATAAGAGGATTAAAAACTTCCTCATCCCCTTGATATTCCCAAACTTACTCCCCAATGGGGGTCAGCTCTACTGCATAAGAGAATTAGGCAAGATTAGTCCTCTTGAGTGACATAATCAGCAAGGTGGTGAGGTTTTTTTTGAAATCATCTCTCCTACAGAATTTTTTCTGTATCTGGTCTCTCACTTTATGCAGGCATATGAGAAGTTAGCTGTAAGGTAGCTAGGGTTTGAAAAAATGTAGAATTGTCTTATTATATAGAAACATCATGAAACTTGGGGGCAACAGGATTGTTTTCTTTATGTATTTAGCATCTCCCTTTAACTCCTTCCTCCTCAGCAAGCCATTTGACTTATATATGAATAAAAGTGCAGTATACAGATGACTTTGGCTTGCTTTTCATTTCTTGATGTGGAAGAGCTATGATATTTCTCTGCAATACAAGCTGAGTCTACACCTGAGAGCATTTCTTGAGGCACTCACTCCTTATGTGGCCCTCCAGGCATGCTTTGTTGCATCCTGCCATCATGAGATGAAACCACATGGTGCACTTTGATTTCCTTCCAAAGGATTAGTTGGAAAATAAGGCAGTGCTATATAGCACTTCAGTCAGGCCTCCAGTGTGCATTTGAGATGCCACCAGCATGTGCATCTTGGAGGCAGGACTGACAAACTCACTTCAGAGCATCTGGACATTACAAAATTGGTACATACACAGAGATCCAGCCTTACAACTCAGAGAACCCCTCATTGTCCTCCCAGTATTGCCAAGTGAAGCATAATAACACAAAAGCAAAGCTACTGAGAGTGTCTTTAATTTTTTCTGATGTGATGGTATTTCCCTACTAATTTATGTAATTTCTTTGTCCTTTCATGTTTTAACAAACAAGCTTAAATTGCTATTGTACTTGTCTTGCTTTTCAGTGCTATTATGTCCTCATTATTTTGCTGCCATATTTATCTGTAGCATCCATTGTCACTTTAGCATTCTTGATGTTATCAAGCTTTGTGAATGAGATACTTTTTAAGTGTTTTTTCCTGACTGAGGAGATGGTTTATAAAGATACACTTCCTCCATTCATGTGCAATGAATTAAAGCCTACTTCAAAGATGTTGTAAGCGTTTAGGCATAGGAGTACACTATCTAATTGAATCCTTCTTGATGAAGTCATTTATTTATCTATGTTATAAATTAAGGAAATGGTGAGGAACTCATGCTTCTGTAGCTTAAAACAGAAAGAAGTGTGAGGGGAAAGATACGAACAGCAAACAATGGAGACAGGAGAGTAGATACACAAAGACCAGCACCTAATTGAATATAAGATTACAATCATGCTAATTATTTTCCTACTGTATTTCTTCTTCCTGCCTTGCAATTTTTCTATATACTCTTGATACCAGCCTTGGTAGGAGATATTTACTTTGCCTAGCTTTATGAGCCTTTAGAGTGCAATTCAGAATAAGGGGCCTAATTTAATTTCCCTAAATCACCCTCTGGAGAAGTATTTTTTCTGCAGAGGAATCTAGTGAGTTTTTGTTTCATATTATTGGTATCTCAAATTAAGCAGTGTGAGTATTCCATATGTTGTACTTTTCTCTCTTTCTCACTGTGTTGTCAGATAAGCCTGGAGAGCATCTGTTAAATTGAGGACACTACCATAATTCCAGTAATACTTTTTAAATAAGATATCAAGAACACTAGAATCCAAAAGATAATGCAACTCTAATTGCAGCAGCTATGGTTTGTAACATTCATTTTTACCTTTGAGAAAGTATTTTTTAACATCAGTGGATAAAATCTATGGCTGAAGGATTATTACATCCCCCTCTATAAGGATGTACTTATTTTCACTCATGCAAATTAATTCATTGCCCGTAATTAAGCCATTTTTTATATTGTGTGTTTAGTGAAGTATTTCAGGATTAAAAATGCAGAATTAAAAGCACAATCTCACAATCTTTCTCTCCACCCAGATACAAATTTAGTTTTGCATGTGAGAAGTATGATTCCTTTTCTAATGGACTCCCAAAAGGGCTGCTCCACCCCTTGTCTGAACACAGCAGACTTGGAGGTGACAGCTTTCACAGAGCTATACTCTGAATGCTCTTTTAGCTCTGTGAGAGTCCTGAAATATTTTGACCCAATTTGTGTTTCTGTCCAGCCTGTAAAAGGCAGAAAAGCCAACTATTATGATGTTTCCAAGATGTATTGTTTCCGTGATAAGCTCATGGTTTTCCTATGAGTTATTCCAAAGTTTCAAATAATAATCATGCAAATGATATGTCAAGATAGGAACCAAATCAAGCTTTTTATCTTACCTTGAAGAAGTTTGAATTGGAAGCAGCCAACTCTCAGATAAAGTCACAATGCTGAAAAGGATCTTGAGTTGTGGAGGGCTTTAAAAGAAAGGAATTGCCAACACATGAGTATGTTTTCTCACATTTCAGTGACAGATTATTTCAGAGAACTCTCTAACTCGTTTCCTATTTCCTTTGCCCTTGGTCTGCTGAGTAGTATTTGCATTTTGCCCTAAAACAGCATATCTCCTCTCTGGACGGAAATTTCTGATAAATGTTTTCCCTTTAACTTCCTCCAGCATTTACACTGAACAACGCCTTTGCCAGGGATCATTTCCTGAGGTCTCTGCTTTCTGCTTGCTGAACAACATGTGGCCTCAATTCTGTGTCCTGCCTGCCTGGTACCACTCTGTGTTACTTAGGATTGCAGGAGTTTTTCCAGTCTCTAAATTTATTTCATACATTGGAACCTTACTATTCAGTGAGAGCTAACTGATTTTAACTTTAAATCAATTGAAATTCACTTTTGATTTGATCTTTTAGCTACTCCTGTGCTAGCAAATGAAAAATCAGCCACAATTTTGTATATAACAATGGCAATACTTAAACTGCAAAATGATCATGTCAGGAAGAGAATTCCAATTTTTTTCTAGTAAGTGTTTCCAGTTTAGTTAGAGGCATGTTTGAACAGGATACAGTTATATCAAAATTTATCAAACTAGTTAGTAAAATGTTAAAGGAACTTATTTTTTCCCCAGAATTGCATGCAAGTGCCTAGGCAGAACTGACATCAGTGTTAACTTACACTGAAGTCTCAGAGAAGAACAAGATTTTATTAAGTTCTCACCTTTTGGAGGGTATTTTTTGCTATAATTTAGTGTAGACTTTAAGTTTTCTAGAAAAAGAAGTGAATAAGCTTTCTGATTTAAGGAATCCATATCTGGGTTGTATTCATATTCACTGTTGAGAGAATAAAAATTGAAATCTTCATAGAACATGAACCTTTCTGTCAGAGAAGCAATGGCATATTGCATTGCAGTTGAGAACATTATGATGACATATGTGTCTGGAGGAGTTATTTTGAAGTTAGGCAAAGTGGAAAATTTCACTGCACGGCTACTTACTCCTTTTAGGGATGCTCTGTGTGCACTGGTGAGATTTGGAAAAGGATTTCTCAGAGCTGTTGTGTCCATTGAGCTGTGACAAGGAGCTGGTGTTAAATCAGAACTGTTGTGCTGAGCCAGTCTGACTTCCTGACCCTGACATGTGTCAGAGGTCCTGCACTCAGGTTAGGAGCACTCCAACCTTGGGGCAGTCTAGTTTAGTATGCCTGGCACAGGCAGCAGTCCTTAGTTTGATGTTTGTGATGCCTTTTAATCAAATCATAATGACTCCAGAGTTGTTGGGAGCACTAATCTCAGAGAAATTATCTAGATGAGTTACCTGACCTTCAAGCTAATTAGCAGGAAAACTGTAGGATGGATTTTGCCATCATCATATTTTACAGTAATAGGACTTAGTGTAGAGTATGACATTATTCTGCACTGTAAGAAATTAATTTTAGAGTAAAAATAATAAACACCTTAGCAAAATTTTTCCAGAAATCTTAAAAATTGTTGAAATTATGAGAAAATTTTCTACAATGCACTTTAGTTTGTGTATGATGCCCATGGTAGGGGAGTTGGAACCAGATGATCTTTAAGGTCCCATCCAACCCAAACCATTCTCTATATTCCCTCAAGCTTTTGTGGCAAGTGATGAAAAAAAAATACCATAGTGCTGACATACCAAAAGTTTTTTTAAAAATCTTAATGATTTATCTTGAAATACTCCACAGTCAATATTGTATAGCACTGTAATCCTGCTGCTTTATTGCCAGTTCTATTCAAGTGTGGAAAGATAAAATATTGATTTTTGTTCGTGTGCTGTAAAAACAGAGGAGACATGTCATTTTTGAATGCCAAGGGTATATGTCTATTGTGTTATTGATTTTAAATAAGAGCTATGTAAGGCAATTGTTCTAATTGCTTTGGGGAAAAACAAATGCATTGAATAAAAAAATAAATAAAAAAATCAAGCAATACCAGTTCAAGGTGAACTCTTGAAACTAAGGGGCTTAAAGATTCCTGACAAGCTTTTCATGTGAAAATTACCTAAATTGTGAAACAGTCATGGTGATTGCAAAACAAAGTGCTTTTTCCCTCAGCTGATTTATGTCTCAAAGCTGCATCTGAGTGTTATTAGTGCATATCAAAGAAATAAAATTGGGTTAAATTTTAGTGGATGGAACCTGATTTACTTTTCAGTCTTGCTGTGTACCACAGCTTTTCCATGGCCTGTGTTGTAAAGTAACATTTTACATGTAATAAATATCTTAGAAAGCTGTAAAGCACTGTGAAACAGACTGTAAAACAAGCTATCATTTCCAAATTTAGATTAGCAGTATTTCATAGCTTACTTCTTTTTTTTTCAGAATAAAAGTTCTGGAGGCATGGTGCTGCCTCATTTTGCAGTGTAAATAAGCATTGGTTACACAGATCTTACCACTACATGGCAATAGATAAAAATAAGCTGTGAGTTCACAAAATCTAGGAATAAAAAGCAGAAATTTATAAAATAACATGTTCCTGTAATGTGAACAATTAATCATTTCTTCAGTGGTGTGACTGGGTAAGCTGCCATGGCAACTATTGGAAAAGTTAGACTCTCTGATAAAATTTCTCCACGAATTAAAGATACATTTAGGAGCTGTTTGCTTCAGAACCATGCTTTCTAAATATATATATTTCAGTACCAGGCTTGAATTTCAGTGTAATTGTATAATTTCAGTTTTATGGATTCAAAATTTTCTCTTGAGCTGCTTCATCCTGGTCACCAAACTGGAAAAGAATGGGTTTGATGG
>VZTY01004615.1:96898-109722 GCA_013400935.1 Turnix velox
GGTGTCCCTGCCTATGGCAGGGAGGTTGGAACTCGATAATTCAATGATCTTTAAGGTACCTTCCAACCCCTATGATTCTATGATGGTACCAGTCTGCTCAAATAGAAAGTAATTGAGTGGTATTCTTAAAATACCATAAAGTTAAGTAACCTTAAACATATTTGCATTAGAAATGTATAAGCACAAAAAATAATTTATTATATTTTAATTGTCTGTCTCATTTAAGAAATATTGTCTATTTTGTATCAGAAATATTGGTACACACTGGGTTTTGATTCCAGGGCTGATCCATGGTTGATTTTTAATTTTTAACTGAAGGGGTCCCTCTGCTGGATCATTTCAAAATTCACTTCAGAGTGTGTGTTCTATGTTTGAAATATAAGTGCACTGTTACTAATATAGAACATTTTCATAAAGATACAAATACTGAATGCAGCTGTCTTCACGAGATTGTAGAAATCAGTTTTACAAAGACATTTCTAAGAAAAAGATCACGTTTTGTAATGAAAGTTTAATGATAAATGGCATATAATGTGAGATTCCTATTTTCAAAGAAAATTATCTCTTTTGTAAGTGCACATAAGTTTTTGGCTTTTGGTTTTTTTAAATCTATATTAGAATTAATATGCTATGATAAAAATTCACCTGGATAATGTCCTTGACTTTGTTTAAAGCCTAAGGAATGACAGAAGGATACTTGTGCAGGAAAGGTGGTCCTGTTAGGGAACCTGTTGGGAGAAGAGTAAAGCTTTGCAAAGAAGCAAAATGAGAAGTTGTCTTTTGTATTCCAGAGTGGCTATGTTCAGAGAGCTTTGGAGAAGGATTTCAGGCTCAGGAGAACTGAATTTGTCAACTTTTCATAGGTATGTCCTGATAGCTGACATGCTATTCAGGATTTTGGGAAAATGCAGTACAAAATACACAGTGAAATAGCACGAGTATGGTAATGAACATTCTATAATAGAAGTTGTAAGAACTAAATCAGTTTGAGTTTTATTTTCATGTCGTGTCTTGTACAGCTTAGTAATGTAGATTCAAAAAAAAGAGCTTGTAAAAAATTTCTTTTTGATAGCTGGAGAAATACATATGCGCACTTTAAATCCTTTTCTGGTTTTGTCCATCTCACTTTCCGCCACTAGAGGGCGGTAAAATATTTTCAAGTTTTAATTTCCTTCTTCCTTTTTTTTCTCTTTATCCTTTTTTATTCTTTTTAATGTTTGTACTCCTGTTAAAATGCAGAATGCATTATAAAAATGTAGTTTTCCCAGTGCCATAATCTCCGTATTTCACAAGTAGTTTTCCACTTCTTCTAATAGATCTCAATTTCCTGCTCTTCTGTGTGTTGAAAGGCTTTGACTGGGAGTTTGTTACCTCGAGCATCTCAGGCTTTGTTACATTGTCGTGATTCGCCTGGTTTTCACTGACTTGCAGAGCATGTGGGAAGTGCTTCAGGTTTAAACATAGCTCAGCACTGTCAACGGTTTCCATTTCCATCTTGAGAGGTAAACTATTTTCAGAGCTGAAAAGACATATGTTGAAATAACAGTGAGGGTTTTCCCATGTTCTGGTTTGAGGACCAGAAACAATGTTAATTGGAGGGGGGGAGATTTAGACTTGACATCAGAAAGAAATTCTTTACAGTGAGGGTGGTGAAACACTGGAACAGGTTGCCCAGAGAGGCTGTGGATCCCTCATCATCCCTGGAGATGTTTAAGACCAGGCTGGACAAGGCACTGAGCAGCCTGATGGAGTGGGAGGTGTCTCTGCCTCTGGCAGGGGGGTTGGAACTCGATGATCTTTAAGGTCCCTTCTAACCCAAACTATTCTATGATTCTATGATTCTAAGTTGGTGTTGTATGGTGAACTGGAAAAAGGATCATATTTGCACATGGAGATTGCTGCCCAGGAGCTGCTGCTGGTCCTCTCAATGGGCAAAAAGAAGGCACTCTCCACCTTGAAGGAAAGGCTCCCACTTTCTGAAGACATCATGCCTTGTTAAATCTTTTCTGTATTGTGAAGCTCATTAGTCCCTCAGGAAGTCGACACAAAGCCCAGCAGTGTAGTCTCTATTGCTGTTTACAAAGGCAGAATGTTTAAGTGCTTTTGCACATGTCAAAGAAAGAGGAGAATTCTTTTTGGCTGAAGGACATTCCCCAGTATAGGACTGGGGATAAGTTTTGTAATTGAGGTATGACATTCAATGAGAAAGGTCAGCTCTGACATATTTTAGTGATGATGTTCTTTCCCCTAACCATTATGCTTCAGTCAGCCTTTTTTTATTTACTGAGATTTCACTAACTCAAAATTCAATATTAATCCCAGGGAGTTTGCAATATGTGCTTTCTTTAATTACATTAATATTTTACACTTTATTTGAAAAAATGTGTGTGACTTAATGGACAGTTTTACTTCCTGTAAGTGCTAGTTGTAAAGTATTATCTAATTTCTCATTCTTCTTAGGTCTTCTGTATTGTATATAATATCAGCTGTTCAAATAGCAGCACACGTCCACTCCTACAAATACTAAATTTCTTAAATTCCATATAAAATCTTAAATGATGTTGAACAATATTTCTGCTGTTGTAATATGTTAACATTGAAATAGTCATGGATGAGAATGCTAATTGTAGTAAAGGAATGTTACAGGTACTAGTATCTAAGAAAAAGCTTTCTAGTATCTATGTGCAATCAGTCTAACTTATATTAAGTAGGAAAGAAACACCCTGTGGTTCTTGGCCATGATTTTATTGCAGTTTTCATGGGTTTTGTTAACTGGGCATAGAAACACAATATACTTGCATTGTAAATTCCCTTACAATTCTTCAACTGTCAGAATTAGTTGTTTGGTTCTGTCTTTTTGTTTGTTGACTAACCAACTTCTCTCTTCTCAATGACTTCTGAATTATTTTGGCAAGCTTCTGTTGCTGCTTTATCTCCCATTTCATTTCACTTAATATCTACACAGGCTGGAATTCATACAAAAGTGTCATTGTTGCTGTGACATATTGCCTCATTATGGACATCAATAATTTCCATAGCTATTCCTACTGTACTGATTGAAACTTCTATGATGATATCAACAGCACTTAAAAGATCTGGAAAATTGACAGATTGTAAAGGTTGTACTTTAGCAATCTAATTCAGTGCCATCAGGATAGCAAATAACTCAGCAGTATAACCAGATAACTAATCTAACTGATTTCTTCAAGTTCACACATAAGAGGCTACTAAATCATATCCCACTGTGATCTCTAGAATGAAAGTGAAAAAATATAATAGTGTAGATTGCTATAAAGTATTAATTACAATGAGATGATTGCAATGAAATTTTTAGATGATCCGGGTTTTGCTGAGAAGGCTTGATGGTGCAAAAAACCTTGAAAGTAAAATAAAGTATTTGGAGGCCTGATTGTACTGACATCATGTATTCTCTTCACCAATTTGAAGAACCCTTAGAAGTTGGGCTGAGTAGTATTTTCACTTCTTGTTTCAGTTAGGAAATATACTATGGGAAATGCTGTTTTAAATTCTTCAGAAATTAAAACCTTAGGTGATGTTAAAAGTAGTTCACACTCTGAACAAATCAAAATCTGTCACCTTACCTAATAACAGCCAAAAATTCCCGGAATTACTTACTTTAGACAAGCAAATTTGAAGTCTTAAACCCTTTCCCATCCTGTATTAATGGAAGCATACCAAATTAATTGTGTTCCTATTTTTTCCCTGCGGTCTCAGAACTTCTGATTATTTAGTCTCTCCATGTTCAGTTACAAAACTGGATTTGGTGACTAGTAAATAAAGCATTATTCAGTCATTCCTCTAAATATTTAAATTCTGCTGCTGTAAATGCCATTTTTCCTTGTTATTGGAGAAATGGAAATAATGAATTTCCAGTTGCTTGAAAGACTTCATAGATAATTTAAATTGCCCACTTGTGCAAGTACTGACCTCAAAATTACGTGGTGCTTGTGCTGAAGTTAAACCAGGCAACGTTGTGTTCTTCAGTTCTGACATTTCATTATGTTGTCATATCATGATATATACAGTAGAAGAAGAGGATTTAGACCAAGGCTTAACTACATATGCTGTTCTACATTAATCCCTCTTTTTTCCTTGTAATCTAAAATGCAGTCTTTTGGCTGTGTGGAAACATTAGGAGACATGGGAATTCTCATTTTCAAAGTGAATTGCCTTAAATTGCATGATGTCCTTTACTCATAAAGTCTGAACCTTTGATTGTTGCCATCCTAACTTGATCCCTTTATTGATAAGGCATTTTAGCAACTGTTGCTCTCTAACACACAGTCTATACTATGTACGTGTGGCAAACTTGTTTAAAAACAGTCTCTCAGGCAAGATTTTCCCTTTTTTAAACATGGTATTACAGTATTTCTGTATCTATAAATACAAAGCATAAAACTGCTTATTACCAAATGC
This sequence comes from Turnix velox, assembly GCA_013400935.1. NCBI lineage: Eukaryota > Metazoa > Chordata > Aves > Charadriiformes > Turnicidae > Turnix > Turnix velox. The sequence continues at coordinate 101,336 of VZTY01004615.1, forward strand.
TTTATTAACATCAGAAGACAGTCTTTATGACATGATCTATGGTTGATTGATTTGCCTGAAAGCCACTTTAATACTGAGGAAGAAGATTATTCATCTCCAGAAAGAATGACAGTCAACAATAAATCATTTTCTCCATCTTCTTACATAGCGATGAAGTTAAGGCTATCAGATGATAAGAACTTAAATCAAAGCATGATGATCCCTTTTTCTTTCTTCTTTTTTTATTAATAAGAAATGCAGGAGATTGCTTTCGTATTTTTTTCCAATCCTACAAAGACAATGAGCTACAAGAAATGTAAGCACTCTAGGAACCTGTGTGTTCTTTCATCTATTTTTAATTTTTACTTAACTTTTATCTAAAATCATTCTTGCTTGTTTATTACCTGTGAAAGTAACCAAATTTAGGGCATGTTTTCTGGAGCATCAAGATTGAAATAATTCTGTAGTAGGGGATTAGTTCTGGTTTGTGGTTGTTTTTTTTGTTTTAGCTCCTTCACTGAAAGAGGAGAGGTTATTAGTAACATATTAGTAAAATAACCATAGATTTTTAGGAGGAATCTCATCACTTCCCATGTTTACAGGATATCAAGTTAACAAATTCTATGTGTGACTGTATTGAATCCAAACTGAAATCTTAAATCCCATTAAATTGTGTAGCATTTCTTAACCTCCTCAATCCAACACTACATAATCTTTCTTTTAATGCAGAATTTGCTGGGGAGAGGGAAGGAACCAATACAATTCCTTACTTAATTTGCACAGGTCTTTCCTTATATTGTAAGAAAGAAAAGTGTAGCTGGGAAAAAGAGGTCCAAGAAAGAATCTTGACACAAAATAAGAAGTGCACAAATTCACCTTATTTATATTATTAATGTTTCAGTCATCTACCTGCATCTGTATTTTGTTAAAATACAGGTAAATTTGTGTTTTGCTTGCTATTGTCTCCATCATTTCAATTGAGTGCCAACAAATTTAATCTTTGCTTCCCTGGTTGTGGGTTGTGTGCTGATTGTGTTGTGGGATTTGTTGGTTAGGAGTTCAGGGTTTTTTTGGTTGTCTGGGGGCTTGGTTTGGTTTTTTGTTTTTGTTTATTTTGGCAAAAGTGTATCTTCATTATTCCTGCTTCTACTTTATAATTGTTTCTCATGTTATGGAGTCTAGATAATCCAGTGAATTTAGGGACTTCTTGGTAGTGCCATTATTTTGGTTTTCTATTTTAAAAATCCTCGTTGTTTTTAGCAGTCTCAAAGCTTTATTGAGGTTTTGATTTTTCTTACTTCACTGTTGTAAATCCACTTAGCTTTGCCTTATCAAGTGCAACTAATTAACATCAAAGGGATATTGTTATTCATTATCGTTCTATGATCAGTTATGTATCCCCTATATGCTGAATTGGCTCTTTTGCATCTCATTCAGTATGCTTACTTTAAGTTTCTTATAGATTGCCTTCTTCATTTGCACAGAACTACACAAGTTAATATGCATATGCATTTAAGTGGAAAATTACCTCTCCTGAAAAACCATCAGACCTGTCTATTGGTAAAAATTTCTGTAAAATACACACACAAACATTTCACTATGAGCAGGCAAAGCTTGCTTGTGCTTCTTTATTTCCCTGTTCCCTCTTGACTTCATAGTTTCATGAACAAAACCCAACCTGCAAATTTCTGCTAGATTTAATTTTCTCTCATAGGGATCTGATTTCCTTCCATGTGTCACTATTGGTTATCAAGAGTCCATGGATAGGCAAAGGGCTGTGTAGGTATCCTGGCCATTTTCTATTACCCTGCAATCACACATGCTCTTCTATTTCCAGCAGGACATGCTTTCCAGATCCTGAAATGTGGAGAGAATTCCATCAGCAATGCACAAAGTCTCTGAAATAAAACCCTGACTATGATTCTGTAAGTTTTCAGTTTAGTTTCTTTTGGTATATTGTTATAGGTCTGTCCTTGGTTTTTGTGATGTTCAGAGAAAATTTCGAGTCTCTTAACTGAGCAAGGAATACAGAGTGTGCAGGAATGCAATGTAGTAATTCTCAAAACCAAAAGTATAATTTTATCTTGAAAATAACTTTCCTAATGTTCTATAGAATTACACATATGAATGTCTTGTGACATATACAAATACCAGCTACAGCCATAGAATTTAGGATGATTTCTACTTAGACATGATGTGAATATGTATTTATCTCTTTCTTTTCCCTGGATTTCCAGTATGTATTTATGCAATAGTAGCTTTAGGGCTTTATGCCTCTTTGAGGTCTAAGAGTTTCTTAGAAACTGTTTTATGTGTATTTATGGCAATGTAAGAAGTCTTCTGCATGCATTACTTTGAATTTTAAAAAACTCTATTTATAAAAACATCTGAAATACATTGAGGTCTGTGTATCAGACAGTGAGAATAGTAATTTTGTATTAGAAAATTGAGATTGTCTTATGTACTTTGCAGTGTTCTGTTTTCACAGAGTTTTGAGTAACATTATCTCCCAGATCCTTTCTTGCTTATTTTTTTTAATTTTTATTCTTTCTTCCTTACTTTTTTTCCCTGTGGACTAGTCATATTTTGTCACATTAGAATGAACTGACTGTACTTGCTGTTTGCCACCTCCTCCTCCTCTCATTCAGTCTCTGGAGTTGGATGACTTAACCTGGCTTTGCTAATGTCTGTTAATCGTGAAAATAGTGAAGTGTGGGCATCTTGATCCTCCCCTCTCCCCTGGAGATCTCTCTCTACAGTTTCCCTTTGCTAGCTGGTGTGGGCTTCTGGCATCACGGTGTTAAGTTCCTCTGGCAGTTACAACTTGCCTTAGGCATTTCTTACACATCCTCCACTACATCCTGTTAAAACTGAGCTTTTCTTCTTCACCAGGGATGCACCTCACCCAGCTCAGAGCTAGGGAAGAGTATAGCAAGTGTTTCTAGGGTGTCAAGTTTTAATGCTATTAGGAAGCTGAGTTGCTTCTTTGGTCTCCCCCAACAGGATGGAAGAGAGAACTGGAGGGTAAAAGTGAGAAAATTCATGGGCTGAGATAGACTTTAGAGACTTTAAAGCTGTTCATGCAAACAAAACAAGGGAAGGAATTTGTTCACTCTTTCCTACCAGCAGGTGGGTGTTCAGCCATCCCCAGGAAAACAGGGCTTTAACCTTCAGTAAATTTAGTAAATTTCTCAGTGATTTCAGTTGAGGAGCACCGAGTATAGGTTCCTCTTTGTAGCAGGTATGTTGGAAGTTCAACTGATTCTAAATTCCATTGATTGACTAAGCTATCCATTTTAAATTTGGATAGAGTGATGACGTCTGTTCATGTTACTCATGAATCCCTTAAAACATCTTCACTTATTCTCCACTTATAATGACAGGGACTCCTTTTGTACTATGGTTTTTCTTACTTTTTAGAGAAAAAGACAAGTACTTGCAAACTAAGTTATTATTCATGCATTCTGGACAGTTTGAACATAACTTAAATATGCAAGTTGGTCATGTGGTGCAGTTGATACACCTGAAGGAAGGGATGNTAACATAACTTGGATATGCAAGTTGGTCATACATGCCAGCATAATCACATGTGCCCTGGCAAAGCAGGTGAACTAGAAACAATTTATGACTGTGATGCATATATGCTTCTTCCTCAGCCAAGCTGCACTTGTGAACCAAAAATAAACAGGGAAAAGGAAATGGTTAAGGAAAAAAAAAACACAGAAATTCAGTGCTTATGTTTAGAACCAGCATGGAAGTTGGATGATATCATTATTTGGATCTTTAAAGTCATGTAAAGGTCTGGAGGTGACATTTGGAAGTTATTGTAGCTCCTCCACAAATGCCCAAACATAAGCACCAAGGTATCTTTTGACAAGTTCTAGCTGTTAGGTGAATTCTACATTGTTATATTCTGAAAGGATACAAAAAGGTTGGGATGTAAAAGAGCCATTTCCCTGAAGAGGAATAAAGGCTGCTGTGCTGTTAGAGGAAAGGTTCACAGAGAGAATGAGCAAGTGCGTCACCAGCTGAACATTCAGCCACAGTTTGAGTTGCACTGAACAGTCTGTACCAGTTTAGATGATAAAAAGGAATGAGTTTCATGCTCACTCAACATGATGTGGGAAGACCTGCAGTGATTGGGAATGTGCACTCAGTACTGAAGGAATCAAACTTTGCTGGTAAAAGTCACATGAAGTTTAGTTCTATTATCTTTTAGTAGTAAAATCTGAACAAACTCAGTAGGTGGTACCTCCTATTCAATTGAATTTGTATATATATATTTCTATAATGCACATAGCCAAATTTTCCAGGGACTCACACAACACAATGTCTGATTTTCCATTATGTCCCTATTTTTTCATCATTTTACATCAAAGTTCTGTACTTTGGATATAACAAACTATTTCCATACAGCAGGCTTTTTCTATTGGCTGAGTGGTTTGTAAAAGTTAATAGTTTTTAAAAAATACATGTTTTCAGTGGCTGGGAGTAAAATTTAATTTGAATTTTGTAATTTCAAGATCAATTAGCTAGGATAAGACCTGACAGAATTATATAAAGCCAAGAATTATTAGCATTATATGGATTTGTGCTCTAAGACCATTTCTTAGTAGAGCTGCCCATCTTTGCCCAACTTCATCCCATACAGAGAGTTCAAACACATCTTAGTCCCATGGCAGTTAGAAATGCTGGTTAAGATGACTATAATATGTCTCTCTGGTTAATCTGTACCTTCTCTGGAAGGTTGACTCTGCAACTAAAATTCAAAGGTAGTGGAAAAATAGTTTTTCTATATTAGAAAGTGGGTTTAAAAAAAAAAATAAAAGAAGAAAACAAAAACACCCAAGCCAAGCAAACACAAAAGTGAATCAGTTCTCTTAAAATCCTGTATTAAGCATGATGCCTTTTTAGTCTTTTTCAGTTTTTCTTTAAGTTGGAAAAAGTCATCTTGTATTTTACACTGCCTGAAAAATGTAATTTGACATTTTTAAAATTAAAGTCATCATGGTATTTAAAGATGAACTTAAGCTCAACTAATTCTATTAAACTGCAGGCTGCCAATGAGTTATAAAGTCTAATTAATCATTTTGTCAGCTTTGCCTTCTGAAGCTAGTCAATATAAATTTGAATAAATAGGAAGCTGTTGACCCAGGCACCTCTGGATGTTCTGAATAAAGATGCACCAGTCATAAAATACTCTAACCACTATCTATTTTGACTGCACACATTGTGCATAAATATGGCAAAGAATTATTCTCTGACAACATACAGGCATGATAGTGAAGTCTTAATTCAAATTATTTATTTGTGGTGATAAATAAGAGAATATCTGTAGTAAATTCTTATATGTTTGATGCAGACAGTGGTTTTTGAGGTGAAAAACTTTGACTAAAAAGTTTGTCGCTGACACTGCAGTGTGACATGTCACATCAGGTTGCATCAATAGAGCCATGTTATGTAAAAGTAATGAAATGTGACTGATAGAACCCAAGATACTGTAACATACTGTAACATAATGTGTCAGCATTTCTTTAATGGAGCCTTTCAGGAATGCTTTTTGGTAAAATACCTTAAAAAAGTCTGTTACAGAAAGTGATGAGGGAGTATAAAATATCTGCACTCAGTTTCTCCAAGGAACACATGAAATAATCTGGAAAAAAAAAAGGAATTATTTCCAGTAACTTCATGACATATATCTGACCTGTGAAGTTACAACAATGAAGTATGCATATCATCACAGATTATTAGGTAACTTTATTTCATGAAATTGATTTTCTGATAAAAATCTCCCTGTGTTTGAAAGATGAAATTGTCATTCTGATGTTATTGGAAGTTTTCTGTATCTAGTAGAAAAAACCTTGTGCATCCCTAATATCTTCTAAAAACCGAGGAAACCTTATTTTCATTTTAAAAACCATCCATATTCCTAAAACCAGGAGGATTATTTACTTCTTTAGAGGTCGGATTTCATCTTTTTCTTAATATCTCACTAAGCTTTTGAACCTGAAAGCGGAATAGCATGGTGTGAAGGATGTGACATATAAAACACCATTGCCACTGACATCCTTCTTGTGAGGATGAGAGACAGTGAACTGTTTGTCTTCAGCAGATTAACAGGGAAGGTTGTTTTTGTTTGTCTGACTGGTCAAGGACAATTTACAGTTCAGTTACTCTGAAGGAAAGACTTGTTGATTTGAGAGCACTCCTATTATAGCTGCAGGTAGAGGATGATAGATTTAGCCGTCACTGTGATAAACTGCAGCCTGTACACTTGCAATACACAAAATAAATAAAACACTACTAGAACTCTTTGGTTCAGCTACTTAACAGCAAGTGCTGGCATGTAGGTGGAGGCTCCTTTAGTGAAGGAACCAAAGATTTAAATGTTCCCTTTAGTCCAGACACATCTTGGGCTTCCTGAGAATATTAAGTAAGAAAAAAAAAAGTAAGAAAACTACACATGCCTTTTTTTTTTAAAATAAAAATTACTTCTGGATCCAAATAGGTAAGAAGTAAATTGTATACAACTTGCAAAATACTAATTTTCTTTGTAAAGTTAAACACTTGTTTTCTCAGTTATCTTTGCATTTCTGAGTCAAAAATTTTTTAAATATAGTTCACCTCCTGCCTATGGAAGACTCATTTCTGTAGAATTTCTTTCTCTTGGAAGCATTACCATGACAAAGAGCACACAAGTTTTCCCATAGGTTTAATTGATCTATTACTTTAATTGTTTCTTATCTGGCTGGACATTACCCTTGATAGCCATTATCATTCCATTAGAGCAGTCTTGTCAATTTTTAATTGCTTGACATTTCTTATAATATATATTTTATACATATATGGTCTCTCCTGCTTTATTTTTTAATGGGAATTTTTTTACTGTGCCACTAAACTTTAGCTAATAGGATTTTTCTGCTCTGTAATGTTAAATTTTGTTAATTTTTTCTTCATGACATGGGAGAAATCACTGCTAACAGCAATGATTTCATAATTTTCTGGTCAGTAATACAACTCTAAAAGTTTACATTTGAAATTAAAATTCATACATTGTAGAACAATTGATAAAATTAAAGAAATTAATCAATTGTTCTATAAAAAATTATATTTACCCTGTACCTTCCTGCTCATCTCATTCCTTACTCCCCTATCCACTGATGCTCCACTGATGCTCCACTGATGTAAAGGATGATCTTAAATTTTCCAGTATGTTGTGGTGCAAATAAGACACTAATAAGTTGTACCTGCATGGCTACTAATTTTTCTCAGTGAGTATGATCAGAAATTGAAAAATAGGGAAAAATTTATGGTTCAAAACTTAACCTCCATCTTTCATTAAGACACAGTGTTAAAAAAACAAACTATCCAAACAGGAACAAAGCAATTATAGCAAGTGGGTTTTTTGTATTAAAACATGAATAATATGCACTATAGAAAATACCAGCTGGAGAAGAGAACAAAACCAGCTGAGAGTTGTGAGTGTGCAGTTGTCACTGCTGAGCACTGCCCACAGTAACTGAGTCTCTCCCTTCCATCTAGTGGTTAGATCAAGAACACCAGAGAAATCAGTTCTTTTATTATTCTCATCTTGCAGTTCAAGCAGCAAAACTGAGATCTAGATTGAGAGGTCGTATGTTCAGTGCCAGTTCACTTTACTTCCAAAAGCAGTTTCACAGCTTTCAAGATAGGTTTGGGGATTTTAGAAAAAACTCAGATGTTAATGTTAAAAAACTTCAGAAGTTAATGACAGCTCCTAAACCACAAGCCTCTGTATAAGGACTGCACAAATCCTTTGTTTAATGTCCTTCCCCACATGTGATTATTAACCTTGGGATGATTTTTAATCTATTAGAATACAGTAAAATAATATATTGATTTGGGAAATAATGGGTTTCTGAATAGGACCTTTAAAATACAGGGAACTGGCAATTCTACATGAAGTGGTTGGGACACAATGTTTACTCATATTCCTATTGTACAACTTGATATTTTTTGGGTTTTTTAATCTCTCCCTTTTTTTATTTACAAATATTGCATACTGAACACTCTTTAATTCTTTAATAAGTTTGACTTATATATGCTTATATTAATCTTAATTTGCTACTCTATACAATATAATAATTACTGAAACTGCCAATGAAAATTAACTACAAAATAAGGACCAAAACATATGCTATGTTCAATATGATATTAAATTCTGCAGAACTTCTCAGGGCAACAAACCAGTTCTGGAGCCCTCAACACAGGAAGGACATTGAGCTATTGGAGAGGGTCCAGAGAAGGGCCACGAAGATGATCAAAGGGTTGGAGCAACTGCCCTATGAGGACAGGCTGAAGGAGTTGGGGTTGTTCAGCCTGGAGAAGAGAAGGCTCAGAGGGGACCTCAGAGTAACTTCTCAGTACCT
>VZTY01004615.1:109909-123729 GCA_013400935.1 Turnix velox
GGTTGGAAGGGACCTTAAAGATCATCGAGACTATTCTACTATGATTCTATGATTCTAAAAACTGCTAAGAGATGCCTTACTTGAAGGTATTGTCTCTGCATGGATCTGCACAGAGAGAGTTACAAGTTGTTTTGCATGAATGTGAAATGAGATAAAATTTTAAGCTCACAAGTACTTAAAAACAGTGGAGTATCCAAAAACAGATTTATTCTCGTCTAGTCCCATGTTCCTTATACTGAGAATGCCTGTAGAGGAATTCTTAACTAAATGACACAGTTCACACTTCAGGCATTGCCTATCAGATATTCTAAGTGACTTTTTTGGTCATTATAGCAAGGTTTAAAAAAGAGCATTGAGAAATAGAAATAGAGAATTCATTTGAGGTAACTGAGTAGGATAAGGAGAGGACTAAGCCTTCCAGTCTCTCAGCAGTTCAGCTGTCAAACACATTTTTAAGTGTCTGACTCCTAAAATAAGTGTTCTGCATAGTCTTGAGAGTCTATTCCAAAATTTTAAAGTTGTGTTTTCCACTATGACTTATCTCTCATTTGATTTAGGAGCCATCAGAAAACCAAATGGTCCAAAATGCCCTTAAAATGGTAGATTTTTCTTTTATACTTCAGAGTCATTCCTTGAAGTGTAACTGAATAGCAAATTAGTGCATAGTAGGTGACAGTCTAAGAGGTTTCTGAAAGTGCAGCTGACATTTAGAGAACTGCAGTTGAACAATGAAACATTTTGGCTACCAAAAGCAAAGCCTTTACAAATGATATAATTTGAGAATCAGGTGACTTGGCAACACTGATGTAACTTTAATGGAATAATTAACTAGTAATGCACTAGACTGCATGAGTAGATTGTAAATGCAATCCTGTTGTATATAATTTAAAGCTTTTTCCTCTGTGGTGAGAGGAAGCAAAAAAGTCCATCTCTGCACTCAAAGAAATTAGGGAATCAGTTTTATGGAGGGAAAAATATCAAACAAACAGGAAGCATCTATGCTAGTGCAGGAGTATTCACATTTTCAAAGTTGTGCAGGTTAAGCAAAAAAGTTTCTTCTTTTTGTACTGTGATTTTTCATTTTGCACTACAGGCTTTTAGAGTTATTAAATGTTGAGATTCTAAACTGTGTTTCATCAACTGAAGCAGTATGCAGGAGCCAAATACTGAGGTTTGATACACAAGCATCTCCCTGATTTCATCATGAACTTTTTGTTTATATTCAAGAAAGCAAAGCAGGACACCTCTGCACTGCTCTGTTGTATTAGATGGAGTAGCAGAAAATATTTGTAATTGTTGTCACATATCATTGATTTTTTAGGCATTGGTCTCCTTTCTTCTGCAGGTGAGCAATACAAGCTAGAAATTTTCAACAGCATTTTGGTCCATAATACAGAAGAGTGTTTTTTCAGATGAAATCACAACTTCAAGGGTAAAAATATCTAAATTGTTCTTGCAAATATTTACAAGTGAATATTTGGGACTTTTTCCTCAGAAATGAGGACCATATGATGCTGGAATGAGAACTCTCTTCTCAGTAATTGAGTTTTCCTTATAGGCCAAATTTATGTAGAATTGATTTTTTTTTTTTTCCTTTTACTTTAAATTACGTTTTATCTCCACTAGGGGACAGCAAATGACACGAAAACGTTCTCATTACTTGCTCTCTAGTCCAGTCGAAAGTGGCAGTGTAGAAACTGGATTAAGATTTTTAAGGTTTAAAAAACTGTCAGGTTTCAAATACATTCACCTTCAATTCCTGGTGTTTGAAAACATTCTAGTGGCCTGATATCTTTTTTCTCTTTTTAGCTATATTTTAATTCCTCTTGGATTAGGTGTCTTTTCAGTGGGAAAATGGGTTATTGTCATGCTCAAGAAGCTGTAGCAGGTAAACTATGGGGATGAGTGTTTAAATTTGACTCTCTTTTTATGTGTTTTTAATTTTTGAAGTAGTACCTTTGTTGTAAAAGCAACTTGGATTGAGAAATGTATCCATGAATTGTGAATATTTCAAATTTCATTTTATGTGCTATTCATTTTCTTATTCTCCAGCTTGTATTTACACCCTGAAGAAGAAAATCAAGTTTTGTTAAAGAATGTACTAGAAACAAATACACCACAGACATGATTTTGGTTCTCATTAAAAACTAAACACATGCAGATAATATAAATAGATTATATTCATAAGGAGCAAACATTGGGGTAGTGCAGTTTTGTTTTGACTCATGGGCTAAAACTTTAAAAAAATAAATATTAAACCATTTTTGTGGGTGGCATTTTATAAACTATGGAATAACTTCCCAATAAAAGTGATGGAGACAGTAGTGGAAGGAGAAAATATCTAAACCATATACTGAAGGAAATAGGAAATTAATTTCTGGCCTGTGAGAAAGGTGGCTGGGTTTTTTTGGGGGCTGCAGCAGATTTTTGGGAGTGCATGAAAGAGACACTACTCTTTTGTGAGCTGTATCCTTGCTTCAATAAGGTGTACTAGGAGCATGTAACCACCATCACACTAGTGCAGCATCCTACAGAAATGAGAGAATAAGGTGTTTGAATTTAAGGTAAAGACCATTGAACTCACTGTGATTTGGTCATTCACCTCTCTGAGTGTCTCTGCATTTCTAAAAAGTGCTATTAGTATGTTCTGAAATGTAGATATTTGGTTAAATCTTTGGGTAAGTTCTTTGTCTGAGAAAGACCTGACTTAGTAGAAATAACAATGGCATGGCTATTTAAACAGTGGTCTTTTATGCATTTCTATTTGCAGAGAGTATTGCTGGATGTTAAAATATACCTCTAAAAAAACTTTACTAGCTTTACAGTGGTCTTTTTGAAAGACAGACTTTTCCTCTACTTCTATCAAATGTACAAGGTAAAAAAAAGCCACTTCACAATAACTTGGAAGCTTGTTCCTTTTAATTCTTTGTGGACTGGAAAAACACTAAATAAGGCAAGTTTTGAGTATCAGCACTTCAAAGGTAGCGTACCTAGTCCATGAGGCAGCACTGATGGCATATTTTGTCCTGTCTCTCTGCTACATTAGTCAGCCCTAAGGCAATTGAAGGGCCTGTTAGAATCTCATCCACCTAACCTTCCCATTTCTGCTTCTTTCTCGTGTCCACCATATATGTAAAGTCCAGATAATGTAAATGTTTCTAAAGCAATTCAAAGCCTCCCCCTTTTCTACCCAGCTTTCATGCTTAACTGCTTTGACTTAATTACAGTTAATGCATTTAAAACTGTTGAGCACATAGCAATTTATAGATGTATGTATATATTTTGTGTTTGAGTAATATTCTGCACACCAAAATGAAACTGATGGAGTAGTGACTTCACACCCAGTTTTACTGTGTGCAGGAAGGGATCATGGCTGGGATGCTGTCAGCTGAAGTCCACTGGGAAGATCTTAATCAGATCAAATCCAGTCCATAGTATCCTCTCCATTAATCNTCACCACCCTCACTGTAAAGAATTTCTTTCTTATGTCTAGTCTAAATCTATCCCCCTCTAATTTATATCCATTGTTTCTAGTCCTCCCATCCGATATTATGTTAAAAATTCCTTCCCCTGCCTTTCTGTAGGACCCCCTCAGGTACTGAGAAGTTACTCTGAGGTCCCCTCTGAGCCTTCTCTTCTCCAGGCTGAACAACCCCAACTCCTTCAGCCTGTCCTCATAGGGCAGTTTCTCCAGCCCTTTGACCATCTTCGTGGCATAGTGCCTTTCAACTTCAGCCCTAGCAGTTGGGCACTTAGCTTTCTTCTTCACTTTATACATGAGCCCACAAGTGCTAAGTTCCCAGGTCTGGTTCTATATGATAAATATCTGACAGTATTCATTTCCTCAGCTACCTCCACCTTGAAGTTGGGATGGCTCCTGTGTGGACAGAGAGAATGTGCTGTGGAGTAACTGCTTCATTTGTTGTGAGAGATTTTTTATTTCTATATGGACTGGGGAAAAAGAGGGCTTAGAGGAAAATGAGGGTACTGTGGATGAAAATGCCAGTAATTATAAGTTTCTGAAATAATTATCAGTTGATTCTTTCCCCTACCAAAGTTAAATGCACACCCTAATTTATCATTTTTCACATGCCATGCATGAAAGCTATTGGGATAATTTACATTCACACTTATTTTGATAGACAGTGAATAGATGGATAGTGAATTCAACTTTTTATCACTAGCCATCTGTATCCAAAAGCAGGAGCACTAGGAGCATGGTAAATGACTCTGTTTTGGGGTGTAGTTACAATTCAAGAAAATACCTGAAATACATGGCAAATACCTGAAAGCTGACTGTAATTTTGTGGCTGTGTTATGACTGCAATTAATATAAACTATTGAATTCAATTGAATTATTTATAGATTCCCAGGACATAAGATTTCTGTCATTCCATTGACTGTGTTATGATTAAAATAACTCTGGTATCAACTTTGTTGCATGCAAACCAAAAAAATAAGATCAATCATAACAGCTAAAGTATGAAAGTATGATGATTTCCTGGTCTTTGAAGACAAAAAGAAAAAAAAAAAGGCTTCAGCTGCTGTGTTAAGGCAGAATGTTGAAGGTGTTGGAATGTTTTGCTGATAAAATTGTACAGATTTCATAAAATATTTTATGCTGCATCCTTGTAAATCTAATATGGAATTATCAATGACAATTCTGGATGGATTTACATATTTGTCAGTACCTTAGTAACTAAGTTGCTAATTCTGATTAAATTTAAAAGCAGGTTGTGTTTNCATTTGTCAGTACCTCTGCATTGCCTTAGTAACTCAGTTGCTAATTCTGACTAAATTTAAAAGCAGGTTGTGTTTTCAGATGCATCTGCATAAACTGTAGTAGTCTAATAGTCTATTGGAACCCTCCCTGACTAGAATTCTCCCCCAGCATATCTAGTAAAAATATATTTTATCTTCTCTTTAATGTAGTTTCTAGGTTTCTTTAAGCATAGAAAATAATTCTGTAGAAAGTTTTGTTAATGCATACTTATGGCCTTGGGAATTTGAATGGATTTTTCATCCCTCTTAAGCAGCAATCAGTTTTCCTACAACTGTTCTCTGTGTTTTTCAGGATTACTTAGTGTCAGCAGACTTCCATTCTCTTGATTTGCTTTCCTAGGTAGAACTTCCAGGAGAAATAAATTACTGCACAAACTAATACAACTTGCATATTTTATCAGCATTCTTTCTATCATTTATTTTCTTCACCTTTATTTTAATCTTGCCTCTTAGAAATAATACAGTGATTTAATGATCTCTCCTGTGTTGTACTGTTTGTGCCAGGTAAACTCTGGCTGAATACAGAAGCAGGATGAGCCCCCTGTTTGGAGTGGCAACTCCCTTTATTTTTTAAAAAAAGAAAAACAACAAAGGCCTGAAATTAATAAAAAAAAAAAAGGCCAACCCCTAACACCACATCCTCTTAAAAAGGATGTGAAGCACCCCGGTGAACCAAAGCTCAATTGCTTGTTTGCACTATGTTATTTGTTACAGCTGCCTCATGTTCTAAGGAACAGAAAGCATTTTAGACCATTCTCAAAGTGCTTTATTTTGCACCAGTTCCATTTAATGACCCCAGTGACAAGCATGCAGTATGCTATGACCATGCTGTGAGTACTTAGTTCTATGAACTCAATATTTTGTACACATAATGAACATCTGGTGACAAGACGCTCAGAGCAACAACAACAAAAAAAGAAAGGGGGGGGGGGAAGAAGAGGAGAAGGAAAAGCAAAAGGCAGTAAAATCTTTTTGCATGCCTGCTACTTTTATGGCTTAAAATATTTTTCCTTCAATCAGTGCATCGAGGGAAACTTTTTTTGATGTAACAATCAATTTTTAACAAGGAAAAAAAGTCTGAACTCATAAATATTGTATGTATTAATTGTGAAGCTTAATGGAACATTTTGTGTTTCTGAACAACTCGTTTACATAATTAAAATCTCCTTTGATCTGTGAGTAAATGATTTAATCTTAATGCTCATTAGGCTAAATGGGTCTTCTATTCAATTGTATCAAGATGGTATGGAAAATCCTCAGACCTTTAGAAAATATTTGTTAGATTTTAGGTAAACACAGAGAGCTATCTGTGAACAGATAGCTTTTATCTCTACAAAAGAATTTGAGTATAAAACTAATTCAGATTAAAGCTCTCTTTTTTCTTTTATCTGACATTTTGGTTTCAAGAGTAGTTCATTGAAATGTGGAGAGGGGATGCATTCAATTTATATTCATTAACTGCTTCACTACAAAAACAATTTAGTCTCAGGACTAAATTTCATATATGAAATATTTCATATTTCAGAATATGAAATAAAGAACATGGGATAGGTGCACCTCCAACTGAAATACAAATCTGTGTAAGGATAGATCACTTAAGAAGGACAAGTATTATCTTGTGGTTCTTGCTCAGAAATCCCTCTGGATATGGCAAAGCTCAGTATCAGATAGGATATAAGCTACAAGATTTTCATCTTTTTTAGGATTCACATAACAACAGTAATACCATGTAATGCTGTGACAATATTTATCTGCCAAAGGTTATTGCCTTTAAGTATTGAAGACAGACAGGATTCTTTCTTCTAGTTTGTTCTCTGTTATTCTCTGTTAGAAAGCTGTGTAAGGTGCTGCAAAGCTAGCAGTAACTTCAGACCACATTGATAAGCTTGTCTGACAAACCTACTTTCTTATGTTCTAATCTAAACAAAGAAAGCATACAAATTGGACATCAGTGTCACAATGCTCTTTTTTTTTTATCAGAATTTCTAAACCAAATAATTTATTTTCACGAAATGCCTTTCAATAACCCATCTGTAATTTTTTTAAAGCCACTTTTCATTCCCATGGGGAGCCTTTTTCTTTTTTAAAAAGGTAAGAATTTTAATTAGCTCAGGTGGTGCAATAAACACAAACATCTGTGTCCCTTTATTAAAGGCTGTTCTCAGTCCCTTCCTTCTCTCAAGCACAAAAATACTCCAGAGTCACCTTGGTGGAAACTTAAGTGACTGGTGCCCATGCCCACTGCCACGCTGTGTCAGAGCAGCTTTTCTTTGCAGCACTACAACTGAGAGCATCTCAGAATATTGCAAAAAGCAAAGCAAGTACAGACACTCCTGCCTTTTCCCCAGAGACACTTCTAGCAATCTGCAGTTTAGGGACATCTTGAGCCAGAAGGTTGTTTCCATATTTAATTTCTCTTGAAAGTGTTATCTTCCATGAAGTAAGCCATGGAAAACATATTAATTATGCTGTTCCACAGATGCAAAAGCAGTTACCAGTGTAGCACAGATGAAATACAGTTTTTGCTATATTTAAATATTGGAAATGAATGCTTATTTCAGATTTCTAATGTATGTTTTTGTATTATTCTCCTCTAATACTGTTTCAGCTGCTGCATTTGTTTAATTTATTTACAAAGTGTCTAAGTTACATTTACAATGCTGTGGCCTTAAATTGAAGTTTCTGAAGGTCACCTCATACGAAGGTGAAATACTGTTAAGAAACAAACTCAGGAAAAAAAGCAGAATCAGTCTTCTTTATAGCTTTTAGTTAATTGAAGAGTTACTGAGCTGAGTTTTGCACAACAGTATTCAGTTTGGATAGTTTTGAGCTTTGTTTTAGATGCCAAGTTACAACTTATCTTCCATAAAACAAGCCTAATGTTATTGCTGTAAAAATATTAGAGATTTAACATTCAAATATTTATGATCAGCTTAATATACCACTTGGGGTATGAAGAGATTATTCTTGAGTGAATTTATGGTGAAATCTTATGGCCAAATTTAAATATTCTTAGGAGCTTAAATGGTTGCATAAGTTGTGAATTCCAGAAACTCTAGATAAATACAGTATGAGTGAGTTTTCACTTCTAGCAATATTTTTTTTAAAATCAGATTTTTTTTCTTTAGTCTTAAAAAAAGTTGTTCATTGCTTAAAATTAAAGGCACTTTCTAAAACTACTCTGAATGAAGTTCCATTCAATTCACACTGCATAGATAAAGCATTTATGGAGCACAGGTTAAAGAAAGGTGTGTTAACAGAAATATTCAATCTAAATATATCAGCCTGAAGTGAAGTCAGTTGGTATATTTGTAAAGAATTTCAAGTATTTTTGGTATTTTATTCATTTTTTGTTTCCTGGATTCCTTGAAGAGCCTTAGTGTGTGATGGATGGCTGTCAGAATGATAGCTCTCTTTACTGAAAATCATATGAAAGACATGCATGTGTGTTATTTCTGTACACCAGATGTTGGATTTGATTCCTTACATAGACAAGGAACAAATCAAAAATTTAAATTTCTAAACCACCGTCTGTTATTCAAGGCATAAGTAGTTACTTTTTTTCTGAAAGAAAAAACAGCATTCAAATTTAAATTTTGCATTTAAAGGAAGGAATATGTAAGAATGTTCAAATATTATTTGACACAAAAAATACTGTTAAGAAACAGCTGCTTCAGAGGATATAGACTAGGAGTGCCTTGTCTGTAAGGGTTGGGATCAAAGATATTCTTTGCCAAATTGGAGGATTTATTGAAATGAAATACATACTCTCTGAAACATTGGGCCATAACAGTTTGGCCCAAGGAAAATATTTTTATATGAATAAATATAATGTTTGTGCTAATTTGTAAGCAGTTAATGTGAATACTTGATCTTTAGAGTTCAAAGGCCAGGGCTTTTCCCTGAAGACCAGAACAGCAGTGGCCATTTAAGAGCTATGGTTCACTGGGGAAGGAACTAAATCTCACAGGCACCAATGTCAGTTATTTGGCTGGGAGTCACAGCACAAATAGCTAAAGTAGCAGTGAAATATCTTTTATCTACTTTCACAATTAGTGTTCAGAGGCTGACGCATTTTTTCAGTTAAAAATAATTTGGTCATCATAACTGTTTATCACTAAAACTTCTTATCTCCCTCAAAATTTCCTTATGTGAGAAAAGGATTGCTATTGGGAACTGAATATCATGTTATGAAAGGGTACATCTCAAGGTTAGGCCAATGTTCATAATGAGAATAGAGCAACTCAAGACTTAGAGGCTCAGATTCCTGATCTGCATTATCTTAAAAATGCAATGCCAGGCTTATTTTTCTAGCAAACATTAGAATTTTTCATCATATTTCGTGGGTTTTTTAATATGCAATACAATTTTGCATTGAAGTGAAAATTTTCATAAATTATATGAATATTTTAATTAACTAATGTTCATTGAAATAGCTAAAAGACAATGAAATTGCTTGGCTTCAGGCTGCCACCAAAGGAACGTTGTATTTTAGCACTGAGAAATATTTCTTTTCAGTCACTATTTATATAATTTTTGAAGGTAAATTTTGAACTGAAGGAATGAAGCAGGTGACCAGTAGAATAGTAGAGAAGGAACATTTTAACTTGCTTTTCATCATTCCTTAAGTATGACAGAGATCTACGATACTTTAGATGCTTTTGCTTTAGTAAACCCACATTAGATGCCTGCTGTGCTGATGTCCTGCTAGATTGTTAAACACCCATGTGTTGTAATTTCAGTCTCTCTTGTTTTTCAAAAGACAGAGGACACTAAGAAAAATTTGTATGTAGTAATATTCTTCAGATGGAAGTGCATATTTTTCTGAAGCACAGTATGCTGTTAAATGACCTTGCAATATTTTGGGGATTTTATGATGAAATGTGGGATATTTTATATAAGAAAGTGACACATCAGCAACTGATTTGCTGAATTTCAGATTATTTTGAATGTATGGGATGTATTATTGTGAATAAATAGTTTTGGGTGACACTATATAAGCATAGGTTGTTCACATTAACTTTTCTAATTTATTCTTTTAGAAATGACACCTCAAAGTATATATTATGTGTACATATCTATCATTTAAACCTGACCAGCAATGTTAGTTTCTCACAACAGATGAAAAGTAGGGAATTACAGAACAAAAGAGTAATATCTAAGAAATGTTTTATTAATATGAGAATCCTGTAAAAGTTAGCTGCCTACTGAGTGTAACAGTGACAAAATAGATAGCAGGTGATAATTTTCTATAAATGAAAGGGGATATGCTGAGAAACTTAGGGAACACTGCAAGAAAACTAGGTATTTTGAAGGATTTGTAGTAGAATTAACACAGCTAGTAGTGGATGTTGTTTTAAAATGTGATATATAATGATGAAGTGGTTTTGGAAAAAAAAAGATTAGTCATAGCAACATGATTTCTTTTTCAAGCAAGTTTACAAGGGGTTTTTGTGCTGTTGGTCCCTGGCATAGGCAGGAATCATGGAAACATATTCAGAATATACAACATAATGTTCACACAGGCTCTATCTGTTACACCAGCCAAAAGCCAGTGCTGTGTTTGTAATGACAAAGAAGGCTTTTCCCTTTGATATTGGAATCCCTACTTTAGCCCAATCAATGCGTTCCACACAGGCACTTTGTGTAACACAGCTGTCAGTGGTGGCAGACAGATGAATCACCTTGACACTTCCACTTTACTACAGAACCTAAATCAAATGCATCTGTAAGGGTAAGCTATAAACTATGCGTCACCTTCTTGGGAGAGATGGAAAGTGAGTGATGCAGATGACACTGACATTTCCCTCATAAGAAAAAGTAACCCAGGTAGACAAGGTTTAACCCAATACGTGGATGGGACTTGCTGAAGTTTTGTCCTGGGCTATTCCCTGTATTCCTGACTGCTGAGGAGCTTTATTTCTACAGAAATTCTATCAGCAGTTTTTCTATTTCCCATTTTTTTTGACTCATCTTAATGATTAACTAAGACTTGATTATAATGGCTAATCTGTAAATTAATTCAATTCAATATCTACCATTTTACTTAAATCAGAAAAAGGAGCAAAGGGGAAGAACATCAATATTGTAACAGGCAGAGAGCAGAGTAATTTCATAAATAAATGACCCATCAGTACATAACAAATCCCTGCAGACTGTGTCCTGTTGTACAGCTTTACAATTTAAATAATCAACTAAAAGAACATTCCTAAAATAAAATAACCCTGCTTAGAGGATTCCAGAAGCAGAGATAGAATAAAAATTAAATTTGACTACAAGCACTTGAGATAAAAAGCAGATTTCTATTCTCAGGCTTCACAGAGACACTGAATCCTCATCTAGGTTTAATAGACTAAGATTAAGTCAGTGTGAACTTGTATAGAACAAGAGAGGCCTCTCGGCTGTGAAATATTTTAATGTTGAAATCTGTATGGGAGAATATATCAAATGTGTATTTAACTTTTTAAATAACAGGTAGTCTAATAGAAAGCAAAAATATTTTGGCATTTGGATTCTGTTTAGGAAAATCTTTTTACAAGAAACCAGATAGACTATTTCTTTTTAGCTCACATTAGTCAGTGGAGAGTCACTTCTTTTATACTTGTCAGGTGATGGAAAGAAACTCATTACTATTTACCTAGATTCACAGGAGTCTTTACACAGTAAAAACTGAAACACTTCAAAATAGAAACTTTGAAACTGTTCTTTTTTGGAAAAGAGGACTATATGTATTTTGCAGGAAATTTGAATTTTTAAAGAAATTAAGTTTGTTTTTATTTTTCTTTCATGACTATTACTGGATCAGGCTACAATTCTTTTTTTCTAATGTTTTATTCCCAACATGAACACATAACAAAAAAATATACCATTCCTTAATCATCTTTATCAAAGGAAACCTAGGACATTTTGACTTCATGTATCAGAAAACTTCAAATGTATCAAAAACTTCACCCCTTGGGAGGAACACTTTAATCTGATAGAGCCTGAGGAAAAACCTATGTATTTTGCTTATGGTAAATATGTTAGACTGAAAACCAAGGAAGATTGGAACCTCAATTTTCCTGGACTTTATAATTCAATACTCTATTTCCATTCTCAAAGCTACAAGGAATAACAAATGGGAAAATTAGCATAGCACTCAAAATACTGAACAGGGGTTTTTTTATAAATTATTACATGCTGTAGCATTTTTCCTCTCCTATTAAGGATCTGTGAGAAAGAAGTAGTTGTTGGTTGTCGTAGTAGTTTATTTAAAGAGAGCTTACTTCCTTAGAAAATGGGTAGAGGCACAGCTTAAAGGTCTTGTATTGATTTAAAGATTTTGAATTTTTCAATAATGGTTGTTACTGTGCTCAGTTCAGTGCTCTTTCTTGGCATGGCCATCACAGCCTCACAACATCAGTAGGTTCAGATTTATAGCTGGCCAGCTGACTAAAATAGCAGACATGGAAATGCTGTGAAAAAGCCCACAGCCAAGGTAAGGGACAGTGAATGGAGTAGGGTAGGGTTAGAAGACCTTATTTTATCTCTGTGTTGGTTAAGTCTTTTCATTAATGTTATTGACCTAAGTAGGTTTAGTTTCTTTTAACTGTACAGTCTCCTTTTAGCTCTTTGAGGTCACATGAAGAAGAAAAATCAGCTTCACAGGTGCATTTTATTAGACACACAAAGCAGTTGTTAACAGAAAATATAAGAGAGCTCACATTTATCAAAATTATCCCTGACATTTCCTTTTGCTCAGCTGAAAACAATATCTAAGCTCCCAGAGCAACATGTACTGGGTGAAGGGGAGGAAAAAAAAAAACCCAACCACATTTACTTTTTAATAAAGGGCACCCAAAGGAATATGTGGTGAGTAAGCAGTACTTCAGGTAAACACCAGAGTTGTCCAATGAACTGTATTTTGTATCTGTTTGGTATAATGAAGTGTATTTTTAAAATTTTCTCTGTATGTTCATAGCTAAAGACTCTCATTCCTCTAAAAATGTGAAAAATGGAATCCTGGACAGTCCTGAATAAGACTGTTCTATTATTTACAGAGTAGATTTCATGCCATAGGCAAGGGATGTACAAACTTGGCCATTATTCTGCCATCTGTGGATACCAGCCTTGTGGCAGAAGAAACTGCTTTTAGGTATAAGCAATCCAATTTCAGTCAATTAGTGGTCCATGAGTGTAAATTAAGTGCATTTTGGTGACAGTTGATGTGGTTATTCTGTCTGTTGATTGTTTAGTGAAAACTAAGGCTGAAAGAGACTTTTTGCTTCTCCTGAGACTGATACTCTGATGCTAATAAGTAGCTGCATGTACTTTGCTTGTGTGCTAATTATATGCTGTCACAATGAAATTTAGCATGGGTAGTTCATTTTCAAAATTGTGCTTATCAATAAATAAAATATGGTACCTAAAACAAAAGAAGATTTTATTTCAGTGAGGAAGAAAAGACAGGCTTTAAAAGGAAGTCATTTAGTAATTGCAAGATGTATTAAGGCTAATAAATCTGCTTAATTGTCACATTTGCCTAAAATTAATAATTTATATCAACATTTGGTGTGGGCAGATATGATGAATATTTTTCTGTTGCAATAATGCTGGAAAGTAGCACTTTCAATATTAAAAAAAAAAAAAAGCAAGTCTTTCCTGTTTTTACACATTTCTGGTCGCAACTGAGTAAACACAGGTGAGAAAATTTCACAGATCCCAATAGGCAACACAGAGCTTGAATCCAGGAAAATTCTTTTAAGTGTATTTATTGCAGTAATAAGGAAGATGAGTTAATAATGTGACAGGTTGTGTCTGTTGCTATGGCGAAATAACTCAAACATCAGAACATGTCATCAGCACAAACTGTTAGTCTGGAGAACTTTACCACCTGTAGGCTCCGTGCTTCCCAGTGACCCTACTCCCTGGTACTGGTGGAAACTTCTCTATCTGATGCCAATGGATCTTTTTAAGCTGGTTGAATTCACTGAGTTCCTTGTTCTCCCCATTACACCTAAATCATAGAATCATAGAATAGTTTGGGTTGGAAGGGACCT
>VZTY01004615.1:123989-169302 GCA_013400935.1 Turnix velox
AGAACTGGACGCAATACTCCAGGTGGGGTCTCACCAGTTCCTGTCTCATACTCTCACACAAATACAGAACACAGAAACTCTTTGTCTTTGAATGTTTATGTATCATTTAACATAAACAAATTGCTATTTTTCAAGTATTGCATTTACTTTATCACAAGTTTACTTGAAACCTGTTTTGTACATTAATGCACTTCCCTGGTGCTGGCCTGCTGAAACTCATGGCTCTTCTGCTAAATGGCCTGACTCTTCTCCTGCTGTTCCCCTCCTCCTCCACCTCACTTTACATCTTAATGGTGTACATCTGTTACTGGACAGATTGCACAAGATGAACATAAGGCACTTTTTTCCAGGGTCAGCTAAATTGCCAAGCTAGGTCCACTTAGGCTATTGAAATGTATGTTCAAAATTCCAGAAATTCTACTAATGACAGATATCTCTGTCATATTTTGCTGCATAATAATTATACTTATGCAGACTTGTGTGAGGCCAGAATAAAAACATTACTTTAGTGTCAGCTATATATTTGTGTGTATTAGTAATATGTGTAATCCTTTCAATTTTTTTTTTTTTTTTTTTTCGATCTCAAAAACGTAGTTTTTCAAATTTTCATATTCAAATTTCCTTTGCTTTAGAAGAACAAATGTGAAGTTCAGGAAGTTTGAAAACAGTAGTTTTGTTTGGGGATATATATTTTCAAGTGTTAGTCTGAAATGCTCTGGCCGTGTTTAAAAAAGTCAACAGATAGTAACAATTAGGAAAAGATATTTAAAAAACCCTGGCGTAACTCTTGGCCTGTGTTGTTGTTCTTTGTATACATGTGTTTTCTAGGATTTTTTTTTTTTTTTTTACTGTCAGATTAGTGTATAGTAACACTGCTTCATCTCAATTCTGTATACTTTGGAGTTGGACAAGGAACTGTCGTAACACATGGCTCTCAAATGAGTTGATTGTAGACATATTGTCTGTCAGTCAAAACTACAATATTGTAACTAGAGCAGCCCCTGTCTCTCCATACGTGCTTCAGATGGCAATGAAATAACCTCAGAAGTGGTTTATGTGGTGCTACAGTTCAGTACATTCAGTACAGCATTGTTCCTGTGTCTTACTATACTGGAAATTTTAACTAATTCACAAATAGGAATTACTGAAAAAAAAAAAGAAAAAAATTATCCTGTCATTCCTGGAAAGTCTTCATATTCTGGAAAGCTAAAGAATTGAGGTATAGTATTTCTCAGTGACAATCTATTGACTTCATGTCCATGTATTGGAACAGCCTGAGATGCTGAAGAGAACAAAACCCTCTCTATTTGTCTCTGCAGCCTGCAACTGACTTAGTAGGTCACTTTACACTAAATGGAGTTTATTACTGGTGGTACTCAAAGACTGGGGTTTTTTAGTGCAGTTGCTGGAAATCCATAGGCATAAAACTTACAGGGATATATTCCAAATGTTAGCCAGCAGAGGAGGAAATTTAAAATCATCAATGAAGTGCAATTAATATAGAAAAGTATGATCTGAATGCCCCAGAAAAGAAGTCATCATTTGGGGAAGAGAGGAAATGGTGATATAATGAAATGGAGCTCCATGAAGGTTGTTTATAGATGTTACCTGTTTTATTTACTGTTAGTTTTTTGTTACACATGTCCAAACAGTCCTGAGGCATGAGCAGTGAGGAGGTGTGTTTGCCACGTGGTGCCAGCTACAGCCCTGAGTAGGTGGGATGCTCTGAGTAGAGGGAGGAGGGCACCTTCCCTGAGCTGCTGAGCCTTCCCAAGAGCAGCAAAGTCTCCCACAGAACAGTGAGTATACAGCTGGGAGGATCACAAATATACAGCCAGTCTTCAATGGGGAGAGAGCTTTTGTGGACACTCTTGCAGTGAGAAAAAACAGATTCACTATCTGCCTGACAGTGTCGTGCAACAAGGGTGATGGAGGGCTCAGTAAGGGTACCTCACTTAAATAGTTGGTATTTAACCAATAGAATCTGAGGTTAAACCAGCAGAATTACATTAGTAGAGCTCATGCTGGTGATGTCTTTGCTCAGTTGCATATAGAAATACTTACACTGAATATTTACTGGATCTTTTATTCACCTGGTGAAGAGAAGTTCCAAAAAAGGCATGAAGAGAAAAACATAACATGAGGGTTAAAAAAGGAGGAAAAGGACATACACAGAAGGAGGAGAACTGAGCTAACTACATTTCACACTGGGCACTTGCTGGACATGTTAATTTGTACAGTTGTGAGGAGCCCGAGTGCACATTATGAACATAGTTAGTGGCATTGCTAAGTAATTAGTCTTTTGTTGTTTCTGATTTACAGGAAAGTAACTTGAAAAGTCGCACCATATGGAATGATGTTCTGTTTGAAATTCTAAAAGTTAACAATTCAGTCTCCTGTAAATAATGAGTCTGTCAGGGATTTTTCAAGTGATGTGCAGCATAGAAAGTATCCACTTTTTATTTTTCTACTTTGAATTACTTTTTACAAAGCACTCCTAGATTTACTGCTAGAGGACATAAAAGAGGAGGGAGGTACTAAGGGAAGAAAAGCTGTCTCATTCATTATCAGCCCAGATAGTCATTCACAAAGTGTTCCCCCAAAGCAGCTCCACTCCCATCTGACCAGGGCTGCACCCTCCCTTTCAGTCAAAGCATTGTTAATGTGTGTTTGTTTTATTCCCTGTGTGATGTTTGTGCTTCAGTAGTACCAGGTTCTACATCTCTATATTGATTATTAAGGGCTGAAACCTTAATTTAAGACTTCTGTAATAAAATCCCTTTTTTTCTGTATAGGATAAAGCAAGGCCTCCATCAATTACTGCAAGGGAAAGAAAATTCTGTTTTCTTCATAAAATAAGGCAGTGATTTCAAAGAAGTGTTTAGGCAGCCAGGGGTTTTTATGCCTTTTTTAATATAAAAGCAGCTTATGAATTCTTGCTCATATTTTAGTTAAATTATTTAAGATTTTAAGTTGTTTTTTGATGTCTGGGTAATTGACTTAGAATCGAGCTTCTAACAGCTATCTTTTCCTTAGGAGAATCCTCAGCCATTTCTAATCATTAGTAATGCATGTGTAGGGTCCTTTAGCATTTCACTTATAAAACAGGTCACCTCTAGATAAAATAAATCATACATAAAAAGCATATTCAAAATCAGAAAATAAAACCATGTACTCTGTCCATATCTTCTGGTTGTGAAGAAGATGAGAAGAACTTCACCCTAGCAAAAGCCCGAGCTTCCATCTTTGTTTTGTAGAGATACCTGTTTGCTTCAGTGCATTTAGCTATCTAAAAAAGTGATTTTGCACTAAAGAATGAAACAATCTCTGAAGCCTAGCTCACTGTGTCTGTGTCCACAGCAAAAGGCTTCTGCTGTTGAACTGTCTATTAACTTCTGATCCCTGTGGTAATTTACCTCTGAAGTGCTAAAAACCAGTTTTGGCTGCAATCAGTTGTCCTAATTGTTCCAGCCTTGTGCAGGGCTAAGTTCCACTGCTTGTTCAAACTGCCTCTAGTGCTGTTTTGTCAGGATTAACCCCTGGTAATTCCCTGCCAGTACAGATAGAGAAGGTCAGAAGCAGAGTAGGCACTGCTCTTTGCCTATTTTTTTCAGTATTGCCTAATAACTATTTCTAATTGTCTCCATCTATAATATAAACAAGGCTTCCCACTTCCTCTGCATTTTCATTTTCTTCTTACTTTTCTTTTTTTCCACTTGATAAACATTGATTTGTTGTCCTGTTTCTCACGGAGCTTGAAATTACCACTGGTAATACCATCAGAGTGCAGGAAATGCTCGTATACACACCTTGGTACTCTGAGTCCAATACCATCTGGGGACAGCATTTATTGCTGTAATAATAATTCTGGGGATAGGAATTGAGGGGCTGGAGAGGGAAATCCTTATGATTGTCTTAAAAGAAGTAAGATTTCTGACATCAATTGTGTAACTAAAATTGGGTATCTGTACTTTTCTTTCCTGAATTCATTGTTGGCTTAAGAGCTTCTGGCTTACTTGAAATCACTTCTTTGATTGGGTCTTAGTCCATCCATTAATTCTTTTCCGTGACCAAGATGTAGGAGTGCTTCAAAGTCCCAGTGTGGAAATAGTGTAACCTTGCTTCAAATTTGAAGTTGTCAAGGATTTAGCTGTGTTTTATGTTGTTTTTTATTTTCTTGCACAGATATTTTTTTTCATTTCTCTCCAAATGGGCTTTATGTGATGGTTTTAGACATAACAGCTTAAGTTAGAGCTGCCTTTCTTCAGAAATTTGAAAATGTGTACAGATCCTGATCAACATAAATTAGCATGGCTATGCCTTCTGTTATCAGTTATTCCTTCTATATGAAACAATCTGTTTCTGTTTTAGTATAAAATAGGATAGTGTACAGGTTTACAGTACATATCACTACTAGACATAAGCAGGAATACCTGTTGAAGTGCCCTGTGAGTAAAGACAGCCTGTTAAGGATTTTTTTATGCATGAGAGGATTGTCCATGTAGTCACTGTGTTTGCAGGAATGTGTGTTACTGGTTTGGAATACAAAACACTGTTTCTGCTTTGTGACAGCCCTTTTTTGTAGTTGTTTCTTCCTTTTTTTCTGAGGAAGAAAGGTTGAAGTGGTGACATTGTGTCATTATAATCCACAGGAATTTTGACAATAATTCAAGGGATTCATGCTAAGGCTTACACTGGAGTCAACATAAATGAAAAGGTAGCAGCCAAGGAGTGTGTTTGTGGCTACATTGGTATTCTCTGGCCATTTTCTTTATAGAAGTCTTGGGAAAAGAGGTTGCTGCCACTATTATTAATCTTTATCTTGTGCTGGCACTTAGCTATCAGAACGCCTCTGACATTTGATGGGGTCTGGAACAAATTCTTTTGTTGTAATAGAATTTTTATGTCTCTGACTAGTCAAGGAAAGAGAGAGGGAATTTTGTGAGCACTGAGTAAATATAAAGCAGAACTTTTATTTTTCTCCAAACTTTATTTTGCTTTTATTTTTGCTTTATAGCTAAAGGATGTCAGAAGCTCAGAGCATAGCTTTCCATCAGTATTCTTCACACGTTGTTTGAAATTTTTACTCCTACCCATGATTCAGAGCTGTGACCCCATGAGGTGGTGTGTCACTGCTCACTGACTGCTTTACAACTTAAGTGTTAAGAGGTGGGGTATAGAAGAAGCTGCACTTTCTTAAGATATCCCAGGATCTCAAATATACAAATGATGGGAGTTTGAATGCTTATGCATCATAATGGATGCACTCAGTGTATGTAATCTTGTCTGCTTATTGCCTAAAGAGCTCTACTGGGTCACAAATGGACACAAACATGGGAAATAATATTGCTGAAGTGCAGGGTAGGTGGAGCAGAACACATGAGCTTTTTGATCATTGGTGTGCTTTTATGACTGGTAGTATTGACTGGGGAATCCTTTCCAAATGTGTTCTCTCCCTTGCCCCATCTTAGTCTGCAGAGAAGCCCAGGTGGTTGCAGAGAGCACACACAAGGCTTTCTGCTTTCCTTTAGAAAAAATTCTGCCATCACAGCTGGGAAGCAAGGATATGGGAGCAGAGGAAGAGCTTTAATTTTCTCCTTTTTCAGGCTTTTCTCAAGTCAAACACAAGGGAAAGCTTCCTGACCACTTCACAACAACTGAATGCCAGGCTGGGAGAAAGATGGACAAATACACATAGCTTCAAGGTGAAGCAGGTTTCTATGCTTGCACATTTCTGCCTAACTGTAAGGGATTATGTTGATTGATGGAGTTTTTTTTAAGTTTTCCACATAGGAGAAATCTTAAGACATGATATTACTTGAGCCCTGATGGTAAATGACTACACTGAATTATTTTGCATTTAATTTTTTTTTCCTCCTTCATTTATTTTTATACCAGGCCCCAGTGGAGGCAGCTGGAATATTACAGTTAAAGGCACCACAAAAATTTGATCATGTTTAACAATTCATTGCTGTGCTGTAACAAGGTAAATTGGGTCCATAGACATAATTTCTCTGCACTTAGGAAATCTGTTGATAGAGCAAAACACAAAAGAATAATCTGCAAGGTCTGTAATTTTGATACTTTATAGTAGCTGAGGTATGTGAATAGATAAATTATCTTCTGAGACATCAAAAACGGAGGTATTTGTGAGTGGGTAGTGGCTTGGGAAAGAGGGAAGTGATTAGTGGAGTACTACAGGAGATCAGTATTAGGACCAATTTTGTTCATTTTATAAGCCAATGATCTGGATAAAAGAAAAGACCATGCAGGCAAGGGATAACACACTCTTTGGTTTCTATGTTAGAGGAGGAGTGGCAGGCCATGAAAAACAAGAAGTCAAATTTAGAAAGATTTATACAAGATGTACAGACAGCAATCATTTGCAGTAAGACTGTATCAATTGTCTTAGGAGACTAAGGAAAAGCAAGGAAATAAAAATGCAGAAGGATGTTGTATAACTAGGTAGTGTGGGTTAAAGAAATATTTAAAATTAGTTTAGTAATACCCAATGTTTATGATTTCTTTTGTTTTCATTTCACTTGTTTGATGTGGATGCCAGGTTTTTTTTTAAATTCCATGGGGTTTCAAAGTTCAAGTGAAAAATAGTTTGAAATACTTTCCCAAAGTACAGCAGAGGAGTGGTGGGTTGTGCCACTGCCTGAAGAGCTGCAAAAGGACTCCAGTAGGAAGGATGACTTTTGCTATTTTGTTGTAAAATGGCTCTGCTCTGCTTGGTGCTTAAACTAGAAGTCCTGTAGGGTCTCTCTGTTGCTGTGACTACTAAATGTGTGCAGAAGGATTTTGTGCCACCTGCACGGGATCCCCATAACCACGATGCCCATTTGTATGTGTCTGTCACTGAGTTTGCCATCTGAGCTTCATTTGCTCCTTTCAAATGTTTTATTAAATAAAGGATGAACTACTTTCAGAAAAGTAATTCAATTTATCATTAATTTTGAAGTTTCAGTATTCAGTTTACAACAGGGCTTAAGGAGGTTCCAATGCCCAAAGTGTGTTTACTTTCAATCTGAACATTAGTAAAAATGGCAATTGCCAAAAGAGGAAAAATACCTCTATAATACTTGTTTCAATTAATTAACAGAGCCCCCATTAGAGAAACATTAAACTTATCACATTTCTTCACTAAAACATCATCTATGAGCAACTGCTATAATATTTTGCTTTAATCTATGCAAGTTTATTATAACTGAAATTTAATTTTAAAATAAGCTCTTAGCCAAGTACCCTAACAAGAAATTATCCTTCTATTTGAGGAGACACTGTCTGAAACAGAGATGGTTTATACAGGAATCCTTTCCCTAACAATTAAGTAATTTCAGCAATTTCTCATTGTTTTTCCCCAGAAGATTTTAGTTTAGTTTAGAAAGGATTATTTCTGCTGGGTAGCTATTAAGGGATGGAGAACTTATTAAGCTATTACTACCATAGAGTCTGTTTCCCTCATTTACTCTACCTTTGATTTTTTTCCAATATTTTTAACTCTTGCACAATTAGTTCAAAATACTTAGTTAAATGTATACACTTATTTATAAGCTTGAAATACATATTGATGTCTTAAAAGATTGCAGCCTGACCTTTATCATAGGAAAACCCAAACATGAAGAATAATCTCACACTTAAGAGAATATTAGAAATTTAATAATGAGAATAACTGCTTATTTAGCTGTGTTATTTCCTCATTAAAACAGTATGAAGAAAAAGTGCCTTCATTATTAACCTGGTTAAGGTTTTTAGGAGAAAATAATTAGCTCAGACTCACTTTGTACAGAATGTTTCTCACACTGAATCAACAAAAATCCACTAAATAGGAATAAATGAATTTATCACAGCCTGTGAGTTTCAGTGTCAGTGATCAAAGCCTCCACAATTTCCTTTTGTTAATGATTGTTATTGAATGTTGGCTGGTAATGAAGAGTGGATCTTCTTGCAGGTTGGAATGACAAGATGATTCATTTCCTTTGTCCAAATAATGGTACATTTTGGGTTTGGTGGTATCTAGATTCTGACACTAATAAAGACCTTTCCTGGTGGATGAATGTTTTATGTGAGAGTGCGTATTCTCCTTGTGTTGTAGAAATCTGGAGTTGTGTAGTATTATCCAAGAAAACCAGAAAATTTTCTGTTTACCAAAAAATTATGTAAAGCTCTGTACTTGTTTTCATCTTATTTCTCATTTCTTCTTCAGCTTTTTAGCACTATAAACCATGATGGCCTTCTTTCAATGAAGTTTGATTCATTCTAAAAATTGGGGTTTATTTGCTTTTCCTATTTTTGTATATTGTCATATATGTACAACCACCTCAGATAAAAAGAAAAACAGGGTTTCAGGATATAGAAATGAAGTTTGGTTAAAAGCTAATTAGTAGCTAATTTATCTGTTGTCTTTGCTGCTTCTTTTTTCTCAATTCTAAATGCTAATTCATATGCTATGAGACAAACATTGTTAAGGATACTGGGTTTAGACATCTTTATTGGCTAGGAAATGCTATTGATTTTGTTTTTCTCTAAAATGTCTGGCTCTCTGCATTCAGGTTTCTCATTGACCATGAGATCTATGTGCTCTGCAGTGCTGCAACACAGCTTGGCAAAACAATTGGTTTGTAACTGTCAGAAGAACTGTGGAAAATTAAATGTTTATTACAGAGTGAAGCAATCCTGTTATTCATATTGTAGTCGTATGAGGCAATGCAATCTTCTGATTTTGATGAAGACTTATGGAGCCTAAAAATAGCTCATCCCCAGTACAGAAAAATATGTGAAAATATACAGTCTATCCCTTAAATCCACAGCATTAAGTTAAATTAATAGAAGTACTTGTACTGTACATGATTGAATCCATGAGGGATAGAGTGTGATACTGTATATTTGCCTAAAAGCTCACTCTGACAGCAAAAACAATGTACTGCACTATGTTTCTTTCTTATCTAATGGAAAGAATAACACACAGAGGCTCAATTCTTGTAATGAAAACCCCTACATTAATTTTATTTTTTGATGTGTCATTGTAATTCAAGAGATGTTTTTAATCTCAGGATTGCTAGGGCACAATAAACCATTTAAAAAGTATTTGGCAAAGATCCCTGTGCTTAGCAACAGCTCCTTTCATTTAAAACTGTTTTTTGAACCCAGCTATTCAAAGCTTTGTTCCACTTATTAAAATAAAGTATCTTACTTCAAACAAGTATTTCAGAGAATATAATCAAGAGGACAGTGTTCAAATACAATGCAGAGAAAACATAAAAGGTAGCAGCATGAAAACTCAAATACTTTGTGTATGTTTCCTTGTTTTTCATTAAGAAAATCTCCATAAAGATATACTCATGTGGGGTTTTTTTTCCCTCTTGCCATTACAGGGTATTTAATGCTCCATTTCTTACCATATTCTGAAATTCATTGCTAGATTTAAAGTAAAATTAGCTGTGCAGTATTTTAGTGAATGAGATATTGAATTAAAATAGAGTATTTTGTAGTCATGGGTGATGGAAAACAGCAACAGAAAATATAAATATAGAATGAGGTCTACTTCTTTTGCTTCTTGCTTTGTACTCTTAAGTGACCTAAACTGCTTATACTGTGCAATATATTATGGTGAAAGCTCCACTTAGCAATGATGTATATCTCTCCAGTTTCATTATGCAAGTTTACATTGACAGTTTATTTCAGCTTTTGGTGAATATCATTTTCACTTTTAATTCTGCCTTAATTTTGTTTGCTTTCTTGATCAAAAGCATTGCCAAGATAATAATGGCTCTAGTAACAATGCCAACACAGTTTCCTTTCATGAGTGAATAGATGTAGTTCATTCTTTCGTGGTTCTTATTCCATAGCTCAGAAAATAAAGGAGGGTGCAGCATGAAGCATCCTTTTCTGTGAAGAGGATTTGAAGGATGCTGAGTGCCTTTTAGAGAGCCCTAGGCATACCCAGTTCTCTCTGAAGACAGGTTGAGGTGAATGTTGGAGAAGGCTGAACATAAGAAATAATTCTTTTGCAGAAGATGTTTCAATTTCAAAATTTTGTTCTGAATAGAAATAAGAACCCCATACTTGAAAATTCTCAGACAAAATATGACCCTGGGTGTGATAGCTCTGATCTACTTCCTCAGGCTGGGGCTCTGAAGGTTGCAAGCACAAAACTTCTGCACTGTCCCATGGGTTAACAGGAAACTATCTTGATCATCCTGGAGGTAACTGATAGAGTGCTTGTGGCCAGCCAGAGATTCAGTCTGAATACCTGGATAGGAGCTTTCAATATTGATATGTGTACATGATACAGAATAACTTTTTCAGGATGGCCATGACTGTATCATCAGAGTAATTTTTCATCTCACATTGTGTGGGCAGAAAAATGGTTATTTCAAAGTTGTTAAAAAGCTAATCTATTCTGATAAGTTCTTGTATCTTGCATTGATATAGCATCTTTCTTTTTTTTTTTTTTTTTTTCTTTTAATTTTACATACCAAGTTGGGAGCCTTGACATTTATTGGGCCCCCATATTTTTCATTTATATTCTCTCTAGTCTTCACCATCTGTTATGACAGTAAATAAGTTTCAAATAAGCCATATCTTCCTCAGCATGAGTTGCTTTTTCTGCAAAAAAAAAAATTAAAGTTGCAGTTGGATGTGATATTTGAAGTCACAGCTTGTCTTCAAATATTTAGTAGCGTATCCCTGTGCCAAGGAATATCAATCTGCCATTTGCCTTGCTTACAGTATAATAAAGATTATCCATTCTCTTCTTTCATAGATATGTCAGGGCTTTTAATTACTATAGTTCAGGTTGTAGCTTTTTCCACAGGCTTTTACCATTTTACTTTGACTTAACATGATTTCTTCTTTTCTTTTTTTGGGCATTAAATTCAAAAAGGAGGACATAGTGTCTTTATTTTGATTAATAACCTCTGATCTTCTCTCACAAGTAAATTACTTGGCTATAACAACAGCCACTTTTGTTGTTGTTACCTTCACTAGTGGTTGGTGGCTACTTCAGATGTCAGTACCCAACTTTAAGAAATTCAGTAGAAGACTTTTTTTTTTCCTTAAACTGAACTTGGGCATGGGGATCAATTTGAGGAGCCACATGTAGTTTATTTTTTCATCTTTATCTTTTGATCTTTATTTAATGCCATTTACACTCCAGCAAGAAGGGATGTGACTCAACTTTTTCAGATTTTTCCAAATTTGTGTTTCCTCAATTATTAATATTGTGTCACATGGAGACACTTTCTGAATAATGGTGCAAAATCAGAGATGGTTTTTTCCTAATTTTCTAGTAAACTGCAACAAATATACTCTTGAAAATTTCTGAAGTAGCTCCTCTAACAAGGAAATATCCCCCCCTGGAAGTATTGCTAGAACAGTGGACACTAATGTTTTCTTTTGGATTGTGTTTTTTACATTCTTTTAAACTGTTCAACAGGTTTTATCTAGTCTGTGAGCTTTCCAGATATGTTAACAAATATCCTATGATGTATCACTATTCATAATTGTTTCTTCTCTCCTCAATCTGTGACTTAATATTCTGTGGTTCCAGCTTTTCCCAGGCCAAAGTATCTTTTTAGTATCTTCTTTCAATACTTGTGAAGGCTATAAATATAAAAACAGGTGAATTTTAAAATATGCTTTTTTTGTTGGTGTTTTGCTCTGTGGTACCAACTGATACTTTCAGAATGACACCCAAGGTGCTACAAGAACTAAGCAACAGCTTCACAGAACAAAAGGAGTTGAGGTTGACTGCAGTGGGATTTGTGTGAAAAGACTTGGGCAACTTCAGCAATAGCTGCAACATTCATTATGCAAAGGTACTTTTGAGTAAAGAAAGAAAGTTTATAGCATTAAAATAAAGTCTGTGTTATAGCCAAAACTGATGCACAATTAAGATTAACCCTTTTGTTTGCAAGAAGACTTCACTATCACTTTGATATTCATAAGCTTCTTACTATAACAATAAAGCTTTTATCTTTATGTATGCAATTGTTTTTCCTTTTTACCTGTAAATAGAGTAATTGCACTTTTTTACGATTTTCCAGTATTAGATTAATTTTATAGCATGTTCTGAAATTTCATTCTCTTTCAGCATCAATCTTTGTTTTCTTTTTATTACGGAATTATACTTACAAATAACATCATTTCATAACAATAAACATAAAACTGTAATGCAATATAGCAGTTACAGGTTTATAGAGTAAACATTTCATTTGAAAGAAAATTCCACTAGCTTGTACTATTTCATGGAAGTGGCAAGGTCAGAAACTCTGAGGGTTAATAACAAAGCCATTTATATCCTAAGATATGGGGGAGAAATACACAGGGATCAGTGAGTACACTTGAGAGAAACCATAGAAAGAGGATATCTTTTCTATAGTTTATCTTTTTTGGAGAATGGGTCTTGGATAAAGCACTGATTTTCAATTTAGAGTTAGTGTAGGATGCAGGGTACGTTGTATCAAAGCCAAATGCTGTTCCACAGAATTCAGTTTCTTTTACCTTATGTTCCTGAGTGCCAGGTATTTCAAAGGAGAATTAAAAATCTCCCCACACTGCTTTTGCAGACTAAGCACACTTCTAGATAGCATAGAAAGATGACAAAAATGAAACCTGGTGATTAGTGCAAGGCAGGAGCTATTTAATAATTTCTTTTTTGCCTTGGTAAAAGAATCAGGAGACTTTTCAGAGATGCAGGATGGAATTTAGACATCATCATTTAGACAATGATGAGGAAATTCATAGGGAATTTGGAGCAGGGAAGGGTTTTTGTCTTGGATGAGGAAATCTATGAGTTCATCATTTACCAAATGCTCTACTCACTTCATACATGTTTGCTCACCAGAATGCACTGTGCTAGATTTTTCTGGCTTTCCTTTACAGCAGCTCCTTCAGCTTACATCATACTCTCCCAAAGTTTTTCTCTACCACCCATAAAAGCATTTCTTGTAGCTTCAGTTGAAAAAGCTGTAGTTGATTTT
This sequence comes from Turnix velox, assembly GCA_013400935.1. Lineage (NCBI taxonomy): Eukaryota > Metazoa > Chordata > Aves > Charadriiformes > Turnicidae > Turnix > Turnix velox. The sequence goes on from VZTY01004615.1 coordinate 136,976, forward strand.
TTTTCTAGGAATTTGCAGACCAATTTGTGTTTTGTTTCTTTTATAACACATCCAATTATGTAAAATCTCCCTGCTTTGGCAAACTGATTTTTAGTGATTCTACTTGTATGTCACAAAAAAAAAAGGCTCATCCACCTAATTTTCTTGATCTGTTGTTCTGCAGTAGATAGTCATCAAGATAAATGCATATGTTCTTTATCATTGTTTGTAATCTTGCTCTTTACATTGCTGATCTTGAAGCAAATATATAAAGTGTCTTCTAACGTAGAAAAATGATGCAAGAGAAGAGACCAGTTCAGGCAGAACTATAGAGTGCTATCCTTCAAAGTCGAGCTCTTGTTGGCTTAATTCAGCTGTAGGAGCAAAGAGGGCAACCTTATAATGTTTGCCCTTTGAAATGCTATCTTTCAAAGGTGACCTTTAAGCTAACTTGTGTCCTGACAACCTAGGTCTTCAGCACGAGATCCTTTTCTCTGTCAGACTCTCCCAGATGATACCTTCTCTGCCTTTCTTCAGAATACTGTCTCCTTCTGATTTTGCCCATCCTGCCTCATTACTCTCCCCTAACTCATGCTATCATTCAAGTCAAATAGAGTTAGTGGACTACTCCCTTTCTCTTCCCAAGACTTCTTTGAGTTTATAATTCTGTTGTGTTCCTTATAGACTTTATTCCTCCTTAGGTTAAATATTATTCTCTCTGGCAAAAAAAACCACTCAAGGATGTTGTAGTACTATGAGAAGATGTGGAGTCCTGTAGCACTGCACACACATTCTGGTTCTTAAGCAAACATTAACCATGAAGTTAATTAGGAAAGAGCTCAAGCACACTCCTGACCTCGCAGGAGTAAAGTAAGAATGTGACAGCATACAAAATTAGGCAATACTTTATTAAATGACATGGATGGTTTCCAAGAACAGAAGATTACCAAATCAGCCATTGCCATCTCTAGCCACAACCATTGTGCAGGTTTGCTCATGCTTATCCAGGCTGTGACTAATGCAGGTGTTTATAATCACAGCTTTTAGGAATTCATGCAGCTGTTTGCTTGGCTTTTGGAGTTCTGAAGTTCTGCATTTTAATAAATGAGCTACAAAACATGGAAGGCAGATTCATATGAATGAAGATGAAAATTCAGTGAGACTTTTTATAATAGATCATGTCTGTATTACAAATTTCAGTAGTTCTTTTTAGATTCTTCAAAAGTGTTGAAAAGTGTGCTGGATTTGCTTCGTCATAGTCACATCCACGCTGTTACCATGGGCTGAATTATTAAGAACTACTCTTGCTGAAGAACCTTCCTTGTGTTCTCACCTTAATCCCTGAATATGCTTCCTTAGTGCAGCAGGTTTGTACACTGCATGTGAGATGGAGTGGTCCAGGACATGCCTGTTGTGATGTTTCTGGAAGCCTGACTGCCAATGCCCTTCCAGCAGTCTGTTCTTGATTCATCTGCACTGTGCCATGTCCTGAGGTCTGTTCCTAGTTGCTGGGAATTAGTAGACCTTTATCAAAAGGACAGTCAGAGAAGAAAGGGCCTAAAAGGCCCCGTGGGATTTTCAGCTTTGACTTCTGCATTTTTCCATTGCATTCCTAGGGGCTGTCAGCACTTTGTTCCTGATTAGTCTGGCATCTGAGTGAAAGCCACTGCTATCTCTGTGCTTCTCCTTGCTTTTCTGTACACTCTTGTGTTCTTGCCTTGCCAGTGTATTTTTTTATCTGTACAATTGTTTCTTTTGTTGAATTCAATATGCTTGTTTCTCCAAATGACAGCAAAACTGGCATTTTCATGTACTTCCTTATTACTTCATCAATCACTGGAAGAGGACATTGACACAGTGTTTTGGGTAAACCAAGCTGGTTTTATTATTTTGCCTTGTACTATTTCCCACTATTCCCATTGGATTGGAATAACTGAGATTTCATGGGCCTAACCATCTCAACTAATGTTATGAGCTAAGCAGCATTTGTTGGAGAAGTTGTTCATTTTGTATTCAGCTTATTCTTCTTTTTGGCACAGATGTGACACAAAGTGCATTAATAGAAACTGTTGAGGTTTTCTCTCAGTGTATGACTTAAGTTCTTGGATTATTATACTTCAAAGATTTTATTTGGGGTTATTTTTAATGAGAAGATAGGTAGGTTTTTTATTTGCTATACATAGTAACATATGGAAAAAAAATGTAAGGATTTGCAGGATGATATGAAGGGAAGAGATAAATGGAAAAAGCAGCAGAGAATTTACAAAAGATCTGAATAGAAAGAACTCCTTTTTTGGCCAGGATGGTCTCTGACTCTTAGATATGAATTCATTTGTTAGATGCACTAAAGGCAATGTGAAGACTGAAAGACAAATGGCTAAGATGAAGTCAGAACCCTGCTCCCTGGAAGTTAATAGAGTACTGTCACTTGCTGGAGCAAGTTTATACACAAAAAGTAGCTGAGGAGTTGTATTGTAGTACCAGCAGTGTTTCAAGAAAAGGACTTACAGCATATATGCTGCTAATTTGGGAATTTAGGGGAATTGTGGAAAGTGAGATGTGCTTTTTCTTATGAAAATATAACAATGACTACCCAAAAATGTATCTTTAATACAAATTATATTATAAAGATGAAAGTTTTTCTGTTAACACCAGAGTTTGAAATAGTTTTTGTTGTTTGCCATGATGAACAGTGACCACTTAGCTTTACCATGTTTCCAGCTCTTTTGATAGTATTGATAGCTTAAATAAATCTTTCGCTCTCATTTATGATTATTTTCTTTAACAAATGCTGCTGAAAAGCTAACAATTTTTTTTTCAAACCATATGCAACAACCATAATCTATATGACCATGATAAAAGCAAGTAAAATCTGTAAGTTTTTCATAGTAGTGCACTGTCTAGTCATAGGTATCTAAAAGATCTGTCTGTATTCTTTTGCAAACAGATTTGTAGTTACAGAGACCTGCTTATGGAAAGCTCAGATGTCTCTTCTTCTTCACAAGCCCAAGGGTTGGAATGGAAGCAATGAACTGCTGTGAAAACACACTGTGGTGTGTAGTTTTGGGTAGATTTTGTCCCTTGTGGGATCCGTCTGGTGTTCCACACGCACAGCCAACTCCCTCGGCCATTGCAAAGGGAGTGGGGGGACCACAGGCACTGAACAAAGATTATTCTTCATGAGTAATTTTCTTGCCTGTCGTTTTTTGGATAAGAAGCAATTTTTAAAATGTGTTGTCAGAAATCCATCCCTTATGCAATAAAAAACTCAAAAGCTGTGCCTGATGACATACAAGATGTCCAGATCTGCATTGGCTCCTTCTCTGCAATCTGTTTACAAAAGTTAAAAAATGCAGCAGAACGAGTTGATTTGTAAAGGTGCTTTTTTGAATGCTAAATTTTATCTGCTGAACTGAAACACTAGCATTTGTTTTGTTTCACTGCACAAAAATCTTCTGAAACAAGTTTTAACATAAATGGAAGCATAAGATTAACATGTGTAGAAAGAAAGAATAAATTGCATAGTCTGTTCTCCCCTACTCTCAATGGAAGGAGTTCTATGAATTAAGGAAATTATATACTTTTCTGTGTTTTCTCTGGTAAGCTTTATTATTAGTGAATGAAAAATATCTGAAAGTGTTCAATTAGTATTTTCTAGTATTATTTATATTAAACTGTTGCATGGATTTTTTTTGTCTGATAGAAATCCCATATCAAAAAGTCTTCTCGAGTTACCAAAATATTGATTACTGATACATTTGAAAAATGCTTATGGAAGAGATTTCAATGCTATATTTTATCCTCAATGAGTGATCTGCTTTTTAGAGATGCTGTGTACCTCATTTGCCATTGATTTAAGCTGAGCTAAAAGCCTTAGCATATCTGAAAACTAATTCAATAATTTTATGCTCCCCTTGGGAAGTCTTTAAGCCTGTGGGAGGTTGGAAATTCCCAAATAATTGTTAGGAAATGTTGCAAAAGGAATAAATTCTGCCTCGGGTTTGTAGAAATTCCAATTAATAGAGCATATAGAGTCATGTATCTGCTCTTTCTAACCACAATTATCTATGTTAGTTTTGTTAGCATGGCTTTAAATTTCTGGAACTACATTCTGTTGAGCTCACTGCATGTTTTTTTTTAGTTGCTTTTAGTAGTTTCCCTTTGAAGTACAGCTCTCCACTTTTCCCTCCAACATCTTACATGTTTGGGGACCGTGCATCCACCAGGATACAAGGTAAGAGAACCCTCACGGGGCCAACTCCTTGAGACTACTTGAGGAAACAGCTGCTGATGTGCTCTGCTTGTTGCCTGTCATGCTGATTAATAGTGTCTTGGTATTTCCTCAGACATCCCTTGCTGCCTGTGTTGTTGTGTAGTCACAGTTGGAGTCAGAGCTCACTTACTGCTTCTGTTCTCTGTCAGCACAGGGAGCCTCTTCTGCACCCACTGCTCATGAGCTGCACCAGTACAAGTGAAATAACAACAATCATTCTGCTTACCTGTGTTAAACAAGTACAATTTTTAAAGTATTTTCTGCATGGACTGAAACAAGATTTTAACAGTACCCTCAGAGGTCCTGTTCTCTTTAAATTTCTTCTGTTTGGAGGCAGAGTTTAAGCTTCTGAAAAATGCATTCTGTCGCAATATACTCCAGCCAGCCCCTTCTGTTGGGCAAGAGTCTGCACGTCTCTCTGCGTGACTGTGTCTGCTGTCCCCACCAAATTTATTTTAGCATTTCTACTCTGTAGCACTGTGGCACAGGAAAAAAAACGTGGTCTACGTTTCTTTCTCCAAATTTTTTTACGTATAATAAAAATTCCCTTTTTTGTTATCCAAGCAATAATGTGATTACTGGTCTGTGAGGGAGGTTTTTTGTTTGGTTGGGGTTTTTTTTGAACATTGCATGACATAGTGCTATTAGTGTTTTTATGGAGTAATGATGATCAAAGTGGAAACTGCATTCCAGTGGCAGGTCACCTCTAGGTTAAGAGAGGAAAATACTCTTTATTTTCTCTCTTGATTGCCTACCATGGAAGCAATAGCTTCTAAATATTCAAGTAAAGCTTTTTGTACTGAGTAGTAATCTGAAATATGCTTGATAAGGAACACAGAGAAAAGAGTAAATATGTGGGTAAAAAGCAAAATTATTTGCACACAAATAAAAAGTATGTTTGGATGTAAACAAGTTCTAGATGATGGGCTCTAGACAAACATCAGCTCTGTCATGCTTGAGCATTCAAGTTTTCACTATTACTTCTGTCAATATCGTGATTTTGTAGGTTTTGTGATAACTAGACAAGTTTCATAATAAATGGTACACAAGTCAGCAAGATATTTTTATTCTCTAAGTAATTATCATGTGTTCTAACCATACTCTTTCACAAATGTGTAAAACTATTAACTCAGGGGCCAACAAAGTATCAACAGGATGGGGGTCTTTTTGAAAGGTAAATAATACATTTCATTTCTTTCTAGAAGAAATTAAAACATGCTAAAATTAATATTTACAAAAATAACCACTTTGATTAGATTAAAATCAGACTTTCTCAATCTACCTGTGGAAACATATTAATGAAATGGATTCTTTTCTGGACTGGATGACAGGCAGATTGATATGTCAACAGCAAAAAGAGTTGTTGCCATCAATGTGTCTCTCATTGCTAGACAGTGATTTACCACTGTCCAACAAGTCTGTTGGCTCAACTTTCAGGCTGAATAATTCAGCAGAATGCATTACACAACAGGTACTTTTTGTTGTGATACACAAAGTCTTTTTTCCAGTAGAAGTATTACACCTTGAACCATTATCAACCAGTGCCTCTGCTTGTGCAGGGTCCCCTAAAGTCACCATCAGTCCCACATGCAGTTCTGCTGTGAGACAAGGTTTATCTCAGGAAATGGAAAATCCTTGACATCCCAAATCCTCATCTTCCTTTCCTCTGTTTCTGAGCCATAGTCACAGTGTTATCAATGGGGAGCAACATCAATATTACCAGCACAGCCTAAGAAAATCCTACAAACTAAAAAGTTATCAAAACCCCCAGCATTAGTTACTATAAAAAAAAATAAAACATGGACTGAAAAAGAGATTGGAGAAGTTTACCTCACACATAAATGATTTTATTGTAATTCAGCCATCCCATCTGTTAGAGCAAAATTGAAAGTTTACAATAGAACATATGTGACTTGAGGAGTGTGTTTCTCCTTTTATCTGTTCAAGTGTTATAAAAACAATCATGCTGTAGTTGTCATAGTAACTCCCAGGGATTAGGTTTTTATTAAATAAAATGTTTTATATGGAAAACTATTAGGTGATAGCATCATTTTCCACATTAATGGAATTATTGTGGAAAATATATATCATTTCAGGACACTGTGAATGTTCTCAACCATCTTTGATTGCCCACTGAGAAATGTTTCAACCAAGTATTGGGAATTCCCTTCTGTAGCAGTTCATCTGTGTGTTAAGTTCACAATCACTTTTTTTTTTAATAATTTTACCTGTTGTACCTCAAGCTTTCTATTCATTCTCCATCCTCAGAACATCATTCACTCAGTGCTAGTAAATATGGTAGTTAAATTTCTATTCCAATCTAAATCTAAATTTGTTTTCTCTTTTTTGCATAGTTTCTGTTATGGCTGATGGATTCCTCAATCATAACACTAGAAAAACCTGACTTAGAGAAAACAAAGACCAAAAAGTAGTGCTTTTTTTCTTTCCTACTAAGCTACACTTGATTTTTCAGAAGAAATGCACAACTGAATTTATCAAAGCTTCTGCTATAGTTGTAACAGCCATGGAGTTAGTGAGACTGCAATACCCTAAGTTTTCTCATAGCATATTAAGAGAGCATTTCTAAAAACCCCCAAACATTTAATAGACATTTATTGTGAAGACTTTTTGCCATAAACCTCTACATTAATTTTTTAGTATATATTAGTGTTCTGCCAAATTTTTTCCTTTTCCTCTCTCTACTTTCTGTGGACTTTAAAACTATTGCCTAGGGGCTTTTCAAGAGAAATAAACTTAATTTATAAAATACCAGCAAAAAGGGTAAATTTTGGCATTAAATTAAAAGACAATGAATCACTTTTTTGCTGTTAAATTAATTATCATCAAAGGTTTCATTAACAGCAGATTTCTTATCAGCAAAGTCAACAACTGATTTGGAAACTGGACAATTTTCTCCCATTATCAAAAAAGAAAACATTTTAAGGTCCCTTTTTCTCACTTTGTCGTTTCTAGAAGACTAACCACAGCATGCAGAGTGTGATTCAAAAGTCCTCAGATCTCTTCTTGCCTTCTTTGTTTTAAGGGAAGTTGGAAAATGTGATATCAAAATACAATCTGTATGTTAACTTGATTCTGTCTAAAAATTAGCTTCTGTACATCATTAGTGCAAAAACATTGATTTTAGGATGATCATTTGAAACAAAATTGTTTTGTAAATAATTATCTAATGATTATCCTTCTGTCTGCTAAAATTTCTCCTCATGTTTATATGACATTACTTTAAATAATCTTATTTGGCTTACTTCAAAATATTCTGCCCACTAAAATTTCAGCTTAACTTTTACTGGCAAGTTTGGGCTGTTCACTATTTTATCCATTAAATGAGAACAACAACAAAAAAAAGATAATCAACAAAACACACACAGCAGGAACCACAACCTCTTTTTATTCTGTTTCTGTTGTTTCTATTGTCTCATTTTTGGAGGTCATTTCAAAGACCAGAAATTCTGCATAAGTTATGAGTGTGAGTTACAAATCCTCCATGAGGTGTGAATTGCAGTGTAGCTGTATGTTACAAGTAGCAGTACTATGTGTAAGCAGAGAAATATCTGATAGATTGACAAAGAAGTACAAATCATGTTTTATTCTTCTGATTTTTAATAATTTAAAGGAGATCTCAATAAATTTTTTTGTCTTGAAGACATTGGAAGTCCAGCAAATGGAAATATTGATATAATGAATTTTTCTCCCTTATCACATTAACAGTCACAACTGATCATTGATGCAGTTTTAAATGTGTGCAGTGATGTATTTTTTGGAGGAGGGAGGGTCACCTCTGGTGTAGGGTACTTTTTAAGCTTCTTGGGATGCCTTTGGAAGAAGAGTGCCTTGTGAGATTTAATTGATTCATTTCTATTAATTCATCCAGAGATAACATGGCAGTATTGCTTATACAGTTGAGGATACAGAGTCAGATGGGGTGGAGCTGCCACCTTATTCATTGCACAGGGATGGATGCAAAGGGTCTAGGAGGTTTGTGGGTTGTAATTATCCCTAGTAATTTAGGAATCCATTTACCTTCTGTGGATGGAGATACAGTTTAATCAAATCCAGTGGTAAATCTGCCTTTATTAGGCTCATTCTGTAGGCTATTATGTAGGTGTTAACATTTAAAATGCTCCTGTAATAAGATTCTTCCCAGGTGAACAAGCACAGGGTTGAATTGTAAAAAAAGATTTTTTTCATTAATGACCAACAAATTAGTTTTTTCTTTTGAAACTGTATTTTTTTGAAGACTCTTAGCACTTATAATCCAGAGTTATGATTTCCACATACTGTGCTTGAAAATTAGTAGCTGAAGCCTCATTTGTTCAATGATTAACCAAAACATTTAGGAGCTAAAGAGTAGCAGCTATGTATTTTTCCAGGTTTGCCCTTAATTACTTCAAGTGAAAGGATGCAAACCCAGCTCACTTTATAGATCTTTGTTCGTGTTCATTTGATCCCCTTTTCTATGTATGTGGAAACCTCTGCATTAATGTTATAAATCTCTTTAGGATTCAAAATAGAAATAAAATTGATTTATCCTTATTATTATTAATTATATAGCAAGTGTATTACCCAATTGAATACAAGTCAGCTCAGCTTCCACAGTAATATCTACTTTCATCTGTACAAAAAAGAGATCTCTTTAGTAGAGATGTATTTCTGCAGACTAGCAGCAAAGATATAGTTGATGATTTGGTGTTTATTGATTACTTTTTGAATTGTAATAATTTTGGTCTGCATTTATTACTCAAATCATACTTTTACTGATGCTGCTCTTGAGAAGAGGATGTCTGCAATTAGGAGCTTGGAAGCTGAGACCTCAGTTAGGACTTCTCTCCCCTCTTGTATGGAATTTGAGAAGATTTCTGTGTGAGAGCTGGAGTCTCTGCTAGTCCCTGATTCCTTAGACATATGAGGGTGAATCAGAATGAGTAAGACAGAACCATTCCCAAACTTTACAATTCTATCAGAGCCTTAGTTTCCCTGCTATTCAAAGACTAGTCTTCCAAGTCAGGATTATAACTATTTACATAAATAGCTAATCTCACTTAAAATATAACTGCTTGTATTTTGTGTTTAGTGACTCTCCATAATACTTGATGTGTTCTGTTAACCTCTGGTTAGAGTAAAGGCACCTCTTCAGTGAGATGAACTCACCTGAGCTATTTCTAGTTCACTGGACACAAAAGATGTGGAAAGCTATAAATGGCAGCTCACAGCTATTATAACAAAAGTGATCACACCAGGAGGGGAAAGAAGGTGGAATTGAGAATAACAGAAGGTTTGAGAAGTGCATTTAGTTTTCATATGATATATTTTAAAATAAATTGAGAGTATAATATGAGTAAAGTTTCTTCTGAAAAGCTAAAGGCTGGTAGATTTATCTAATTCACTTGGTCTATCTAGCAGCTAGATGGATGTTAATTGTGTGTTTGGCTTGCTCTTTAAATCTTGAGAAAATAATAGAAATGGAAATAATGCCAGCTGGCCTCTTTGTTCCAAAGAATTAAAAAAGAAAGGAAAAAGCCAAAGATTCAATGGTGCTGATAGTTGCTTTCTGGGCAAAACCCAGCATCTCATTTCCATTTATATGTCCCTCACAGGGATAATGTTTTCAAGCTTCACCATATAAAAAGAGTCAAAATAGTTTCTCAGTTAATAAGTACCACTACTCAGCTTCTTGTGTAAAAATGAGAGCTCTTAACATCCATAATCTGGTGTCCTGCTAGAATTTGCCCAGGGAGGGGAACCTCACTGCATTTGATGTTGCAACTTGAAAGGCAGATGGTCCTGTGGGCCAGGTGTTGTGAGTTAGCATCTAGAGGCAATAAGGTGCTAATAAATGCTTCACTCCTGCCACTCATGGAATAAAAAGGGTTGGTTTAGTCAATGCTTTTTTCTTTTCTTTAATACTGATATTACCAGTGTAAGACCAAACAGAAAGAGCAGGTATTTCTTTGATTGGGGCATCAGCATTTATGTATTCTGAACTGGAAGTACATCAGAATTTTTTATATAATAAAGAGTGCATTTCAGAAATAAAAATTAGAATTAATATCTTTGTTGCACATGTTAATTTACATCTGCAGCTTTTGAGTAGTTAAACAGTTGTTTTCTTAAGAAGTAAATGGCCAATATGGATATTGTCAATGAAACAATCACTGATCTTTATTATTGTTAGGTACAGGCATTACCTATGCTAGAAATAGCATTGAAGAGTGTCAAATAAAGGGAACTTCTATTAGAAAATAGAATTTCGGTTTTTTCTGGTCAGCTAACAAAGGATTTAAGCTATGAAACCTAAGGTTCTTAAAAAAAAAAAAAAAAAAAAAAGAAAAATTTTAANACAAAAAAAACCAAAGATAAAAAAAAAAAAAAAAAAAAAAAAAAAAAAGTAAAATTTTAAAACCCCACAGAAATAGCCAGGCATCACATTTATAAAACAAACTGTATTTATCAGCTGCCAGCTTTTAAAGAAAAAACAGAAAATATCAACAACAAAGATCATATTTTTAACAATTACAGTGAATTGCAACAGGTAACAAGTATGATTAGCATTTTCTAAATGCATAGAATTTTTAACTCTCTTTAAATACACACTAGAAGAACAGATGGGGAGAAACTTTTTTAGAAATCTGCTGGATAACTCTTATTGAGAGCTACTTGATTAAGTCACTATCAAAGCCTGTTTAATCCAGTGGGATTGGATCAGGTATCCCTTCAGGTTTTTTTCCCTTCACACCTCTAACTATTTTTAGCTTTATGTACCCTCATTTCATTGAACAAGTAATATGGATAGAAGAAATTTTCATGCACCACAAGAACTTTATAAAGAGAAATTTAAACTGCACAGTGGGGAATTTTTTTTTTTTTAAATTGCTAATGAATTAATCATTCTGTTATGAGATCTTGGAATTATTCCTTATGTAATTGTTCTAGTGCAAGAAGCCATGGCCACTTTTTTTTCCTAGAGTTAAAAGAATGGATTCTTTTGGAAAGGAATGGATTAAATTCAGCCTTCTGAGTGCACACTGCATAAGCCATGGGGGAAAAAAGACATCATTTCTTCTGCAGCACCCTGAAAGCCAATTCTAGCAGTGCAACCAACAGCTAAGATTGTGAGTAATGAAATGATCTTTGATTCTCTGTATCCATCCTGTTGGTAAGGTGATTCTCAGCTGCTTTTTTTGCTTTAATGCACAGCATATTTTTCCAATTTTAATTACTATTCATGCCTGGTCTAGTGGGAGGTGTCCCTGCCTATGGCAGGGGGGTTGGAACTCTATGATCTTTAAGGTCCCTTCCAACCCAAAATATTCTATGATTCTATGAGTCTTTATTGCTCATCAAAGCTTGAATGTAAAGTCCAAAGATTTTGAATGCTAGACTCAAATTCCCTCCTACTCCCACCCCTCAGACACAGTGCAGGCTTTTTTAGGATCTTTTGTGTCTTGTAAAAGTTGTCTTTTGGGTGCTCTCAGATTATGTTATTCATTTTGTGGAGATTTTTGTTCTTTTTTCTTTCAACCTGCTTAAAATATTTGTGGTATTTAGCACTAAAAAAATTCTGTAACTTTTTTTTGTTAAATTATTTTTCCTTCAGGTGAAACACAAGCAGAGCAAGCATCAGTTTAAGGTGTTTCTGAAAGCTCTGATGCTCTGTCATCATCCTCAGAAATGTTACACATGTATTTTTGCATAATGACAGTAGCAAAATACTAAGTATGTGTCACTTTTTCTTTCATATTTTATAGAAACCTTTTTTATGTAGTACCACTATTGTCCCAAAGAAAGCCTCTAACTACAGTCTCTAAACCTTTTCTATTTGCAACCTTTTCTCTGTGGCATAATATTTGTTGGAGGAGAGATAAGAAAGTGCTTTTTAAGGCTTGTTTATTGTAAAGGAAAAACAAAGCAGTAAAACCCAACACATAAAAAATGAGAATTGCTATATAGTTTAATGAATATTTTGTGAAAATAATTTTCTATTCTCCTACAAATTCATGATAGCAGCCCCGCTGGCTGCTTGTACATGATTTATCATGTCAGATTATATTGCAGCAAGCAGACTATATACCCTTTGACCTTGAAGACTCCTACTACACTGCTATAAATTTTGCTTTCTTAAAAGAAGAGACTGAAAATGCCCTTTCATTTAGACAGTTACTGAGCTTAAATACCTAGGAAAATGAGATTTTGTTCTTTCTATTCTGCTTTGTGTTAACAGATGATATTTTGCCATTTTGAATTTATGTGTAAAAATATTTGGAATTTTTTGCATCTCTGTCTTGATGTGTGTGTCTACAGCTAAGTGTTATTTTCAGCACAAATGTATGGCCCACGTTAACAGAGCTTTCTCCAGTGCTTGCTGAGCTGTGAAGTTCTCAGAGCAGCTTCTTTCAGAACCTTTTTTTTTGACAATTTCAGCTCCAGCATTGTGACAAACTAAGAATTGCTGCTACAAGCTGAAAACCTGGGAAGATACCTTGTGAAACGAGGAAGCCTGATTTCTTGCAAACAGCTGTCTTAATTTCACATTGCTTTCACAAAATAGAAGACCTGGAACTAAAGTTTTCCTTATGCCCAGTACTTTTTCTTTGCCCAGCAATCAACAGGGGTTGGAACTAGATGATCTTTAAGGTCCCTTCCAAGCCAAATCATTCTATGTTGGTATCAGACAACTTCAACAGCCTCTAACTACTTGCTGAAGAAAGCATGCTGTGACAGGTGAGCAAAGGTTTTATAGTGTAAAAACTATTATTTTATGAAGTAAAATAAGGGAATGGAGTGAAAGGAGGAGGTTTGAGGCTGAGGATCCCTAACTGGAGGCATTTTCCTGTAACCCTCACAGAACAGCACTGTCCAAAAGTGCTGTTGGAGGCAAGAGATTTCCACTGCATTGACAGAAAGAGCTCTGACTTTTTTGTTACACCCTGAGGAAGACTGTTTTGATTAAAAATATTCACACATTGCCTGAACTTAATCTCCTGACTTCACTATCATCTATTTTTGGTTAAAAAATTTTAGGACAGAACATGTTAAGTATTATAATGGGGTTCACTTAACAGAGCATACCATAAACAGCAGCAAAGAAAAAAGTTATATTTATCTATTACCTCTTTAAGGAGCAACTAAAAATATGTTTATTATTGTAATGGAGTTAGGGAACTCTCCTGCTTTTTAATTTGCTTTCACTAATTCATTAGCAGATACTTTAACCTTAATCGCCAGTCCCCGTGGGATCCATGTGCTGTGCCAAAACAGATTTCTCATAGGCAAAATTAATTTTCTACAAATAACTTCCCTATTTTTCCTAATTCAGGAGCACCAGAAGGTAGCACAGCTTTAGTGATTTGATCTCGATACATAAGATTTCAGCACTCGTTTCAGCCAGTGTTCTTGTGTATCGAATTTTCTTTTTTAGACTGTTAAATATTGGGTGTGACTTGCAGGAGGATATGATTCATTTTGATGGAACAGCTTCTAGGTATCTGTATTGGTGCTTATTAATTACTTTAGCAGAAGTGTTTTGTTCCTTCAGTTCCTCTTGAGGATTAAATACCACATAACATATGTTGGATTTTGGCAATCTTATGTTTACAGAAGTTTAAAAAATATTTTGAGCAGTTGTGCATGAAATTATTTAATATCCCTCATGAGAGGAAATGCTAACAATGTTAAACCCAAATACAACTGCTTTCTATGAATACTCTTTTCGTATCTCTTGAGAAAGTGCTGAATGAAGAATGAAATTTCCACACTCCTTTGAACTCTGGAAAATCAAGCCAGCAAGGATACCTGAAAACAAATACTAAGAGAGGAAAATGTTACACTGAAAACAGTCGAAAATAATGCATTTTGTCCCAGTTACAGTCACTAAGGAAGAAAAAAAAGTAAATTTTTTTAGAAGTGTTATCACTGAGCCAAGCAGTGTATTTCAGTGAAAGCTAAGCAAATGCACACTCTTATGGGTACCCCTCAATACTAAACCCATGCTAATGCTCCTCAACAGGAGGGAGGGTTTCTAAAAAGTATTTTACACACCTTAAGGACAGCTGCAACACCTTGCTTCCCTGTTCTGAGCTGCTGAAATTATCTGTGATCTTAAGCAAAAAAAGAAGGACCATGGGCAAAAGTAATGTATTCTTTTAACTTCATACAGGGCTGTGAAATGGCCTTTCTAGATTAAATACTTTCCTATGGAGGAGTGACTTTGTTCAGTAGGTTTGAAATATTTACTAGTCTGTCAGGTAAAGTCCCTCCCTTCCCAAATTCTAATGATACATTCCTTGCATCTCTTTATAGCTTTTTTTTTTTCAGTAGTAAAACTGTTAGGTCTTTAAAAATCTCTACATATGAAAGCTTAAATTAAAATCTTTATTATATCATAATTAACAACTGCTTCTTAATACTACTGGTGCTGTTGTATGAACCATTAGTTTAAAATACTAAGTTTCTACTCTTAGTTGACTCTATGAAAGCTGTCAAATATCTATCTGAATATTTTGCTCTTTAAAATAATTCAAAATTGGGAAAACAGAGTTGCAGAAAACTGGTAATGCCTGAGTGTATTTCTCTCTAGCTTTTGGCATTAAACACTTAAGGTGTAAAGATCTGCTATAGATTTTCTGTGTGATATTTTCCAAAATTGTATGAGTTGTTCACCATTACAATGTAATCACAAGAAGCTGGAAGGATTTATTTTAGTTGAATTCCAGAAATGAGATCATTGCAAAAATTCCTCTAAAATTTGAAGTCTTTTAAATTTTTACAGCCATTCATCTTCTTATTATGAATCAGATCCTTTTTTATATGGATGAAGTCTTTTATTCATGCCTTTGGAGAGGAAAAAAAGGAAATGGCAAAAAAAAAACCCTAAAGCATGATGTAACGTTATATTTTGAGCAGTCATTTAACTCAAGAATTTCACTTTTCTAACTGTACAGCAAGATCTATGATAAAAAAGTGATAAAATAGACTTGGGGTTTTTTTAGCTTACTACTAAGTAATTAGATTAAACTGTTATGAAATCCAAGACAAGATTGAGAAGAAAATGGGTAGCAAGATGTATCTCTTAGAGAATTAACATGTTCAGAATTTGCAGGGCAAGACAGAAGATCCCTTACTGCTGATTGTATGAATGACAAAGAGCAGCTGAGAACACACTGGAGTCTACATCATCTTTCATGAGACCTCTCAGTGCAATGAGAATGTCCCCATCAGTGCCAGAAGCTGCTAAGCTTTGGAGGAGTTTTCCCAGGTGAAGTTGCCATCAGAAATGAGTCCTTTACATCTGTGTCCCTGCAGCTTTTGGCAGTGTGACTCATAAGCAACTCACTCTGGCTCACTGTAAAGGGCAAGAAGATTTCTTCCCCAAATCTTTTGGTGGGTCTATATCACTTTTCTTGGGTAAATATTCTCATTTTCCTCTCTATAATGCACAGATCTCTCCTGTGGTATTCATGCTTTTTTGGAATGATGTAGCCAAGAGTGTTGGATTTCCTGTATATGAGCTTGGATGAGGTTGTTTTCTAATTTAGGGATTTTTGGCTTCTGTTCTTTGGCCTTCAGAAGGAAAATAATTTGTAGACAAACATGTGCACCTGGTGCTAAACAATAGGTACTAATACATTTATAAAGAGGATGGAACTACAACCCTCATACACTTGGTTTCCAGGAAAGCAGTCAGCCATGACTTGCTCTACGCCAACAGAATCACTGGTTTGTTTTCTTGTTTGCATTTATGATCATTGTTGAAAGATTTTCTGCACTGAGTTTAAAAACAAAGATAACACCTAGATAGTATCAGTTTTTAGATGCTGAAGGGAAAAGAACATGTAAATTTATAAATTTACTGTCTCCTGAAATTGTGTAAATTGTGTTTTGAGGAAAGAAAAATGGTGAAAGCCTATTTTCATTCTCCTAGAACAAGTAGGGATATAAGTACAGTTCTGTGACTGGTGTCATTAGGCATTTGTAAAAAACTTTGAATCACATTACATTAGCACATTAACAGAGTCTGGCCACTGCAGGTGCAGGTCTTCCATTTTTATGCATTTAAATTAAGTTCAAGGTGAGTAGCACTGGATCTCAAAAGTTATTTTAGATATTCTGGATATGACATCTAGTTTTTCAACACATAAACTTGGATCTAATTTATTTTCTGTAGGCACTTTTCTGTCACATCTATCTAACTCCAGTTGAAGTCTTACTCAAAAGCTGAATTATAGTGAAACTCTGGATATTATTTTCAATATTTGCTTATGTGTTTTCATTTTTCTTGAGCTATAGAACAATTATTCTCAAAACATAATCTGAAAAGACTGAAAGAAAATTCATAAAAAGGTATAAACTCACCAAAAGAGACATATGATGAGTGGGTGGGTTTTCTTTAGAGTCCATCTGTAAAACATTTCTTAAAAAATTGACACCCCACAAGTATTTGTTAGAAAGAAGGATTGTGACAATTTCCACCAATTCTGAGGTATGTCTTCAAGAACTGTGTCTTCAAATCTTAAAAGATCTGTATGTAAGAAAGTACTAGCACCTTGAGCAAAATAAGTGAATAAATAAGAAGGAAGATAAGGGACAGGAAAAATTAATTCCTTGATCCAAGTAATTATTTCAAGTTATATTTAACTAAACTTAGTGGACTGCTACACAGGGTATTCTTTGAAAGGGGAATATTCCAGATTTTAACACCCTACCGCTCTAACTGAAATACATTCCTGTATGTGAATAGTTTTCAAGTTCCATGTGACTCCAACTCCATGACACATCCTTTTTCATTTGATTCTGTCACCACTTACCTTGGAATTGCTTTTGAAGATAGTAGTAATCAGTACTAAAATTAGTAGTTTGCATATTTTCTTCTACAGAGTTGAAAAAATGAAGTGAAATAGAATTGCACTAAATGTATGTTGATAAAATTTTAAAAGTATTTCTTCCTAAGACATTCTTCTCAAAGTCAGAGACACACAATGTGTCCATTTTACACAGGCATAGGATGTAAATTTGAAATTTTTCTTCCTATGCCAACCATGTCCTATCATGTTCCAACAGCAGAATAAAATGTGTTTAAGGAGTTTTAAGGAATACTCAGGAGTCTTCTAAAACTGAAAGTATTTTCTGAAATTGTAGGCCTTCTGCAGTTCTTCACATGTCAGAGCTGGACTGTCTCACATGTAGTCATGATAGTGCTATTGGAATCTTTAGCTGAAATTATTTCTTAAGAGGGATGGATTGTTATTCTTCTAGTACTTCAAGAGGAGACCTGATATCTTAGGAGCCCTCAGTCCAGGCTTCAGCCACTTACTGGAGCCAGCATGGTAACCCCTGTGAAATTAGACTAGAGGAGACTAGTTGGGTGTTAGTGAAGGATGAAGAAGACAAAGTTAAGAAAAAACAGATGTATGAAAATTAGAGCACATTGAATTAGGAAAACCATGTCAGATAACTCAGGCAGCAGTGTGAAGCAAAGGAAGAGGAGAGTGTGATATGTATTCTGGGACTTCTTCCAGTTGTGAACAAGGAATGAGAAAGGCAAAAGGTGGAATAAAACCTTGAAAGGGAGCTACTGGGAAGAGGAGACCAGAGTTTCTGAAGGGCGGGCATCAGTGTAAAAACATGTTCTTGCATGATCAGGGGAGGAACGGGATGGTCAGTGATGGAAAATAGATTTCAGTCAGGATGAGGAAATTGATCCAGAAAGTGTGAGTGGGGCATAATTTTGTTTAGCTGTGGATAAACCAAATCAATTCATAAAGACTTGATTGTGGGTTGAATTGAAGATGATGGTGCATGCACTAAGTAGTGTTGAGTTACAGGGGGAGATATTTGAATATGTATGTCAGTGTGAGGGGAATTGACTTTGACTGTGGAGGACAAAGTGACTGAGAATTGATTTTTATTGTGGAAGGAAATTGATCCAGAGAGAGAGGGAAAATCAGTTTGATTTGTGTGTAAGGAAAGTCCCGACATTGGTAGAGATCTGATGACAGAAGAGATGGACTCTGAATTTGGTCATGACAAGATTTTGAATGGGATATGTGTAACAGTTGTTGATAAGTGTCATACATGAGATAAGATTACATGTTCTATTCTGAGAGATGACACTAGTAAGCTTCCCATCAGATCAGTATTTCATATTTAGACCAAGAATACTGGATTTAGAAAGCAGCACTACCCACAAATTGGGGGTAGAGGGAAAGAACACCCAAGAAAACCTCCACACTAGAATGCTAATATAAAGAAAATTAATAGGTCTGAGAGCTTAGTGCTAGAGTTAGCTTTCCAGTACTGGTACAAGGAGCAGAATAATGGTTTTGTCTTTCATTAAGTCTGATATAAAGGTGAATAGGAACTGAATCATGAAAAATTCCAGGATATTCACACTGTTAGTTATACTCGTGGTTGTGTTTAAGAATATGCATAGCTATCCAACACTGCTATCCTTCTAAATAATCATGCCTTTTTGAGTTTGGAAGTGTATTTCAGTGCAGAAGTAAACCTCACCCCATGAAATGAGAGAACTGAATGTGGTGGTTTTGCTCATCAATTGGAAGGAAGACTCTGAAGGAAATTGAGTAGAGGTGGTTAAATCCATCAGTACTTTGTCTTTGAAAGTTTTGATTCAGCTTCTGATTTACTAACAGACTGGCTGAGCTGTCTTGGTTTGCATTCAGGAAGCCTAAGTGTTGAATGGGACAAAGCAAAAGTGGAACTGAATCAAGAAACACACCAAATGTATTCATTGTTATCCTTCTAAGCAATAATAACAAAGCTGGGGTATTCAATGAACTAAGATATTCAGAGGCATATTTAGCAGTTGATAAAGTAGGCTGTGGAAAATTCACCCACTCAATTTGACAAATTATCAAATAACTACGATTTGATTGAGATAAAGCCATGAAACTGAGATTGGTCTTCAGGGAAGGTGGTTATGAACACCTGTAGTATTTTATTCTATAAAAGATTAGCAACTTTTTAGCAACTGGAGTCCAAATTTTCAAGCCTTGATGTATTTTACGCCATTGAAAAGCTGATAGGCTGGTTTATTTAACAATTCTGTTGACTTTCTCAAATAAAGTGGAGGTCTGTGTAGTCAAGGCTGAAAAACTCATAAAGAAAATAAAATAATTTAAGCAACTTTACTGCACTGCCAGCCATTGTATTGCTTTAAATTTGACAGCCTTCACTAGCACCTGTCAGAAAGCAAACACAAATGCAATTGCATTGTGTCATTTCATTGACAAAATCTAGCTATAACTCCAAAAAAATAGCTAGAAAAAAATAGTTAAAAAACCACAATGGTGAGTCATCTGTACAAACTGCACTGCTTATGTGCAGGTGACTCAAATACTACTATTGAAAGAGATTTCACTGTCTTCCTTTTCATTTTCTTTCACTAGTCCTGCCATTATTTTTGTCTGTCAGGATTACCTTAGTTTGTTCTCAGAGAACTGGCTTGTGTTAAAATGTTTTTTGAAGTATAATGGCAAAAAGAAGGTAGGGACATCTTAAATGCTTAAGTGGATATTCAGTCACTCAAAATCAAGATGCTTACAATTTTAGGTGGAGATTAACTGGCAGGAGAACTTTGTCATAGCATTACACTTATCATTTCATGTTGAGTTCAATGGATAGTAAAGGTATAAGCTATTACATGCCAGTTCCAAATTCAGAAAAGCTAAGAAAGGGCTCAGAATAGCTAGTTTTAAGCAGAAAGAGATAAAGCTGAAAAATGTATTATGAGTAAGGAAGATATTCTTTTTGTATAGGTTTTCTGTCATTAGGTAGTATATGGGATGTAACAGGAAATATATAGGATGTAAAAAAGTCAGTATAAGGTTTTTCCCAGACTTTAGAGATCTGTGTGTTCCACAGTATTTCATAAATATTAGGTACTTAATTGTCTGTGTGAAAAGTAACTATTATTTATTGGCACTTTACATTTAAACTAAATTAAGAACTGTAGCCAAAAATATCACTCTAGGGTTTATACAGTTGTGCCTAAATCCATCCTGATGTGTTTTAAGCTATGCACATATCCATTTAAAAGAGAGTTTATCTCCTGCTTGACAATCCTTAATAACACAGTAGACCACTCTGGTTCCCCCCATTCCATCCATTAGTCAATATATCCCCAGCAACCAGCAATAACCCCACAGCAAAAAGCATACTTAACTTCTTTAAAATGTCCCACCTGAATTGCTGCAGCCAGGAAAAACAAATATGTGTGGCTACATTTTTTTAGAACTGCTGAGCACCTGCAGCTTCATCAGAAGGTGCTGGATGTCAGCACTTAACAATTCAGTTCAACAAATTAAGAATATTAACTGTGTCAGTTCACAGGGTCTACAGTAATCTGTGGCAGGATGCTGCTTTACCAGGAATCCATCCTCTCATTCTGGTTGTTTTTCATGCTATTACAGCCAGTCATTTTTGTGGTTACATGTACCACATGCTCCTGGATGGAGCAGTTGGCTCTGTTGGGGTCTGGCTGGCTTGTGTTTTGAGGGTGCATTGGCTCTAGAGCCATCTGTGATCACCTGAGCAGCTGTGAGCTGCTTTGGGATCTCCCCAGAAGCAAGAGAGGTCAATGGTTATGGGTTTTTAAGACGTGATTTTTCAATGAAGTGCATGCTACTTAACACAAACTTCTCACACAATCCTTAGTCTTGCTGTTATTTTCAGTGGTGGTATCCCAGGGAGTGTAGATAGATAAATTCCAGCCTTGCTTTTGTCCCCAAGCTGGATGAATCCATAGCCTTTCATGTGTTCTCAGACAGCTTCTACAGGATTCCAGTGGATTTACAGAACTCTTACCTTTTTGCTGCTGCTTGATATTAGATAAGTAGTTTGTTTCCAAGTCATGAACCAATATTTTCCTGGAAACAAGACTGCAATGAAATCCTTTATTAAGACTTTCCAGTTATGCAGAAAAGCAAGTACATTAAATCAGAAGAATACATGCTGGGTTGGGGGTTACTTCTTCATACAGTTTTAAATTGAGCAGTCTGAGCATTTGAACAATCCTCCTACTGCTACATGGCACCTTAATAATACTATTGAAAAGGTTTGTATTGTTATTTTTGATGCTGGGTCTAGAAACATGGATGTCTACCTCCCTCTCTGCCTCTCTCTATTTCTCTCTGTGTAAACATATCCCTAGTTTCCCAGCAGGTTCAAACACAGATGGCTGCCTTATTGCGACAGAAGCAAAAATGCTACATTAATGTTTAAAGAGATTAAAAATCCTCTTGGCAGCAGTGGCATATGTTACCAGTTAATTGTAGCACTGGAAGCTTCCCTGCTGTTTTAAAACATGGACTCATTTTACTTGCTTTCTACAGAGCAGTATGAAATGTCAAATTTGTTGGTGTAAGTTTTGAATCCAGTCTGACAAAAATGAGTCATAAAGACAATGTTGTTGTCCTAGCTAACATAGTTTTTGAATCCAAATAATGTTCCATTCCCATGCCAGCTCTGGCAGAAAGCTGGCTCCCTGCTCTAACCCAGTGATCATGTGCATACTTTATGATTTCAGCAGAGGGTGTTTGTGTTTGGAAGGCAATTTTTAGCTTTTCACCTGCATTATTTCAGATCATTGTCATCTTGGCCAAGGCAGGCGGCTTGTTTAAATTGCTTTTAAGATGCAATGCTAGCTTTTTCTGGCACTACCTCTGTTTGCAAACAGAATAGTCAGACCTACCCTGTGATAGCCCACTAGCAATGACCATTTTTGTTGATTTGAAGACATTTTTCACTGCCATGGTCAGGTGATTAGCACACTGCTGAGTAACATCATTCTTTCCCAATCCTCCCTGCTCGTCGATTAACGCTTCTCAGTAGTGCATTGCTAACAGTGTGCAGCTACTACGTGCTACTTCTTGACTGAGGGAAGAAATAAGAAAAAGAGAGGAAGAGCTGAAAACTTCTGACATTCCTTACTTTAAATTCTGTTGCCATTTTTGGAAGTTCTCCAGTTCTACTTAAATCAGGTAGCAGCTGTCACATCAGGTATATGTTAAGATCAAACAAAAGGATTCAGTCTCCCTAACTAGCCTTTAAACATCAAACACTATTAGCAGAACACTTTTGCTTCAGAAAGGCTGATGATGAAACTTCATGTTACTACATTGCATAATGTCACATCACCCCTGTGTGCATTTTGAATACAGCTGCACAGGCTTGATCAGGCTCAAGTATTCTGGAAAGTAACTGTGGTGTAAATATAGTCTCATGTTGGGAAGGTAAACAAAACTTAGTATCACATATTGCCTGTGATCTTTTTTACTATTTGTTCTTTGCCATATGTGCACATCAGGTTTTACAGACAAGTAAAGACCCCTCTGCCCCTGAGGGGTTTAGAGTCTAGATTAAATATCACATGGAGATGAGGCATTCTTGGTATTCTCAGCAGGGCAGGCCAAGGGTATGGCAGGCATGAACTATCCTTGCCTGTCTGAGAAGCAGATCTTTCAAATCAAGGCTGAAATATGTCTAATAGGAGAGAGAGAATACAAGCACTTCTGATTGCTTCAGAGGGCTTCAGGCTGTGCAGCACTTAGACCTACTTCTAACACTGATAGCTACATTTTCAAAAACCTGTGCAAACCCAAATGGTTTTCTCTCCAAGTATTATGACATGCATTGCCTATTTGGGCATCTGGGGGACTTCCAGACTGCAGCTTTGGTCATGTTTACATCACTATTACTTGCTATATATGATCATTATTACGTGGTATAATATGAAAATTAAATGTTGTTACTTTTGTGAGAAAAATCACTTTTGAACAGAGTCCTACAAATTATCTTAGCATTTCTGCAGGAAGTTTAAGCAAGTCAATAATTGTCAAGAAAGTGTTTTTACTACACATTGATTTGTACACATTAATTTTTTTTTAAGAAAAAGTTTCCAACAAACTTAAATACTGTAATGTAAGCTGTTTAAATTGCTATAATGGGTATCCTATTATTTGTTTATTACCTTATAGAAGCAGCAAGATGAATGCAGATGTAGCAGTAGTACAGATTCACTGGCATTAACAGTTACTCTAATTTATATTCCTACTTTCTACAAGGGAAATTTGGTTTTGAAGAAGTGAGTGGTATTATTCTTTCTCCCATTTATGAACTTCTGATAGCACAGAACATTAAAAAATTAGTCTTTAATTTTGAAGCCATAGTGAATCTGCTAAAGACATAAACAAGGATATTCAAATTGTTACTTTGCATTATTCATGTAACTGGAAAAAGATTCACTCTGGGTAGACAATTACTGTGTATTAACATCTTGCCTTAGGGCAGTTGAAATGTTTTTTAATGAGTTGGTTTTTTTTTCTGGGAATCCTTGACTTTAAATACTTAGCCTTCCTATAGGGATTTCATTATTGGCATAAAAGGTGTTTATTAAATTAATCCATATTATTCTAGATAATGATAACTTGCACCCATCAAGTGAAATTCATCAGAATTTCCTGAGTATTCAGATCCAGAGTCAAAGAATCACTCTGCTAAATTAGCATTCAGGTCATTAAAACAACTAACGAGGCTTCAGACCTATAAAAGTCCACTCAAACAAACATCTGCCACTGTTTTAGAAGATGCTCTGGCCCTGACATCAGCTAGTACCTAAAGGGCAGAGCAATATGAAGTTAACTAAGACAGTATTTCAGATAATCTGAGATCTGGAGGCTATGGGAATAAAGAGAAGAAAAATTGTGCTTCCTTTAGCATGAAGGCACAAATACCTGCTGCTCAGTCAGAGAGGGGCAAGATTTCCAAAGTTACCCTGTTTAAATGGTATCTGCCTTGGTATTTGCACTCTAACTACTGTGTTTGAACACTACTCACCTGGTTGTATTTGGCAGATGAATCAGTGTTTCTGGAAGCCTTTGGCACAGCAGATCTGTCAGTGGCTACAGCAACTGCTCACATAAACACTTAGGATTTTTAAGAGTGTTTATGTCAAGGTAGTCCTGGGCAATAATTCTGTAGCATAATGAAGGCTCTTTGCAGAAAGAAATTCTAACCATTAAAATAGTATTGTGAGTTTGTAGCAGCAGACAAAATCACTTTGCTCAGGGTTATATCAGAACATGCTTCCCACAGCTAGCTGTCACAAGCATGTTTGGGGTTTGTAGACACACCTGTAGTCAGCCCTTTTCTGCTCTCACCTCTGTTAGCTCCATGGCACAGAGCAATGCTCAGAGTGTAGCATCACACCAACACAGAGCTTTTCTCACTCTGTCCTTATTTTATACACAGTTCAAGCTCCTTTACATCCTTCCTCCCTGACACACTGATGCTTCCATGTTCACTGCTGTGGCTCTAGCCTGGATCCAGCCCATCAGCCTCCATAGTTCGGGGGTGCATTAATAAGATCTTTCAGCCTTCTACAAGACAACTGTATGGGCCAGAATCAGTCTGGAAGGGGGAAAAAGATGTTAACACTACTTGATAATGAAATTACAGTGATCAAGAGCAAGACTTTGACCACTTTGTTCCTTGCTGGAACAAATGCTGCTGCACAAACGTAATTCCTCTTAGTGAGTGGGAGGGTAAGAAGGAATCTTTCTGCCAATACAATGCCAGTTACTCTGCTGGAGTCTCTTTCTCCCTGTATATGTAATCTCTATTGAATTAATTTGTAGTTGGCTGAATTTCAAACACATCAGGTTTGTTTTTACATATGTTGATGGGATTTTCTTTTGGATCAGTTTCTTATGTTAATTAGACCTCCATTTATGCTCCATTTTTGTAATGATCTTTAGCAACTCTGTGTGTGCAAGCCTGGTGGGAAATTGGTTGCATGTGCACAATTTCAGTTCTTGCTGTTGCCTGGTTGGGATAAACTATGGATTTTCCTGTTTTTAAAGGGCTTGACAGTCCTTTTCCAATTTCCCACGGAAGGATTGTTTTGTTGCTGAAGAATGTAAAGATCATTTCATTTTGAAGTAATGGGGTGGGTAGTTTTATTGGGTTTTTCTAGCTAGGAGACTTCTGAATTCTTCAAATCTTCAGTGGGTGAGTTAAGAAGAGTAAATGGATGGGTTCTTCTGGCTTCCAGTTGAGCCTCTATTTAGGGAGGAAGTCCTTGATATCTAAAACAGTGTGTTCTGTGTTTGAGTAAGAAGAAAGTAATGCAAGCAAATCTTAAATATCTGTATTTTTAGCAGAACAGGGTTGTGTTATTTGAGCTTGAAGGAATTTTCACATCAGCAGCTTTGCTAGTTTGTTTAATAACTGATGACACTCAGTTTTAAAAGCATCAGTTACTGATACCTCGTGTTTATTATATCAGTTGTTTCTTTAGAGCAAGGTGAAATTATTGCCAAAATAACTTCTCCTTTAGCCAGTATTGCATATGCCACAAGGTTTTGATATTCATGAGTTGTAAAGATAGGTTCAATACAAAAACCTGGGGCATGGATATTTAAACTTTTCCTATCTGAAGTGCCTTTGTGTAGGAAAGGCACACTTCCTTTGTCTCTCTGGGGCTTGTACATGCTGGACCTCAATGGTAACAAGGGACCCAGCAAACGTACCCTGGCTTTTAAAAGGCTGCATGAAGTCAGTTCAGTGTTGCATTTAAAATGTTTAGATGTTTTTTAATCACCTAGCTCAGGAGAGACAGAGCAAGCCTGTTTCTGCCTGTGAAATACCTTTTACTTACCATCTATTTAACACAACCTCAGCCGAGTTTGGCACTTGAAAGCTTTTTTCCTCAGGAGCCCGAGGCAGTAGCTGTAATTGCCAGCCCGTAAGTAGCTTCTTCAAAACAAAACCTTATTTATTCTTTCTTCCACACAGCACAAGTGTTAATGATGCAGAAGTTAAGAGCAATTACCTATTTCCCCCCTTACAACTACCTTCATTTTCCCTTAGAACAGTAAAAGTTTATGTTTATAAATGAAAATTTCTTTCAAGCAACTGTCTTTCATTTCCTTTTGAAAGCCATCATCGTTCTGTTGCCAAATATTTTGCATAGCAAATATACTCATATTACCTACTGAAATACCTTAAAATATTTACTATTTTCTTGCTATGGTGTAGTGAAAACAAAGAAACAAATGTAGGAGACAGGGCTGAGTCTGTTTCTATTTCTCAGAAGTTGTTTTTCCATAAATATTCCTCTGAACCTGAGGCATTGTAGTTAATATTCAAACTTGGGCTTTTCAGCTTCGTGTACTTCCATAGCACTTCTTTAAGATAAGGATGGACTCCCAGTTTGCAGGAGATCCTTGCACCACACAGAAACATGTTTTACTAAGTATGATTATCAGGAGGATAATTATGAACTTCATTTTCCAAATCTTCTGTTTACATTGTGTTCAAAATCTATTGCTTTGGAACATGCCTAAAACTCTTCCTCCTCACTCCAGTGAAATAATCTGAATAGAACAGGGAGGCTTGTGAATCTCTCAAAGGTTTTTGCAAGATGTTATCACATGTGAGTACTGAACAATTACATTATGATGAGAGTATCAGTGTTGCCTGTTACATAACCAATAGTGGGGAAATCATGCCTGCTGATAAGTGTTGCAATGATCATGAAAGGGAAGGACTACTCAACCCAAGCTCCCTCGATTAAAAAGATCCAAAACCAACCAAACAAAATCTCTAAGTATATAAAATAGTGCACAGACTTTTTTATTTGTGGTAAAGCTAGCATGCACAGTGAAAATTGTAGGCCACACAAAGTGAGTACTGGTTAAAAAATAAACATTGACCTTAAACAGCATTTTAGCAGGTTGGGTGGTAAGTGCAGTAGAATCATTTGTTGGCTCTGGGAATCCATCCAACTTCAGACTGTGGTCAAGTACAAAGACTCTTAAAATCCCAGTATTTCCTGAATTTAACCTTTTTGGAAATCAGATTCCCAGTATATCCTTAAATATGTCATTCATTGGGGAAATAAAAAAGCATTCCTTGCTTACAGTTAACCACATTCAGCTCTTCAGCTGTGTGGTTCTTGTTGTGGTTTAAGTAAATCAATGTGAAATTGAGAAAAATTAGTTGAATGATTTCATTTTAGTGCAGAAATGAATACTAAGACTGAGAAAATGCAAGAATATGGATCTGAGAAAAGGCAAGACAGTGCAGGCATTTATGTGCCACCAACTACTCCCAGGTAGGGAAGAATTGAGAGAGCCTCAGTTGCTTGAGGATGTGAGGGAATCCTGCAATGTCTCACCTATATCAGCAAGATAACTCTCCTGCTGATGGGGCTTACCACCAGCCTGTCTAAGACTCTGATTCCTTTATTCTTCCAAGAATAAATAAATAAATGTTTGAACAGCAGTCTTAGAAATTACTTGTAAATGGATCATGGTAGCTACTTTTCTTACTGCCACTTCTAATTTAAGAACCCTCTAAATAAAGGACTACAAAATGCTCATTTAATAATTGTAAACTTCATTGCAGGTGGGATTATTCTTAAAGAGCTAATTAATTGCAGAATCTGGTCTGTAGGCATTACTAGGGAGAAAACAGATGAGATTAGTACATGTAGTGTGTAGTTCATACAGAAAACTGTTTGAAAGAGTAGATTGCAAACTACTGAAGGCTGTTTTAAAGCCATTTGCTTAAATTTACTTTGTCTTGCAAAGAGATTTTTGTTCCATACTAGTTTATACACTTTGCCCAGTGTACCTGCCTTTTTATTTTTTCAATGGTATTAGATGAACACACAAAGGAAGAGAATTAAAGTTTGGAAAAATTTAATTCTAGTGAGTCTTACATCTCCAGTGTTTCTCTTGGCAGCCTAAATATTATTTTAACTTGTGGTGTGATTATATATTGCTTCACATAGGGGAACTGCAGATCTCTGCCTGCTGAGCATCATTAAGCACTTTGGTGCTCGGTGGGAGTTTGTTCATTAGGAGGAGTGTGTTATGAATTTTATTCTCTGTGCATCTTTGAGTCAGAGGAAGGGAGCACAGGGCAATGAGTAGGAAATGTAAGATAAATCATTTACCCATACAAAAGAGCCAAATATCAATATTCCCATTTAAAAGAAGCAGAAAAGTAGCGGCCAAAAGAAAATGAACTTCAAAGTAAGTCTCCTGAAACCTGTCGCTACTAGTATTATTTCCTCAGATTTTATCAGGTTGACCAGTCTGCCATATTTTACCTGTTGGTTACGATTTCATTTTGACTGTTTTACTCATGTTTTAAGTCTTCAGACATGTGAATCTGAAATTGTATAATAGAATTTATTCTATTAAGTTACTCAGAAATTAATTTGACTAGCAAGAAAGAAAAGACTTGAAACCTTAACATCACTTGTTTTTTTTTTTTTCAGATTTTACAATCTTAAGTTAAAATATTTTGCACAGCTGAGAATCACCAATCAACTGTTATTTCTTTACTCCATTTTGTTATGTCAGTTATTGGTTATTAAAGAGTTTGGAGTCAGGGGGGTGGGATGCTGCTCTACGGGAAATGGGGTTTGAATTACTGGCTGAATTTTATACTCACATTGGCTTTATTCTAGTGTTTTGTCAATCTGTTGGCTTCTCTGATGTATTTGTTTATTCATATCTGTAAGGATATGGAGAAAAATCAGTCTCACTCTTTTGCAAATGGTTTCTCAATCCCAATGCTGTGTACTCCTTTGCCATAAGTGACATCTGTAAGATTTTCAAACATATTTATTTGAACTTATACATGGTATGGTTGTATCTGAAAAGCATTTTTGCTTTTCTACACGTTAAAAACAAAGAAACATTTATGGAAGAAGTGCAAAAAATGGTTATTATCTGTTCCGTTAAATCATGTCTCTAAATATTTTTTTCTCTACGGAAGTAGCAAGAGCTTAAGCAACTCCTGCTGTCTTGTTGTTCGACATCCACTACTGCCCATCTGCCTATTGATTGGTAGGAAACTCCAAATGGGAATTTCATCTCATTAATCATGTCACATCACAGGGATTAGGACAAAAAAAAAAATCCTTTATGCTTCACAGCAGCCATCTAATGCCCAGTAAGACAAGTGAAGGAATATGATACGGATAGAATATCTTCCCACTAATTAAAGGTCATCTGCTAAAAACTGTGAGTCAGACTAGCTCAGAATGTGCTATAATCTAAGCCTGCACTTACTCCAGCTTTTCATAATGAAAGGAAGAGTAAACATGTATTTATAATTCAAATGTTAGAGTAGCTCGAGAATAAAACCCATCCATTACAGAACACTGTAGTGACAATAGTTGCTGTAGTGGTTCTCCATGAATAGTTACTTGCAAAAGCCAATTCCATTAAATTCTCCCTTATTCCCCCTCCCATCATCATTAATATCCATCCACATGGCATTTCCCCACTGATACGCTCTGTAATCCTCTTACACCACCACCAAAATGGTTGCTCTTCTCATAACCCACATAATCTGCACTGTAAGATACTAGGATTTTTCTAAGCCTGTTTGGTACCTGTAATGAGCAAGAAAAAGCAATTAAAAGTGCTAAGATGTGACTGAGCAGGTGAGGTGAGGTTTCCTTACAGTTAGGTCACTATGGCAGATGAGAGGAACACACACAGCTTTGGAGGAAAGCCAACTTATTAATGGAATTTCACCATGCAAAACTTGTTGAAATCCCTCTAGAACATCAAATGCCACATTATAATATCTTTACTGAGGTCCTGGCCATTCCCAGGAAATCTTTAATTCCCTTTTCAGAGTATGTTTTTTTTCAGTAATACTTTGCAAAGCAAGATTTGAGGAGATGTATTTTGTTTGGCATTTAGATCTTTCATTATAGAGATAGAACTAAATGTAATCAGTTAAAAGCAGGTAGGTGGGTTCTGGGTGTTTTTTTTAATTGGAAATTTAGGTTTATTTTGATTGAACTAAACAATTATTTTTTGCTTTTAAATTAATGAACAATTGCCTGTGATACCATATTATAAACTTTACATGTCATTTTAGCCATGCTAATTACTTGGAAGGAAGGTTAGATTATAACACAGATATAGTAGGTTAAGAGACTTGCTGTAGTGATGAAGTAACATAAATTTTTCACCTTTTCTAAGATTCTAGCACATGATACTGCCTCTGAGTGTGTAATTCAGAAGACAGAAATTGCTTACCAATGTTTACAAGAATTAGTTTTACAAAGACCATGACATTAGCAGAGAGATCTAAATTTTTCCACTGACTTCCATGCTTTGGACAAGTTCATGCTGGAGCATACACTAAATGAAAAATAAAAAAATCTGTATTTTCAAAACCTCCACATCTCTAGGTAAAAATGAGGGGAAGGTGACTATCAGCTGCATTCTTCTGAGCAGACTTAAACATGCTTCACTTTTTTTTTCATTGTTGAATTATACAAATCTGGGGAATGTATAGAGACTGTCAATTAAGTGCCTGTTTCTTGTTCAGAGTTGGGTTTTCAGGCCATTTCTTAACCATTAGTATTTTTCAACCTGTTGTTCATACAGCAGACTCTGCTGTCCACATTTATTGTAGCTGATGGTGTATTACTAATGTACTGTACATATGCATATGCATTGCAGAGATTCATCTAGGACATTGCCAGAAGCTGTTGTGCACATCATTAAGATGTTCTGCTTGTGATGGAGAACACAAACATCACTGCACAGCAAAGATCATCCCCTGGTGCTCATATGCTGTTGTCTGCCATCTTTCTGCTCTTTCCTGTTGAGCTCAACAAGTTCCTTGAACAGAAGGAAGGTCTTACAGTGTGATGCAGGTACATATCCTTGCAGCCTTTGAATTTTGATCTTATAAAGCTGTCAATACTCTTTACTTCCTTGAGTAGTGACAGGCAATCACCTCAAGTCTGACAAATATTGAGTAATCTACTCAACCTTTTGCCATTCAGAGGGAAGCTGACAAATCTTTCTTCTTGGCTATCTTGTTTGTAACAACTTTTGTGACCAATGAGCAGCACTTTTTCTTCACACAGCAGAAATCTTCATCCTAAACTTCCTATGACATTCAGCAAGCAAGTCACTCCGCAGGCAGGAGCCCTCAGCACTGCAAGTGGTACAGGTCCTTTTTTTCTTTTCATAAAATACTGTACAGTCCTCTTACAATGAGAGGGAAAATCCTAAAATATGTTTGATACTTAAACATCATAATTTGGTCCAGCACTCAGTAAAACTGGTTTGGGTGAGCTGGGAGACATTCCTATTACCTGTTACACATCGATGTACATGCCCAAAAAATAAAGTGCCAAAACCAGCTGCTTTGATTTTTAGATAAAAACATCCTGAATCTGCCCAGCAGGATAAGGAAAACACATTTTCTGTGTTGTTTACACTCTTTAGCACCTTGCCAAAAGTCAGTCTGTTAAAATTTATTCAACTGTTTACTTTTTTAACTTGCTGATTGCCTTTGGTATTTACAACCCTTATAACCACTTCTTGGCTAAAGGCAGGCAGTGATGGTATCTATAGTGCCTTATGCCACATCCATGAAGTGCGTGGACTTCATGGGGAACATCTTCTGAGTTGTCCCATGAAGGTGTGAGCTGGTTAGTTGCTGAGAGCCATGAAGCATGAAGTGTGCTATTGTGCAAGTGCCTTGTGGGCCAAGGAGCCAAACTCTTCTGCATCTGCATTTCCAGGGAACTTGGAGTAGAAAGAGGGATGTGCACCCATCAGATGGGCATGGTCCAAGCCTACTGGCAGGTGCTGGCTCTTCCCCTTGGCTCTGGTTCTGTCACCTGCAATATGCTGCCCCAAGCCTACTGGCTCCTGCACCATGTGTGGGTTGTAGGAACTGCTCAAGAACAGCTTCCCAGGGAGCAGGAACATGCTGATCCTATAGAGGAGGGTAATGGAATCTTCCAGTGGCTGCAATGTAGGTTATCAAAAGGAGTGGAGTGTGGTAGTTGAAACAACTTTCATTTTGTGCTGTTCTTCTGCGTTACTTCTGTATTTCTACTAGTACTGATTTATAGTCACTTATTACTACTCCTTCTGCATGTCAAATTNTCTGAGTTGTCCCATGAAGGTGTGAATTGGTTAGTTGCTGAGAGCCACAAAGGATGAAGTGTGCTAGTGTGCAAGTGTGGGCCAAGGAGCCAAACTCT